>LR812535.1:16452674-16940174 GCA_903798195.1 Danio kyathit | reverse complement strand
TTTAATAATTCATGTAGAGCTAAGTTATCAACTCTCACATTATGCAGTAATGCCAAATTAGCGTAATTGTTCATGAAGTTATCAAGTGGTGGTCAATTACTGTGTGAAAATTAAACCTTCTTTCACAATTTCACTCACTCCATAAACTTCCTTAGGGTATTTAATTCAAAATGGCAACTTTTTCTAGGTATTATATTATATTATATTATATTATATTATATTATATTATATTATATTATATTATACATTATTATATTATATTATATTATATTATATTATATTATATTATATTATATTATATTATATTATATTATACATTATTATATTATATTATATTATATTATATTATATTATATTATACATTATTATATTATATTATATTATATATTATACATTATTATATAATATTATACTATATTATATTATATTATATATTATATTATATTATACATTATTATATAATATTATACTATATTATATTATATTATATTATATTATATTATATTATATTATATTATACATTATTATATTATACATTATTATATTATATTATACTATATTATATTATAATATATTACATTATATTATATTATAATATATTATATTATATATTATATTATATTATATTATAATATATTATATTATACATTATTATATTATACATTATTATATTATATTATATTATATTATATTATATTATATTATATTATATTATATTATATTATATTATATTATATTATATTATATTATATTATATATTATTTAGAGGTGGGCCGCTATCGGCGTTAACGTGAGACTCTTATCAGGTGATAAAAAAATATAGCCGTTAATCTATTCTCAAAGTTGAGTAGTGAGCTAAGGTGTTTATGTGAAGTGCTTTCATGTAAGAGTTTCCTGTAATTTTGGGTGACTTTAACTGCAGTTCGGCAGTTTCAATTTCACTCATGAACAAGTCATTCATGCCCCCGTGACAAACTGGGGTATTAGACGCAAATATGGAGTAAAGACTGGTGAGAGTGTTATGGAATTTAATAACGCACGCCGAATGGAAAAAAAAAAACAACTTCCGACGGTAATAGTTTGATCGCGGTGTTTACTTCAATAATGCCACTAATATCAGCATACTCCACATGACTTAATTCCATTTCAGTTTAGTTCAGTTATGACTTTAGTCGGATTAAGGTAATAAAAAAATAAAAAAATAAAAATAAATTAATTAATTAGTTAATTTAAAAAAAAAAAATCACTGTTTGGAGCTTATGTAGGCCTACAGTTCAAAATTCATGTTTAACTGAATAAACAGTTAGTAAACACAAGTACATCTTATTAAACATAATTTATTTTCATCACCAATTATCATAGTAGAACAGTTTCTCAAGCAGTTTGTGAAGCATTTTGGAAACAGAAGATGAGCCCCTGGTCTAATGCGCCACCTGGCTTGAGAAACCCGTTCTCAAAGACTTACTTTAGTCATTATTTGGGTAGCACACATATTCTGAATGTCCTCTGCAAAATTGAAATGAGCCATTTTAATCTAGATTAATCTAGAATAATTCCAAGAGAACAGTGAGATTAATCTAGATTTAAAAAAAATCTATGCCCATCTACATACTGGGCAGGTGATGTGTTCAAATTCCCAATTTCCACCTTTTTTGTTTGTTTTTTTTTTATAGTAAAATATATATTACTATACACTATATTGGGGCATCTTTCCACTGTTTCCTAGTGGGCTGAAAAAATACACATTTATATGCATTTCCATTTTCCCTAGATAAAGGGTTTGCTATAAGACGTCTAAATGCACGTCTCGCTTCACTGAATCCCAAAATACATATCTGCACTTGATATCCCCACCAATGATGTTTGCATTTCCTCAAACACTCCTAAGCCGAGTACTGAGTAATGAAAAAGAAACATCCTCACATCCAATATCATCAGTTTCCACTCATAACCTCATACGCTGCTAATGCAAAACATAAGGCATCGTAAAAGAGAAATTAATACTATCAACACGCAAATGCAGGGATTTGCGTCAATCATAAAAATCTCTACATTTTTTGCTGATTATTTTTATTAGTATGCACCTCCACTCATGAGAACCTGTCGCTCTCTCTATCCCTCTCATAACAAAGCATCTCTGCATGCAGGTCTTTCTGTCATATTACCCACAATCATGAATTTTTATTGGCAGCAGGGTCTCTTTCCGCTTGCCGGATCTGTGTGTGTGTGTGTTTGGCTCGCGTCCGCCGACCGCATTCACAATGAGCCGCTCAGAAGTGTTCTCCGCTCCCATCATCCTTCACTCAGCGGCCCTGTGAAATCTGTGTATAACAAGCTCAATGCAGCCGAGCCGCTCATCCTCGCCCTGTATCTGCTAAATATTGTGTCCGCAATCCGGCTTTTGCATATTTTTCACAGCTCGGATGAGAGTGCTGCAAAAGAGATTGAGGTGCTTCTGATAAAGATGGATTGAAAATGATCTTCTTCTGAATGATGTGTATAATAACTCACTTCTGCAGCTGCAGGTTTCTGAACGCTTTTGTCACAAAAATATGGTGCAGAAGAAAAAATAAATAAAATTCACAAATGTGTTCAGGATTGCAAAATATCTAAGTCTATGGTAGCTCTTCGAACAGGCACTCTTCGGTTTTTGGTAGCCCAAAATAAATTGAAGCAGCCCAAATAAAAAAAATAAAAAAACGTATTATTTACTAGTAAAGACTTATAGATTGTGCTGCAGGTTTCTAAATGCTTCGGTCACAAAACTACAGTCGAGAAGAAGAAAGAAAGAAGAAAAAAAGAAAAAATGTGTGTTCAGGGATTGCAAAATTTCTAAATCCATGGTAGCTCTTCGAACAGGCACTCTTCCTTTATGGTAGCCCGAAATAAATTAAGTAGCCCAAATAGAAAATAAATGATTGAATAAATGAAAATAAATATATACATTTACTAAATAAAAATTTTAAAAAGTTATAATGGCAATAGTTATAGGCAGGGCCAGATAGAATCTGCAGACATTTGTTTTTGCTATTTCTACGCAGAATTTTGTAAAAAAATAAAAATAAAATAAAAATCTGAGGATTTATGCTGAATGATTTTGGGAGTATTGTACCTAAAAACTTAATATATAGCTTTTTAAACATTTATTTAATGCTTACAATGCAAATCCAATTAGATCCACTTAATTTGTAAACAAAGCAAGTCTCTCATAAAATATATCTACTAAAAGACATCAAATATTACTTTACAAACTATATGGTAAATAAATCATATGAACAGTTTCACATTTGTCAATAATATTACAGAAATTAATTTAAGAACTATATAAATATAAATTTTACACACATTTACAAGTAAAGTAAAAAGTAAATAAAATAGATTCATTGATGGACTAAAAATCTGAGCAAATATGCAGATTTCTGTGTGCTCAGATCTGTGTGAGCCTTGTTATAGGCTTCATCATCATCAAACATATTTATTTAAAAAATGAAAAATTATGATGATGAACATTCTTTTTAGGTTTTTTTGCAACTATAAAATAACGTTCCAGAATGTTGCTGTGTGGTTATTTAAAAATAAAATTATATACAGCAATTCTCTCATGGTTATTTGTAGGTTATTTTTTGCAACCACGAAATAATTTTCCCATTAACGTTACAGGGTGGTTATTTAATAAAAAACAATTATATATATATATATATATATATATATATATATATATATATATATATATATATATATATATATATATATATATATATATATAAAACCTATAAAGTATTCCTGGTTATTTTCAGGTTATTTCTAATATAACTAACTTTACTGTAAAACCTGACTTAATTAGCTCTGAGCTACATTACAGTGCACTTAAGTGTCATTTTTAAATAAATGAACATTTCCTTTTACCAGCTGACTAACAATTCTTAATTGATCCTGTTAAATAATCAGATAAGTAGATAGATTTTGGTAGCTTGACTGGAAAACACAATAGCCCCAGGACATCAGACTAGCAGTTTTGTGAGTCCTGGTGTGGCTGACCAGTGTTGGATGAAATGCTTTTCCTTAAGTTTCATTCATACATTCATTCATTTTCTTTTCACCTTAGTCTCTTTATTTATTAGGGGCCGCCACAGCGGAATGAACCGGTAACTTATCCCGCATGTTATTACGCAGCGGATGCCCTTCCAGCCACAACCCAGCACTGGGAAACACCCATACACTCTTGCATTCACACATATACACTACGGTCAATTTAGTTTATTCAATTCACCCATAGCGCATGTCTTTGGACTGGGGGAAACAAGAGCACCAAGAGGAAACTCGCACAAACACGGGGAAAACATGCAAACTCAACACAGAAATGTCAACTGACCCAGCCGGGACTCGAGCCAGCGACCTTCTTGCTGTGTCGCCCTGCCTTCAGATTAAGTAGAGATATTTCAGTTCAATCTGACAATACAATACAAAAACGACCAAAAAAACTTTAAATGGTAAAGTTATAACCATAAAATTGTGTGGATTACCCAAAAATGAATATTCTGCAATCTTTTACGCACCCTACACTTGATCAAAATCTATTTGAATTTCTTTCTTCTGTTAAAAACAAAAGAAAATATTTAGTTTTTGTTTTTTTTTCTATTATGGAATTCGATGAATCCCAGCAACCAGCATTTTTCAAAACAAATTATTTTGTGTTCAACAGCAGAAAGAAACTCATGAAGGTTTAAAACCACATGAGGAAAAGTAAATGCAATGTTCCCATCCAAAGATGAATTATATTTTTGACTGGAATATCGCTTGAAACACTTGCCAATAAAGCACAGTTTTCATCCAATGAGTCAAAGACAACAAAATTGTCACTTCCTGATAAACATGCGCCGGATATCTAAAAGAAAAATGGAATTTGATATGGCTGGAGAAGCCAATGTGGGCCTTTTTTATTATGTATTAAATTACTTTAGAAGATCACAGAGGTAATAATACTGAACCACTTCAATAATACTGATGACAGACTTTGGCTGAGGGATTTTATAATGACCAAAACAACATTTCAGATGTACAATGTGATCAGTCTACTGGTTTGTCCAATAATGTGTCCCACATTTATATAATCACATGATCAGTTAAAACAAAATCACATGATTTTTTTTGATGTGCAAGCTAGACTCTATTCATTAATCTTTTTCAATCGTAGCTTATGCACATTTTTCTTATCAGACAAAGGGCCCTATCATACAATAAGGTGCAAGATGTGAATGGCATGATTTGTTGCTATTTTCAGACCAGCACACTTGTAATTTTCACGTTTTGTGCTATTTTAAGGCTTTTTTTGTTTGTTTGTTTATTTGTTTATTCATGACAATTTGCATTTGTATAATGTTATTATTATTACAGGGAGTGCAGAATTATTAAGCAAGTTGTATTTTTGAGGATTAATTTTATTATTGAACAACAACCATGTTCTCAATGAACCCACAAAACTCAATATCAAAGCTGAATATTTTTGGAAGTTGTTTTTAGTTTGTTTTTAGCTTTAGCTATTTTAGGAGGATATCTGTGTGTGCAGGTGACTATTACTAGGTATAATTATTAGGCAACTTAACAAAAAACAAATATATACCTATTTCAATTTTTTTTTTCACCAGTGAAACCAATATAACATCTCAACATTCACAAATATAAATTTCTGACATTCAAAAACAACAAAAACAAATCAGTGACCAATATAGCCACCTTTCTTTGCAAGGGCACTCAAAAGCCTGCCATTCATGGATTCTGTCAGTGTTTTGATCTGTTCACCATCAACATTGCGTGCAGCAGCAACCACAGCCTCCCAGACACTGTTCAGAGAGGTGTACTGTTTTCCCTCCTTGTAAATCTCACATTTGATGATGGACCACAGGTTCTCTATGGGGTTCAGGTCAGGTGAACAAGGACGCCATGTCATTAGTTTTTCTTCTTTTAGACCCTTTCTTGCCAGCCACGCTGTGGAGTACTTGGACGCGTTTGATGGAGCATTGTCCTGCATGAAAATCATGTTTTTTCTTAAAGGATGCAGACTTCTTCCTGTACCACTGCTTGAAGGTGTCTTCCAGAAACTGGCAGTAGGACTGGGAGTTGAGCTTGACTCCATCCTCAACCCGAAAAGGCCCCACAAGCTCATCTTTGATGATACCAGCCCAAACCGGTACTCCACATCCACCTTGCTGGCGTCTGAGTCAGACTGGAGCTCTCTGCCCTTTACTGATCCAGCCACGGGTCCATCAAGACTCACTCTCATTTCATCAGTCCATAAAACCTTAGAAAAATCAGTCTTGAGATATTTCTTGGCCCAGTCTTGACGTTTCAGCTTGTGTGTCTTGTTCAGTGGTGGTCGTTTTTCAGCCTTTCTTACCTTGGCCATGTCTCTGAGTATTGCACACCTTGTGCTTTTGGGCACTCCAGTGATGTTGCAGCTCTGAAATATGGCAAAACTGGTGGCAAGTGGCATCTTGGCAGCTGCACGTTTGACTTTTCTCAGTTCATGGGCAGTTATTTTGCGCCTTGGTTTTTGGTTTGGTTTTTCCACACGCTTGCGACCCTGTTGACTATTTTGAATGAAACGCTTGATTGTTCGATGATCACGCTTCAGAAGCTTGGCAATTTTAAGAGTGCTGCATCCCTCTGCAAGATATCTCACTATTTTTGACTTTTCGGAGCCTGTCAAGTCCTTCTTTTGACCCATTTTGCCAAAGGAAAAGAAGTTGCCTAATAATTATGCACACCTGATATAGGGTGTTGATGTCATTAGACCACACCCCTTCTCATTACAGAGATGCACCATCTAATATGCTTAATTGGTAGTAGGCTTTCGAGCCTATACAGCTTGGAGTAAGACAACATGCACTCAAAAAAATGAATTATGGCTTTAGTTGGTTCAAAGAATGTAACTATGTTTAAATTAAACAATTCACTTATGTTTGTGTATTAAAACCAAAAGAGTTGTGTTGGAACAAATTAGAAAAAGTAAGTTTTCACACTTAAGCAGCTCGTTTAATTAAAATGAATGAAAGGGAGTTGAGTTGCTTCTGCAGTACCGCATTTTGGTCAATAGGTGGAGTAATATCTGCACATGCGCAGTTTCAAAACAACACAGGAAGGAAGATTCAAACCACAACGATCACTCTCAGCTCGTTTCTTTCGGCGCCATTATGGGAGTCAAAAGATGAAGATTACAGTACAAATTGAGAACGTGCACAGAAAGTTTTCCCCAATGTGGAGACACAGGTGAGATTTTTCACTTTTTATGCATTTATATTGAGGCTGTGACAACATTTGAATCAGTAATGTACTCCCTTGTAATACCATGTTGTGTTTGTACAGTATTGTTATGAAATTGCCATGTTCCCTGTGTCTTGTTCACATTATAGACAGATAAATTTATACTTATTTCACACTTGGTTAACTTTGATATATATTAAATCCCCCAAATAAAGTTGCAAACGTTGGTAGTAAGGAATAGTTTCTCTATTTTAAATGAGTGTTCGGTGCATGTCAAGCAGTTTTATCAGTTTTAATGCCAGTTTTGATAACTTACATAATATTAAAAGATGGTGTTGGCACAATGTTATTTATTATCTAATGTTATAATTCAAGGCTGTTAACTTCAAAATACACTTGACAATAAACATATGTGACACTTAAATAAGATGACATCTAACATGATTACATATTTAATGTAAGCTTATTTGTTTGGTCATCTAACACATTTAAATTTTTAAGTTTAGTTTGCAGTGTTTTGTTTTTATTTTTATTATAAATGTATTATTCTAAATTGTATATATTTATATTCATTCATTTTCTTTTCGGCTTAGTCCCTTTATTAATCCAGGGTCGCCACAGCGGAATGAACCGCCAACTTATCCAGCATGATTTTACGCAGCGGATGCCCTTCCAGCCGCAACCCATCCCCAGGAAATATATTTATATTATTATATTTTATTATTACAAATCTTTGCTCACTCGCATCCTTTTTCTCCCGCACAGGTTTACAGCTCAGCCTCTAAAGTCCCATATCTGGCTATGAGGAGACTGTGAATCATCCAGGTACTATGCCTTTAAAAACACTATACACACATTAAAATAATGTACAGTAAAAATTACTAGTAATAATTACTAATTCTCATTTCATGTCCTTTAGAACATCACCATTGGAAAAAGGTGTGACTGCATCTTCAAAGCCCTTGTGAGGGAGTACATTGTTTTCATTTTTATTATAAATGTATTATTCTGAATTGTATATATTTATATTATTATATTTTATTATTACAAATCTTTGATCACTCGCATCCTTTTTCTCTCTCACAGGTTTACAGCTCAGACTGTAAAGTCCCATATCTGGCTATGAGGAGACTGTGAATCATCCAGGTACTATGCCTTTAAAAACAATATACACACATTAAAATAATGTACAGTAAAAATTACTAGTAATAATTACTAATTCTCATTTCATGTCCATGTTCAATGTTCATGTTCACATTTTAGATATAGGGAGTGGTTGTACAGTAAGTAAAGTGCAAATGTGCAGAACTGGTGCAAGTGTCAGAGAGATGAATGTGTGTAGCTATTGCATGTTGTGTGATGGTTGGTCTAATTTATGGAGTAGTGCTGATCATGTTACTTTGCTTTAAAATGTTAATTTCCCTTTGAACAACTGAAGTGTTATCTGCTTTTTCAGTGTAAAGAAGGAACATTATAGTATATTTTTTATAAATATATTTTTGTAAATCTTTTAAAGGCAGAATATTATTTTTGATTTTTTTTTTTTAATATGAAAAGTTTTATTTTGAAAAGTGTATTTTTATTAGGTTTTTGTAAGCATATTTTTGTTAATCAATTATTGTTTTTAAATTACTTCATACTTGTATTACTATTATTTTAATAGTATTAATATTTTAACTTATTGTATTAAGTGAAGATACAGATAAGGACAGTATTTTTATTTTGTATAATATCATGATTTGGATAATCATTTTATTGTTGGAAAATTGTGAAATTTTAAAAATGTTCATTGTAAAATATTGTGAAAATACTATTGAATAAACTCAATGAAACGGAAACTGTTTTTTTATTTGGTTAAACATAACAAAATAAATTTTAGAATAATTGAACTTAAATAACTACATAGATTAAAGCTAAATTATGAATGTTATGTTGATTGAACTAAACAACATTACATTACCTTTATGTAACTAACTTAAGTTCACTAAAATAAATATTCTTTCTTAAAGGTAACTTAACTCAGTTACGTGGAACCAGTGGACAAAAGAAAGTTAATTAACGCCAACGTATCATTTTTTTGAGTGTGCATAAAGAGGATGATGTGGTCAAAATACTCATTTGCCTAATAATTCTGCACTCCCTGTAGTAGTAGTATTTAATATATGCATATTTATATTTGTTTTAATAAAAACAAGTTTAGATTTGTCATCCTGTCACCTTATGGGGCATAAGAATATATGAGGTGTGTTTGTATATATAGCTTTTTTGAGCACACTTCGTTATTATTGCTCATTTATTCGTTTGCTGGAAATGAGAACTGAATTCATAAATAGTTTTGAAACAAATCTTTGCGCTTAACAAATGAAACTAAATATGTAGGCTAATATATGTCTTCAGTGGAGTGAGTCTCCAACATTGCCTTACTCCACGAAAGTAAAGAAGTAAAGAGTAAAAGTAAAGAGAAAGCTTATGCTCAAAACACACCCATAATTCATTAAGGGAATAAGCACAACCCTGTTAGACCATGTGCCAAAACACAGACTGTATTTTTCCGTACTTAAAATAGCAAAAATGGATTCGGACATGCCCTTAATGCTTTTACGCCATGCACTTTAGACTTTGTGCTTAGATTGTTAAAATAGAGCCCAAAGAGTTTATCCTACTCAGTTGTGTGCATATTATGTACTTTTTCAAAATTTGTGCACATCTTGGAGTTTCCATTAAACATCTGTTATGCGCTATTCTAGAAGCACATAAAAATAAGTGAATGGAAACATGACAAGGTTTTAGGATGAACTATGCCTTTAATATCTTGCACTGAAATGATCTATAACCTGCACTGCCTCCATTCAATGAGTTAAAAGCATCTGAAAAAAATGACTACTTGACTAAAAATATGCTTCCTGTATTGATTTTCTGAGAGCTCAAAGGCCATAGCTGAACAGATCAATTACAGAAAAATACATTATCATATATAGCAGGGCTATTCGACGGGTACAGCAGGAGGTCTTCCAATTAATGTTTGATTGCAGACTCTTTTTTTTATGGAATGACTACATTTAATTAAATGTATAATCAATGCTTATAAGAGAAAATGTGTTAAACAAGTATAAATTAGTGAAACTGAACTTTATTGCAGTTAATTTAATTATACCAACAAACTACAGGTTAGCTTTAAGCAATAATAAATTCAAATGAAGTTGTATGTGAAGCAAAAATGTAAAGGTAAATTGAAGTTTGACTAAAGCAAATAAATAAGCCAAAATTGAAAATGAAACTAAAATATAAAATTTGGTGTTGTCAAATGATTACGTGTGATTAATCACATCCAAAATAAAAGTTTGCTTTTATTTAACTTGCGTGTGTGGGCTTTGTATATTTATTATGTATGAATAAATGCAAATATAACTAAAATATACAAATATATAATTAATAAATATTAAAATTTACATTAGTATAAGTAATAAATATTTACTATATATTACAAATGAACAATTTCTCAAACCCGTGTGTGCTCATATATATTTAAACAATCAATTTTTTTACAGTATTTTGTAAATTGAAATTTGTATTTTGGGTGAGATTGTGAGTAATTATTTGACACCACTAATTATGTGCTGCAATCCAATATACAATACACTACCTGACAAAAGTCTTGTCGCCTATCGAAGTTTTAGAAACAACAAATAATAACTTGATTTCTAGTTGATAATTTGGTATCAGAAGTGGCTTATATGAAAGGCAAAGGCCTCTAGATTATGCTTATTTTACCAAAATAAAATGTGATCATGCCTTGATTTTTAATTATTTAATTAGAACAGTAAGGTCTGACTTTGCAGAGACAAAAGTCTTGTCACTTAATAGAAATAATGTACAGTATAGAATATAAAGTCATGCAGTGGAAAAATAATTAATATTGTGTATGACTTACATGAGCTTGGACGACTGCATCCATACATCTCTGCAATGACTTATTAATAAATAATAACTTATTAATAAAGTCATCTGGAATGGCAAAGAAAGCGTTCTTGCAGAACTCCCAGAGTTCATCAAGATTCTTTGGATTCATTGTTAATGCCTCCTCCATCTTACTACTGACATGCTCAATAATGTTCATTTCTGGTGACTGGGCTGGCCAATCCTGGAGCATCTTGACCTTCTTTGCTGAAGTATGAGAAGGAGCGCTATCCTGCTGAAGAATTTGCCCTCTCCTGTGGTTTGTAACGTAATGGGCAGCACAAATGTCTTGATACCTCAGGCTGATGTTGCCATCCACTCTGCAGATCTCTCGCACGCCCCCATTTTGAATGTAACCCCAACAGATGATTCATCAGAAAAATCTACCTTCTGCCACTTTTCCAAATGATCAACTAGAAGTCAAGTTTTTATTTGATGCTCTTACAACTGGGATCAACAAGAAGACTTTTGTCAGATAGTGTATAATCCAAGTAAAAAAATAAATAAATAAAAATAATGAATTGTTAAAACTGCACATGATATTTTTATTTTTTGGTCAACAGTGTGCCACACAAAACTTTAAGCAAACAAAGAAATAATGAACGAATGGTTCTTTATACAAATGTCACATGCCTAAAAAACAACGACAAAAAATATTTAATGGTGATTAAACTTTAGACCAATAGACTTACACTATAGATCTACTGATGAATTTTAAGTGAATGCTAGCATTTGAAAGACATTCATCTGTGTGTTTAATTTATGGGTTTCAGAAACACACTTGTATGTCAAGCACCATCTCTGGCAGAAAACAAAGAAACAACATAGGCTCATTCTGAAAACGTAGCCCTATATACATTTTTGGAGATTGTGAATTATGTAGCCAAAAGTACGTATGGTTGCATTTCGTTCTGCAAAACGAACGCTACGAAGCGGTATGATGCTATTCCTTTTCACGCTTACCAGCTGACCGCTTACCTCCGTTTGGATGGCTTTGCTGCTATTACGTTTGTCCAGTGGCTCGCTAAGTACGTCAGCAGACTTGAGACGCAACAATGTTGTTCAAATCTGGCGAAGAACGGTTACAGAAAGCAGGTATGGCAAAAAAACAAAAGCCAAAAAATAAAATAAACAAGTAAATAACAGGGTGAGAATGTGGTAAAATCTGAAAACATGGTAAAAATCAGGCGATTGCTTTTCTTGGTTTGGATTGCTTTTTAAAACTCTCGGTTGGATTTAGGGAAGTGGGTGGGCGGGTCAATTGGTGCTTTTGAAAACACTATTGGTTGGGTTTAGGGAAGGAGGAGGGTGGGTCAGTCGATCACTCAATCAGTCAGTCAGTCGACCTGTTGTAAAAAGGAATTTATTTTTTATTACTTTTGTGTCTTTATTTTTATTAGAAAAAATGTTTAGACTAACAAACGATTAATCAATCTTTTTCTTCTGTATGATACCATATAATGATCAAGACACACTTCTTCTTTCTTACCGTGTTGCATACTTTTTAGAAGGAACAGCTGACAAGAGGGAAATAGCAGAGTAAGAATAAATATAGTACAGGGGGCCCTTGTTCCAGACTGCTGTCTAATAAGAAGTCTGGACATGTCACAAGGATGGTCACAGAAGTTGTGAAATATATTAAAGATAGACTTAATTGTTCAGTTCTGGTATGCAGAGAAGGGTTGCAGAAAGAGGAAGTATGTCTGGGGTACAAGAGCCAAAGGACTGCAGAATAACTGATAAGTGACGTTTCACCAAAACTCCACCTGTTAATATCAGTTGTGTATATATATTGGAGTCAGGAAAATGCTAGTGAGTTGTGAACCTCTTGAACGTAATTTTTGCATTGCTTTGGGGTAACGTAACCCAGAGCTCTGTCATCGAATTATTCATTTGTATCTAATAAATTACTAATATTTTTGGCATTGAAGAAAAACCCTCTCCTGACCTTTTTTTATTGAACACGCATGGAATTGGCTTGATATTCCAAGAGACCCTCTAATGGATTTAAGTGAGAACAGCAGGTGCTAATGGCACTCGTAAGAGAAATCCGAGATCTCAAAAAGCGTACACAATGGCTTCTGGTGGATTCACGAAAACAAAAAATGCAACAAAAAAAAAAAAAGGGACGTATTTGGCGCTCTTCAGAAATGTATATAGGGGTAGTTTTCAGAATGAGCCTGGGTTGCAAAGAAATGTTACACCACCTTAAACCAGCCAAGCAAACCAGCTCAGCCCAGTTCAGATTTCACATTTGTAATATTTCACCTTATTTCATTTCCAGCATGTGTAATAAGAGCAGATGATTAAAGGACAGATGGACCGGATGAGGCCTTGCTCGAGATTTCTTCAATTAAAATGTAATCTTGTGCTGCGTGTTGATTGGGAAGCTCATGAAATGTTTCCTCCTGAGAACAGATGTGTCGTGCTCCAAAAGTGTCAGTAATATGTGAGATTTAACCCTTTTTTAGCTCCTCATTCCTTCAGGAAGATTCATTAATTCCAACAAGGTCAAATTATGCTATAAATACAACTCACTTCCTCAACTTTTATGAAGTGTTTATTTTGGAATAGGATTTATTTTATTTTTTCTCCAAATTCCTTAATCTAAAGTTAAGAATAAGTTATTCTTAATAACTGTGCATTAAAGCTGCATGAGAATGAAAATATTATACCAACAACTGTAAGATACCCTATAGAAAATCTTATATTTGATAGCTTGAGGGTATGTCTCTTTGGCACTTTGTTTTTTTTTTTTTTTTTTTGTATGGATTGTGATATGTAATTGTAAAGTTTTTTAAATATGTATTTTAATTACATTGTATTTAGGGTGACTTAACACATTTTTGTCACAATCACCAGCAATCTAACAAATGTGTCACTGAACTGAACTTCAAATCCCATCATGCACCTCATGCCAGTTCTGGTTCTTTCTCTGATTGCACACATTGTTGACCACAACTATGCTATTAGAATACCCTCGTGCTTCTGTTTGCTCCTGTTTGAACATTGCCTGACTAAGCTGTTAATAAACTACGTTTAGACCCTCACCTCCCTTGTCACCCAACTCTGTGTTACAACTCTATCCAGGGACTACAGATGAAATGTATATATTGATATTATGGTTGAATTACAGTACCCTTAGTCAGTGGTCCAAAACCTTTTTATCACCGCGAACCATTCAATGCTTGACAATTTTACTACGACCCGGGGTGAAGGGGGGTGGTATGTTCCTATGCGACCATCAATTGTTTTCTCAGAGGATGACAAGCTGACAAAACATTGCTGCAATTCTGATACAAGTTTTATTTATGGAGAAAACTAAATTAGTCTAGCGAAATGTGTATATTCCATACAAAATATGAAGCTGTTCTGTCAGTTCTTGTCACGTTCTTGGCTCGCGGTGCACTTACGACATTCTGAAGATGTTTTCAACTGAGTGTGCCTGGAAGGCACGTGGAAAAGACTCAATATTTGATCGGCAACCATCATTTGCAATCTCCAGCAATTGACCTTCTTGCACAGACATGCTGGATTTACCCGATTTGTTGACAAATGGGTTGCGGATCCATTCCTTGGCAGTTTGTGGGTCCTTCACTGGGCCTTTTCATCTTCGCAAAGAAACATTCCAAAGACGTCTGTTCCTTACTCATTTTGTTACAGGGTTTCTGCAGATATCATAATGTTAAATTTAAGACTTTAAGACCTTTTTAAGACCATTAAGTACTAAATTTAAGACCTATATCACAATATAAAAAACACGCGAGAGAAAATGCAAAATCACAAAATTAGTGGTAAAATAAATTTATTTAAATTGAACTGTACTAAAGACAGGTTAGATGGACCACTGAACTACCAAAAAAAAAAAAAAAAACATCTTAAGGCTGATTTATACTTTAGCTGACGCCGCATCGCGCACCTCCGCTGACTGCGCGTGCACCTCACGAAACGGACGAGGCTTTTATACTTGATGCGCTCGCCGTTGTGATATTCTTTAAAACGACAGGGGCCGGTCAAAAGAAACCCACCGTAAAGTCAGACGGTAAAACAGAGATGTAGTAAGTTTCCGGAACTACGTCATAAAACTAATTATTTTTTATTATTTTTATAATTTATTATAATGATTATAAAGATTTTTAGAACCATTCATGATTTTTTAAATCAAACTTTGATGCATCACTTGCTTTTGTTCATATCTCAGTTCTACCTAATAAAGTTAAATATCAATGACAAGAGAAAATGGGTTGCTCTACAATTATATTTTTTATTATGGTGAGAATAAAAGCAAAAAAAACTTATTAAAAATACTGAAGTTTTTTATTTTTATTTTGCCCACTCAACAATTCACACATTATTGTCTGGTAGTTTCTGTCCTATAAAGGCTAAAAAGGCAATAATGGTCTAACATTCCTGACCATTATCACCAATAAAGCCCAGAGTTTGGGCATCAGTATATTGTAAACTGATAGGTTCATATATTATTTTCCAGTTATCAAAGACATAATTTGTCACTTAATTTTAGTTTGTAGCTATTAACCACACTGGTCTCCACTTTTGCCATGGCCTCTTTTTTTTTGTTTTAACAAACTTATCCCTCAGGTTTTTCCAAACTTTTACAAAAACGGCTGTTGCAATTTCTAGCCAAGAATTATTGGTCATCTGGTTATCTCTATGATGATCACGCATGGACAGATCAAAAAGATGTCTGTACAGTCGTACCTGTTTCAGACAAAATTTCTTCAAAGTGTTTCATATTCAACTCAAATCAAACGTGGCGCCGCGCGAACTGTTCACCCAAAATCTGTTCACTCTGCCAGCCGAAATCATGTTGCGCGCACCGAAAGCGAACCTCCGCAAACACATCGATAACGTCACATTCATCGCGCGCACTGGGTCCAATAACAGAAAGCTGATTGGCTATTGCATGCTGGTCTAATTTGTAGTTGTAATACCGCAAATTACATTAGGACTACTGAAGTAAAGGACTACAACACCACGAAAACCAAGCAACAACAACAAAAAAGAATTTAAATAAGCTTTAGATATAGCGTTACATGGACATCGGGATAATAAGACCTGTGCAAAAATATTTAAGACCTACAACAGCGAATTTAAGACTTTTTAAGACCCCGCGGAAACTCTGTGTTAGCTTTTAGGTTAAATTTTGCCGCTCAAGTGACTACAATGTAACCAAGAATATGGTCATTTTTCAAAATAAAAGATTTTTCAAAATAAAAGGTCATTCAGACAAATTAATGACTTCTTGTACGGCCTGGTACCAATTGATCCACGGACTGGTACCGGTCTGCGGCCAGGGGGTTGAGAACCACTGCCCTAAGTAATGAAGAATAAAAACCTATAAGAATTTATAAAAAAAACTTATAATTTAACAACATATAAATGATTTTTCTGTCGAATGTCTAATCACCTGCTTGTATAAAAATGTACATTAATAAATACTTCAATAAATCTTTAATTTTACAATAACAGGGGCCTATAAAATATGTTATAAAAACATTCTATCTGTAGTATTTTTTCTTTACAATTTGATTCAAGTGTATTATTTAGAATAAATATGTGATAATAAAATTAATGCATAAAACATGAGCAATAATTTAAATATTCGTTAATTTTCCTTCAGCTTGGTCTTTCAGAGGTTGCTACAGTGCCAACTATTTCAGCATATGTTTTACACAGCAGATGTCCTTCCAGCCACAACCCAGTACTGGGAAAAACCCATACACACAGATTCACGCACACACTCATACACTACAGCCAATTTTAGTTTTACTCAATTCACCTACAGCAGTGTTTCTCAACCACGTTCCTTCCACTTCTGTACATTTTCCATGTCTCCTTAACCAAACACACCTGGTTCAGATCATTAGCTCATTAGCAGCGGCTGAAAGACCTGTAATGGGTGTGACAGACTAAGGAGACATCCAAAATATGCAGTGTTGGTGGTCCTCCAAGAATGTGGATGAGAAACACTGACCTATAGCGCATGTCTTTGGACTGTGGTGGAAACCGGAACACCCGGAGGAGATTTCCTGTTAAAAATAAGTATGAAATGAATTGTTTAAAGTATGTATTTAAATGAAATGATGGCTTATGCATTTTTGTCCTCATACAGTGCAACGACAGACTCTAAAGACAACATGAGCTTCACACTTGCTTCAATATGTGTGTAATAAACAAAACCATGCCATTTGGTTTTACCATCTGGACACAACTGTGTAATTCACAAACTTCATATCTAAATCATATTTTTTTCGTCAATATTTCAAGACATTAGTCCATGCATATTACAATCTGATTACATGCAGAGCCCTGTATATTTTGATTAAATCATTTAACGACTCCATTTGTGTTTTCCACAAATATCACTATGAGTCTTTAACTGGTCAGATTTAGCAGTAGTGCTGGTACGGCTTTATAAAGCCCATCTGAAAGCCATCCTCTCTGTCATTCTTCCAGTGACCCTCAGACACTCAGACTGACAGCAGGACCCATTACAAACAAGCAGGCAATTCCAGTCTCAGGCCATCAGGCTTTCCTCTCTGACACTATTGGCAGCTCACTGATTGGGCGGCTTATCAAGACTTCCTCATGAGAACAGATGTGTCACGCTTTCAGTGTCTGTAAGGCCAGTATGACCATGAAGATTTCAGCTCATTCTATTGCATGAACGGTCAAACGCACGGCACTTCAAATGACTCGAGACGCAGGCCTAACTGTCACACACATTCATCAAGGCGTGTGATGAATGAAAAAGTAGAGTATTGGAGAGGAAACAAAGTGTTCTGTATGAACCGCCGCTTATGTTGCATGTGTATGTTTTCTGGCAATAGCCAAAAATACATTTTATTGGTCAAAATGATTTATTTTCTTTCTCTTTTTTTGCTAAAAACCCTTAGAATAGTAAGATTATGTTGCAGAAAGGCATTCTGTAAATATGTCACAACTCAGTGCTCCCCACAGGTTTGAAATGTACTTGCGGTGGTAGCCGGATTGAAACGCACCATTTACCCACATCACATAAATAGTTAATTATATGCAACAAACAAAACATAATTTAATTTTTTACAATAAATGTATTTATTATGACACTGTTATACACTGTTTCTTTTTAATGAGTTCAAGTAAAAAAAAAAAAGACTTGAAATAAAAAAGAGATCCACTATTTCTGTAACTTTTATGCTATTCAGGAGCCTCAGTCTGCTTCTCTCTCTCTCTCTCTTTTAATATCAAAGCAAACTTGAATGCCAAAGCATGTTAGATATGTACATAAAATAGCTTATGTAATATATTAACATCATCAAATTAATAAAACAATCAGCAAAAGAGAAATAAATGGCAGAAAAAGGAATAAAAACAGACAATATCTCAAAAAATTATCATAATTACAAAATTAAAACTTGTAGATAATTTAAATAAGGCAAATGCATTGATTAACCATTATTAATGGTGTACATACATTTTGTACATTTCATTTCGTCCTCTCAGAGTATATAGCAAGGTTTCCGCTACATTCATTCATCCGTGGCGGGCCGCCACGCCAAAATTCATCCCGCCACGGCTACATTACAACTTCTCATTTAAAACATTTAGTCGTGTTTTTTTTATAGCGGGTTATAATCGCACCAAAACATATTAAAAGGTAAGTGAATTATAACAGCGCAAACATTTCTGTAACCGTAGTAGTGCTGTGCGCTATTTGTTCAACCCTTTAAGGTGACATGCTGACTGACTGACTGACAGGTACGTGATGCGGGGGGCGTCAGCAAACACGGCGTAGCTTTCAGTTAAGATGAACACAGTTTCCATAAGTATACTTATCTTTCTGGAGTTTATAGCCGTTTCACTTTACTTCAGGACACGTTAATGTCGGAAAACGCACTAAATCGCACTTCAGCAGCGCTTACTGGAGAGCGCACGAGAGGATCTGCACTTGAGCATGTAAATTTAAGTGCGTGCAAGAAGTTTTGTGCATGAAGAGGAAATCGGCGCGCAAGCAAAGAGATTCGCATGCTCATATTACATGAATGCGTTCTCGACTTGTAATACTGCGTGTAATATTTGTCTTTGAAATAGTTGGCAGATCTGTGTAAAAAAAAGCCTGCCGCCACAGCTGGGAAAAATCCTAGAGGAAACACTGCTTAGTAAAGTTTTTTCTGAATCGTTTAGAACGAATCTATTATTTACTTTTTCTCTCGGTCCGGCAGCTGTGCTCGCTGTCAGCTGTGAAGCCAAGCGCAAAGTAGTCTTAAATGAAAGAGTAATGCAAAAACGCACACGAGCTTCAGAAAGCGAAAGCAAAAGCTGAATCTTGGACATTTTAGAAGATGTAGAAACCAGGCCAAAACTAATTTTTTTAATTTTTTAATTTTGAAAAGGTGCGTCTCTGTGGGTCTGCAGAGCTGTGGGAGTGCTGACAGGTCTCGCTCTCACAGAACAAAACTGGTAGATTTTTTGCTCATTAATTACTCGCGGATGTTTGTTTATATTGGGCGGTAACAACAAAAGTGTTAAAGGATATTAATAATAGTAAAGTAAAAAAGTGTCACTGAATATACTTGGGCTGCCGTTAATATACCTGGGCGGCCCACCCAAGTAAAGCATTTGTGTGGGATGCACTGCAACTTTAAAGGGGGATTTTCTCAATATATAGATTTTTTTAACCCTTTTTATTCCAAAAAGTGTTTTGGAATATTGATTTCCAAAAATCGACATTCATGACTGATTTGTTACAGCGGGGAAAATAAGTCTTGAACATGTCATGTTTTTTTTCTAAAGGAGCTGTTGACATAGAATTGAACAAGATTTTGGTAAAAAAAAAAAAAAAAAACAATATCAACATAATAATAAAAATAATTGAAAAAAATGTTTTGTGTAATACCAATGGAATGACTCAAGGAGAAAGTACTGAACTACTGAAACATATTTAATACTTTATATAAAAGGCTTTTTTGGTGATGGCAGCTTAAAGACGCCTCTCATATGGAGAATGAAGTCACATGAATTGCTCAGGTGTGATTTTTTTTCACAGACTTCAACAGAGCGTAAAAATCTTGATGATTTTGTGGGTCTCGTCTATCAAATCTGATCTTTAATTTGTATTATCTATTGGATTCAGCTCAGGTGATTGGCTGGCCCATTCTACAGCTTGATTTTCTTTCTCTGAAAGCATTTGAGAGCTTCCTTGGCTGTGTTTTGGATCAGTGTCTTGGTGAAATGTCCACTCTGGTTTCATCTTCATCATCCTGGTAATATCGATGTTGGACTGAAGCAGCGAATATTCATTTACACTGACGAAGGGCAGATGGTCGCTGAAGAACTACTGAGAGATTTCAGCTCCTGTCTGGGCCTTCACTGTCTTTCTACACCTCCCTTTCTTCATGTGTTCAACACTAACTGTTTCATTTTATTATGCATAACTGAATTAGTAAACTAATTAGATTTGTTTGCTTGGCATATATTGATTTCTTTGGTTGTTACCAACATCTTGTGAAAATTCAAGTCAACGGCACCTTTAAAATTATGTTTTCTGAGAAAAATAAAGATTTGATTTGAACTACTGACACTTTCTTCTGAGATTAAAGCGTCACCGCAACAGCAAGTGAAAACATCTCATTTCCAATGCACATTTGCATTGTCATTTAGCAGATGCTTTTGTCCAAAGCAACTTACAATTGAGGAGAACAGGCAAGAAGAGGCATTACACACAAGAAGTGCTTGTTATACAAAGTAACTTGTTTGTGCTCAGAGAATTTAGTGCTAGAGTTTTTTTAAGATATATATATATATTTATATATATATATATATATATATTGAAGCTCTCTGTCCTTATCGTTTATTATTATATACTTTTATTAATCTTTTTTAATTAACTTGCTTATTGTGACAACAGATATGAATAATATAACGATATATATGTATGTGTTTGTTTATTATTACTTATATTTCTTTTATCTATATGCATGTTCTGTGTTTTGTTATTGCTTTGGCAACATTGTGATTTGGTTTACAGTCATGCCAATAAAGCTTTTTGAATTTGAGAGAGAGAGAGAGAGAGAGAGAGAGAGAGAGACAGAGAGAGAGAGAGAGAGAGAGAGAGAGAGAGAGAGAGAGAGAGAGAGAGAGAGAGAGAGCGAGAGAGAGAGGGTTAGATATTTACCCTCAATTCACTGACAATAAAACACAACTTCAGTATTTACTAGGGAAAAAACTGACTGTGTCTTTCTAGCGGCACAATACATTAATGCCAGTCACAAATATACCATCTTAAGGTCAAAATTTTTAGCCCCTTTAAGCTAATTTTTTTCGACTGTTTACAGAACAAACAATGCAATTTTCACGACAATTCGTAACTTTTTGATTTAGTGGCTAATTTGTATGAATTCGTACAATCTAATTCGTACAAATAAGTACGATTTGCTCATCACTTAATGACTTCAACTTTATATATACTTTTTTTTTTTTTACTACTACTATTTACTGTTTTTAATTATATGTGTATATTCTTTTTTATGTAAACTTTATAAATGCAATACATTTGTCATGGCAGTAAAGCAATTGTTGAATTGAATTGAATTGAGAGAGAGCCTGCCTTGCGCGTAGTTGTGCATTTTTACTTCTGTGCGCGGTTTCTGTTACTCTGCAATAACACTTCCAAAATGCTAGCTGGCAGTGAGGATTTTATGTTCCTCTGTGTCGAGTTTCTTCACGGGTGTTTTGTTTTTTCTGAATGCTACTTTAATGTACAAGTAGCTAAAACTCGATCATTCAGAGGTGAGAACTGGCGGACAACTTTAATCATAAGGTAAACACAAAACAGCAGTTTCCATCTGGAGCTCTGGGACTCGCTTCATTGAACTCGCGGCACTCAGCACCGCCTACACTTATCAAAGCTTCCAAGCCGACCAATCACAGAGCTTGCCCTACGCATCATTGTGACATGTAGTTAAATTTTTTGAGAGGTGCGCATTAGCATCAGCGACGGCCATGGTAAGGGCTATGCGACCACGCGAAGGCTGCGCCGGACCATAAGCGTGTGCTTGATGCAGAAGTATAAATCAGCCTTAAGAGGATGCAGTGCCAGTGGCTGTCTTGTAAACAAGCATCAATGATTTGAACTCATTCCGAGCTTCGATCAGTAACCAATGCAGAGAGATAAAGAGAGGTGTTAGATGGGCTCTCTTGAGCTCATTAGAAGACCAGACAAGCTGCAGCATTCTGGATCATCTGTAGAGGCTTAAGGGTGCAGGATGGGAGTCCAGCCTTGAAATGACAAAAGCTTAGACTAAAATTCATGCAATATTCTGACAAAACCTTACAAACAGCACTAAACATGAGGGTTGACATTACGCAGATCAGACAGTGACAGCCTCCTTCAACATCTCAAGGGACGTAAAACTACTTTGTCATTGAAATAGCATAAATGTCATTTTTAATCCAGGAACAATGACTTGGTCACATATGTGCACTGTGATAACTCTTCGGTATTAAAGTCCCTTTCTCTCTATGACCGTCAAAGAAAAATCCAGCAATCTGAGGAGGGAGATTCGTGTCCTTGCTTAAATAATGCATTTCACAACCCATGCTTTTATAAACATGTTAAGATGCTTTTAATTACAAATACCAGACAGCTGAATCCAAAGAAACAACAATCAAAGATAAAAATGTCTTAATTAAAATGTTTTGAGGTTGTAAATAGTCTGAGAAAAGTGCAGAAGCTGAACTGAACAGAATGCTCTGGTCCGCGCTGCATAAATATTAAAATGAACAAAAGTTTAAATAAACATTAAATGCTAACAAGATCTTGTTGGTGCAGAGCAGTATCTGATTTTAAACTCCTGCCGTGACCACGTCAAGTCAAATGATACATGCAAGAGTGCCAGAAACATTATGTAAAGAAAATGACGCACAGGAATTCAACTAATAAAAGTTCATCTCAAGTTCATCACACTTTTGAACCCCCTGCATTGTCTTGCTCCATGAGCCTCCAATGCAAATGCATTACTAAATAATTATACTCTTAATTATTTACTGTAGCAACTGGAAGAATATAAAGGCCTAACTAGCTTTAAGCTTAAAGTTTTCCTTAGAACAAAAATCTCTGAAATAAAATTAATGTTTAATAAATAAATAAATAACCTAAGAAAAACAACTCATTTATCTCCTTTACCCCTTTTTCATATTTTTTTCCTTTTCCCATATACAGTACTTGATGTTAAAAATGTTGAAAAAATTACGTATTCACATGTAAGAGTTAATATCAGAATTTGTGTCAATTATAAAAATATAAACAATGTTAATTTAACATTTAACTTAATATATATATGATTAAATAAAAAATAATAAAAGAAACAGCACTGTTTGTTTATTTATTTATTCATTCACCCTTTTTTTTTGTCTTTTTTTTCCACATTTTCCATGATTTTTTCCCTTCTCCAGTATAGAGTATTTGATGTTAAAAAATGTTGTACAAAATAATGTATACACGTAAAAGTTTGTATCAAAATCTTTGTGCCACTGCCAATGTAAAGAAAATATATACAATGTTAATTTATTTAACATATTTAATTTAATATATTTAAGAAATAAAAAAACTAACAACTAAATAAGTAAATTATTGAAGCCTAACACAAACAGCAGTTTATTTATTAAAAAAACAATGTTAATTTAACATATTTAATTTATTTAATGAATAAAAAAAATGTGTGACTGAAATGGCTTTAAATAAGTAATTAAATCAAATAACTTAATTTTTCAACATGGAACTACTGTAGAAATGATTTAAATAAGTAAATATATAAAAGTTACAGTAGAAACAGATTAAACTATATGCCCAATTTAAGGTGCTGTATGTAAGTTTTTTAGTCTTCTAAAGCATAAAAATACCATAATATGTGTGCAGATATTTAAGAAACATCCCAAGTGAACATACTTGTTTAACTGGCAAACAATGCTAAAGTCAGATATTCTGCTTTGAAAATGTCTTTTCCGTGCCGGAACGGTGTCTTTGTTTAGGTCAATTTCATATGCAAGATGCCAGTTTAGCCAATTATAATTCAGCACTCCGGGTTGCCTTGTTGGAAAACAGCGTATTTCATTCATTCATTCAGAAAGGCTCTGAAAGCATGCATCCGTGAGCGAAATGCGACAGTGTCAGTGGACAGTATCAGATGTCAAAATGAGACAGATTCAGTTCCACATGAGGTTATTAATTAGCAAATGACATAAATATTACAAACGTGAGCAGGTTACATTGTAATCGCGTGTCCTAACAACACGCTGTGACGAGATAGTGATGAGCTGTTTGCACCAGACGAAACACGACAGGAATTTAAATACAGCCTTTCAGAAGCACAGAATATGCACTTACTCACGAAACGGTAAGGTTTAGAATCTATTTAATACATATTAAGCCTCTTTAACATCATTAAATGTAGATGCTGAATCACTCATATGTGTTTAGTTCTAAAGTTCAATTTCAAACGGTTTATTGTATTTTCAAGATCTGAGGTGAACTTTCTGCTTTCAGTATATGGCAATACATGTCATGTAAAATGCATTCAAACTCACACTGTTAGCATTTAGCACTAAATAAGGCACACGAGGCTTACCTGAGGTGATCTGTCATAGGTTTCTGTTGTTCAGCTGTTTGAAATAGAAGCCACTTCTAATATCAATTCGAGGTGTTGGTTAGAATCAAAACTGCTTTTAATATGGAGAATATTCCCTCTATCGCGTGTCGTTGCTTTTATTTAGAACAGTTTAAATCGCTCCTGTACTCAATCTGGCATCCCGGCGTGTTTTTATTATGATCCAGGAGTGCAATACCTAGTTCAACCACTGGGTGTCAAACTTACATACTGCACCTTTAATTAATTAACTAATAAAAAAAATGTGCAATAAATAAAAGTAAATGTTCAGCAAGTAACAAATAATTTATGTGCGTTTTGTTTCTCTCCGAATAGACCGTTTGTGTGCCTGTAAGTCCACGAGCTGAAATGAGGAAACTCCTCCCCGCGAGTAAATATTCAATCACTATGCTCTAAAGTTAGGGGGCGCTCCACCATCATTCCACACTTTAACATGGCGAGCGGCTGTGAAGTAAGGGAGCAATAGGAAGCGCCGGTGTCTTTCAAATCCGCGGTGTTGGGACATTTAGGTTACACGTATAGACTAATTGAACGGAAACACTTCCAACATGACTGCACATCTGCGGCGCCATCACCCAGCAATATCACTGTCTGAAGGCAGAATAGCAGAGAAGGTAATAAAGACCACCATAAAACAACATTCCCTCACTGAATCCTTCCAGCAAACAAACCCAACTGGTTCCGAAAGACACATAAAAAATAACAAAGGCAGTGTTAAGTTTAATTAAGATCGTTTATTTATATTTACTGAAGTACAAATATGTTTATTTGAAATAGTCAATTTATGTTCATTAACTTCACATGCATGTTTATTTTCAAAATGTAGGAATTTATGTGTTGCCCAGTTTGTACATAGGCTACCAGCAGCTGTGAGATTTCAGTGCTATTTTTTTTATTATACAATACACTAGGAACTAGTGTACCTTTCTTGGCTTTAAAGTAAATTAAAAGAGTATTGCAATAAATCGTTTTTATTTTTTTCTCTTTCTTACTGTTCCTATTGCCTAAGCATAGAAGAACAATAAAAAAAAAAAAAACACATGTGTTAAGCCATCAGAACCGAACCGAACCGAAAACCGTGTTAAAAAACCGAGGTATGTATTGAACCGTAAGCTAACTGTATTGTTGCATCCCTAATATATATATATATATATATATATATATATATATATATATATATATATATATATATATATATATACATACATACATACATGCATACATACATACATACATACAGTTGAAGAATTATTAGCCCCCCCTCCACCCCCTTTTTTTTTTTCCCCGATTTCTGTTTAATGGAGAGAGAAAAAATTTCAACACATTTCTAAACATAATAGTTTTAATAACTCATTTCTAATAACTGATTTATTTTATCTTTGCCATGATGACAGTAAATAATATTTTACTAGATATTTTTCAAGACACTTCTATACAGCTTAAAGTGACATTTAAAGGCTTAACTAGGTTAATTAGGTTAACTAGGCAGGTTAGGGTAATTAGGCAAGTTATTGTATAACAATGGTTTGTTCTGTAGACTATCAAAAAAAATAGCTTAAAGGGGCTAATAATTTTGTCCATAAAATGGTTTTTAAAAAATTAAAAACTGCTGAAATAATACAAATAAGACTTTCTCCAGAAGAAAAAATATTATCAGACATACTGTGAAAATGGGGGCTAATAAATCTCACTTCAGCATGTGACATGAAATGATCAAACTAAGTATCATAACGTGACTTTAACTGCTTTCAAACATTCATGAATGAATATTAAATTTAAAAAAGGATGATGAAAATGTTTCAGCATGTGACTGAAAACAAGTGTGAATCCAAATGCTTAATATGAATGAATAAACAAACAACCATGTTTTCAGCATGTGACTGGAATATTGTGTTCATAACAGACACTTGGGATTAATTACATTTTAAAATATCATTTTCACCCCCATGTGGAAAACTGCAGCTTCTCATCATTACAGGGTTTATCCAGTAAAATGATGCAATGCTTCCGTGCAAACATTCCATTATGTGCTGAATCTTGCATGTCGGTTTGCATGCAACATTTAAAATCACAGACGCTCAATATTTTTAACCTCCCTCTTCAACCTCCACACCAAGCAAAAATAATTTCCATCACACCCAGCCTTTTATGAACCATCAAGATGGCATGAATAAGCAATGCTATGACATGAAGGCAGGAGAATCTGTCCTTGATTGCACTTAACACAAATCTGCCTGTTGATTTCAGTGGCATTTTTGTTAAAGTGCTCAACAATAACTCACTATTTTAACCCACAACAACAAGCCAAGTTCCTCAGATTTGACATATTAACTGATCATTTGAATATGTTTTACAAGGGAAAAAAATATTTCAGTCTTTCTACTTGGAAAATGTAAGGTTGCTAACTCAATGTGTTTCTTGCTCGTTTTTACTATAAATTTCTGAGAAGATTGTTTCTATAAAAGTTTACAGTATACAATCATTGGCCACTTTATTAGACACACCTGTTCAACAGCAACTCAATGCATGTAAACATGGTCAAGACACTCTGCTGCAGTTTAAACCGAGCATCAGAAAGGGGAAGAAAGGTGATTTAAGTGACTTTGAATGTGGCATGGTTGTTGATGCCTGACGGGCTGGTCTGAGTATTTCAGAAACTGCTGTTCTAATGGGATATTCAGAATTTGGCGTCAACAACATGAAAGCATGGATCCATCCTGCCTTGTGTCAACGCTAAAGCCTACCTGATTTAATTTTTCCTTATTTGGGAATCACACTTGTGGTCTTAGACAGTCAAAAAGGCACGAATGCCTGTAAAGTACCCCTCTGTTTCTTTTTTTGTTTTTTTTTTGTTTTTTGTTTTTTTTGGGAGGGGGGGGTGTCTTTAATAATATTTTTTCTAGATTATTTTGAAT
This sequence comes from Danio kyathit, assembly GCA_903798195.1. NCBI lineage: Eukaryota > Metazoa > Chordata > Actinopteri > Cypriniformes > Danionidae > Danio > Danio kyathit. Next base: position 16,912,375 of record LR812535.1, on the reverse strand, counting down.
TTTGAGAGGGTTTTGTGGTAATAATTAATATTTATGCAGTAATTAACATCCATTTTCCCCATTGAAAATAATGGAATTTTTCTAATTTAAATATATTATTATGTTTAAATTATTATTGCATTATTTCCACGTAAAATAGAGATTCTGCCATTCAAAAAAAAAAGAAAAAAAAAAGAGCAGATTAGCACCATCTGGGGTCCATTCTTTGTACGTGGATTACTCCATTAGCTAGATTTGGTTATTGACGATTTGACACAATCCAGGATAGTTTTGTTCTTCAGTTCTCTTTGCTCAAACCTGCTCCGGAACAGGCTTATTTCATATAAGCAGGATTATTCATTCATTCATTTTCTTTTCGGCCTAGTCCCTTTATTAATCCGGGGTCGCCACAGCGGAATGAACCGCCATAAGCAGGATTAGATTGGTTAAATTGGAAGTTTTTAAACAGTTTCTATTTAAACAGCCAGTTATTCCTTATGCCGATTAAGAAACTTGAATAGACCTAGGCTAAAGAAAATCCGCTCTAAAATGTAAAAGTAAATAAATTGCTAAATACTCTTGACACATGAAAGTGAAAAGCCTGCAGCACAAACAAATGTGGAAAGTTATTGTGTATCATATTTAACAAATCGATTACTACAAATGATGTAATTTTTCTCACATGGGTAATTGAATATTAATCAGATGATGTAATTACGCTGCTGTACTGTCAGCCAATCGTTGCATTACTGATCATGGTTTTGAAGATTGATAGATCTGTCCTTCACAACACACGTAGCAATCTCAAATCAGTTCATCCAGACATTTTAATCTGATTCGCAAACTTGTTTAAAGAACCAAATTAGCCAGAGATCAGTTATCAAGATTAATAGATCCAAGATCTGCCAAATCATCTTAGATCATTTAAGCGTGGTACGTAGAATGAACCCCAGGTTGTAAAAAAAGGAAAGACAACCATGTAATGACATAGTGTAACCACTAGGTTCTAGTATTACTACCTCTACAATGCTGCTTGTAAATTCCTTAATTATTTAGGCTTTACTAAGAAATTTTGGATTTAAATATACATCTAGACAAACTAAAATGCTTCCTTTTGACAAGGTTTAGATATGTATTGTTTGACTAGATGAACAGAGGGCAAGACGGTGGCTCAGTGGTTAGTACTTTCACCTCACAGCAAGAAGGTCGCTGTTTCGATTCCCAGCTGGGCCAGTTGGCGTTTCTTGGGGTTTCATTCCGCTGTGGTGACCCCTGATGAATAAAGACACTAAGCCAAAAGAAAATGAATGAAGATGAATTGAAGTGTTCATTTTTGTGTTATGAAACTAACAGTAAAAACTACATATTGCTATTGACCTTATTTATATATATATATATATATATATATATATATATATATATATATATATATATATATATATATATATATATATATATATATATATATATATAACTTCCGATTCAGTTGCCTATGGGACAAATGACTAGGAATAATAAACGGCAGAAAACAGTCAAACAACTTGCTCTACAAACAAGTGTTTGCATAACTATACAGATAAAATAGAATAACATAATAAGAAAATATCAGTTTGCAACATCAAGCAGCAAAACAAGCTGTTTTTAATATCTAAAAATGAATGACACAGGAAGTCTCGAACCAAAAAGATTCAAATGGCTGCACCCGCTCATACGGGGAAAATAAGGTGAATAAAGAAACTACAAAAAAGCTACAACGTTTTGTATGAAACAGTGTGTGTTTGTATGTGTGTGTTTTTTGCCACCCGTTCACTCCTGGTCACTTTTTGTGTTCACAAAATATTTTCTAAATGTTCATATTTTAGCTTTTTTCCCCATTAATTTCTTATGGCGGTCATTTTTGACCATGAAGACCACAAGTGTGACTATTTTTTAACAACCATATAGCGGGCTTGAATCATGGTCTCATTTTTTTGTGTTTTCATATACCAAATGCCAAAAAAGTCAAGAAATTTTAGACCATTCTGGTGATTCTGTAATTTTTACAATTTCAAAAACCAAAGATATTCTGTCTAAAATGACCAAAATGACCAGGTTATTATTAAAAAAAAAAACACACATATTTGTGGAATCAAAAAGTCATGTGATTTTATAACCACACCTGTCAAAAGAAAAGTGTGAGTCCAGCTTCTGTGACTCCATTTTTATCATCTCAATTTCAGTGGTGTCTTCTAAAAATATCGCATTAAAAATAAACCTATGCAAAACAGCTGTGGCGATAGTTTACCCTTCCAACTAACAAGGCAAGACACCTGAAGTCTTATCACATTCTCTTGACGCCAAACATATTACCCAGAGGTCCATGAAATCCCCCTGCGGAAAGCTGTGCCTCAGCAACCTTGAGCACCGGATCACCTCTCCGTAATATCTCATCAATACAACGTTCTTACGACAGCCGTGGAATAATCCAGCAAGAATATTACTTACACAAATACCACTCAGAGAGAGGTTAAGATTGGTCTGGTGCCCTCTAGGCCTGGGTAAACTACTTTATACCAGCTGTCATGAATGCATGCGTGTGTTTTAGCTGACACAGATAGTTATGACGCTCGTCTGTTGTGGAAGCTAATTCATTTTCGTACTGCAGAAATTGACTTAAATTGTATTATAAGGGATTGCGTTTCTGCTCAGAGACTTGCTGTGAGGACACTACTGTGTTTTCAGGAGAACTTCATATACTGTAGATCTGCTGAATATCAAATACTACTGGAACTTCATGCTCTTTACTGCTTTTTCTTTTACCAATTGAATGTGTTTGCAAGTATGCTAAACCAATTTGTTAAAGGCTCAATTCATTCATTCATTCATTCATTTTCTTTTTGGCTCAGTCCCTTTATTAATCTGGGGTCGCCACAGCGGTATGAACCGCCAATTTATCCAGCACGTTTTTACATCCATCACTAGGAAACATCCATTCACACTCATTCATACACATACACTACAGACAATTTAGCTTACCCAATTCACCTGTACCACATGTCTTTGGACTGTGGGGGAAACCGGAGCACCCGGAGGAAACCCACGCAAACACAGAGAGGACATGCAAACTCCACACAGAAACGCCAACTGATCCAGCCGAGGCTTGAACCAGAGACCTTCTTGCTGCGAGTCGACAGCACTACCTACTCCGCCACTGCATCGCCTAAAGGCTCAATATGTAATAAAAAATAATATTATTATAATATCCAAAAAGCAAAAGAACAGCACTAGAACATATATTGCTGGTTCTGGTTGCCAGTCAAGTTCAGGATTGGTTTAAAGATTTTATCCCAGGTATACACAAGTCTTCCCCAAAATATATCAGTGAACTCTTAGGGTCTCATACATCGACCAGGTCACAGGAAATCAGTCATTGTTGATTGTTTTAAGGTCCAAAAAGAAACCAAAAGGTGGTCGCGCATTTGCTGAGGTAGGGCCAAAATTTTGGAATGGTCTTCCTCTGTACATTCGAGAGACATCATCTTGAGGTTTTTAGGTCACAGTTGAACACACGTTTGTTTAGTTTAGCAATTGATGTACTCTAAGAAGTGCTTGTTGTGGACTATTTTAGATTTATTGTTTGCACTTTGTTGTCAGTGTCATTTGAATATTCTACATTAAGTGTCAGGTGAAGAACTTTGGGCAATTCAACTTGCAGTGTTCAAATATAGAGAAATAAGCAATTTTAACAATAGTGACACAGACCATGTCCACAGAGTAGCATTATAACACAGCCATATCACTCTGAAGCCCATGACTGCTCACCAACTAAAGCTAAGCAGGGCTGAGTCTGGTTAGTACCTGCATGGAAGACCACATGGGAAAACTAGGTCTTAGTTGGAAGTGGTTGGACAGCAGAGGGTCTGTGTGGGTCCTAGTGCCCCAGTATAGTGGTTTTGAGGTCAGCATGGGGTTTGTGTGGGTTCTAGTGCCCCAGTGTAGTGGACACTATGCTCTCAGTGAGCACTGTCTTTCGGATAAAAAGAAAGTCCTTCACACACTGCAATTTTAACCACGATTTGGACAAATTTGGAAAGTACTACAAGATTCCAGTAGTCCATGGCTAAAATCTGTGGTCCTTTGATTTTTGTTTCGACTCATTGCCATAATGGCCATTGCAAGCTGATTTACTGTGGGGCTTCAAGTCAAATGATTGTTTTTGGTAGAAAATAAAGGTAAAATGCGAAAAATACACACTTTTTTACTTAAATGAAGCATGAGAAGTGCACTCTATCTTCACCCTGATCTTCAACAGATCACTGGAGCTGTGTGAAGTGCCCTCCTGCCTCAAACGCTCAATCATCATTCCCATCCCAAAGAAACCCAAACTTACAGAACTAAATGCCTACAGACCGGTGGCGCTAACATCTGTGGTCATGAAGTCTTTTGAAAAACTGGTGCTGGCCCACCTGAAGGACATCACTAAACCCTCACTGGACTCTCTTCAGTTTGCATACAGAGCAAACAGGTCTGTGGATGATGCAGTCAATATGGGACTGCATTATGTTCTGCAACACCTAGACAGACCAGGGACCTATGTAAGGATCTTGTTTGTTGACAGGCAGCAGCTGGTGAAGCTGGGAAAATTCTCATTCAGTACCCGCACAATCAGCACTTGCGCCCCACAGGGGTGTGTCCTCTCCCCACTGCTCTTCTCCCTGTACACGAATGACTGCACTTCAAAGGACTCCTCTGTCAAGCTCCTGAATTTTGCAGATGACACCACATTTATCGGCCTCATTCAGGACGGTGACGATTCTGCTTACAGACAGGAGGTTAAGGAGCTGGCTGTCTGGTGCAGTCACAACAAGCTGGAGCACAACACACTCAAAACAGTGGAGATGGTAGTGGACTTCAGGAGAAACCCTCCTGCTCTCTTCCCACTGAGCATTATGAACAGCATTCTGGCAGCAGTGGAGTCATTCAGGTTCCTGGGCACCACTATCTGTCAGGACCTGAAGTGGGACACTCACATTGACTCCATTGTCAAAAAAGCTCAACAGAGGCTGTACTTTCTTCGTCAGCTGAGGAAGTTGTGTACTTATCTAGAGCAAGCAGAAAGGCTGCCAAAATCACTCTGGACCCCACACACCCAGCACACTGCCTCTCTGAACTTTTACCTTCTGGTCGACGCTACAGAGCACTGCGCATCAGAACAGCCCCACACAGAAACAGTTTCTTCCCTCAGGCAATCCATCTCATGAACACTTGATGATAATAATTGTGGAACCAACATCACTACTTGCTATACACTTTTTATACTCATTTACACTTAACACACTTTACATGCCAATTTGCACATAACAGCTGCACATATAATGTTGTATATAGCAATATACCTGTACATACACTTGTCAATTTGTATATTTGCATTCACTACTTACTTCTATTTGTAATATATATTTATTATCTGTTTTTTTTTAGTCCTGTCGTAGTTCTGTAACACTATAGAAGCTCTGTCACGAAAACAAATTCCTCATATGTGTGAACATACCTGGCAATAAAGCTCTTTCTGATTCTGATTAACACAATCAAGCCTTAGAAAGCGATTCAATGACCAGACCTTGGTCAATTGTTCTGTTTCAAAAAAACAAGTTTCAATATTTTACATGTATTCAAGAGTTAAGCATCAAAATGTGTTATAATAAAGATTAAAACAAATCTTTTAAATCACATTACCACATTAAATATTAAGTACCATTGTCAGGTTTAATTCAGCTGATTTCAGGATTTATAACTGTACTAAATTCCTTATTGAGTGTAAACAGACCTATTAATGTGCACGAGATGTAGATGGGCGTGTTCAGAACACTAACGGCAGTCTGTCAGTAAGGGTCTAGTTTGCTTTCATTTTCATTCTCTCCTGGTATTGATAAGTGGTAAACGTGCGTGCATGACTGCAAGTTGATTTCTGTTCATTAATTTATCATGTTACAGTAATCCTGTTTATCATCTTATAGTAATCCTGCTGCGGCACAGTCAACTGATATTATTTGTTCATACTGGAGTTTACAGAATGTGAAGAAATGACTCGCAGCTGTTTCCCGAGCCTATATTTAGCGCCTATTGGGTCATATTTTATATTCACATTATTTGTGTTACTGTATACAGCTAGATCTTGATATTATATTTGTTTATTTCAGATTAAACAACACTTATTACCACCTCTCTTAATTTGAGAACTGTGAAATACTAGAGAATGGTCGGCGCAATAGTCTAGTGGTTAGTGCGCTGACATATGGTGCAGTAGCACTTCAGGGCATCCCGAGTTCAAATCCCGGCTCGAGGACATTTCCCGTCCCTATTCCCCTCTTTCTCCCTCCCACTTCGCTTCCTGTCTGAAATACTGTCCAAAAAATGCCAAAAATAAATCTTAAAAAGTAATACTAGAGGATGTAAAGTGCCACATTCTGAAGAGATAAACAATGAACAATCATCATGTCTCCTGTCACACTTCTTGCTGGGGCAAGTCATAGTCATAGTGGACTAGCACTTCACCCAGATAAAAAGAGTATTACAATCCTTCACAATAACATTCTGTAATTGTTTTATTTTTTTCATGGTTTGTTTCAAGGCTTTAAATAAATTTGCGTTCTGATTCAGTGCAAGAACATACTGGTTATATAGGTTCTTATACCTACATATAGGGTGACCCTGTTTTTGTCTCACCATGACACTTGTCTTGTTTCACTGCAAATAACTCAAAAAGTCAGTTTCTGCACAATATGTCTTTCTTGTGTTGCACAGACGACAGATGCAGGTGTGAGGAGCAGTAATTGAACAGCATCTCAGGTGTTTGTGTGGACACTTTGAGAAAGATTAGACTGAATGTGAGGAAGAGGAGCTGGCCGGCTGACAGTGTGTGTTTCCCCATGAGTGCTGTGGTGTGAAAGGATGGTCACCCCTCTTCTGGAAGCTGCAAGGCTTCGTCAGCAGGATTGCTCTGCTACCGTCACCTGTGACAAGACAATCAGCCTTTCATTTTCTCCTCCAGCACCCTGCCTCTATTAACCTCCTTTGAGCAAATGAGTCAGCCGTGCTGATTTTTGCATTTAACGTGATCGATTGCTGTGTGTTTGGGCCGTGACCTCGGCGATGGCTGGAGCTCTTGTTTGGAAGAGTTGTAGGTTAAAACGAACAACGAGAAGTGATTTTCACCTCCTTTTCTTTTGTTGTTGTTGAAGTTGCAGGTGTATTAAGACCTAATTGCATGTTAAAGAGGAGGGGTTTTTTTTTCCACACACTGCTTATGTTCAGTTAAAGGGTTATGAACTCCCCCTATTTTAGATCAAGTCTACCACAGAATTTTTTTAAGAAATGCTTAATGACGGGCGTGGAGCGCTGTGAGCAGAGGGAGGAGTGGATGTGGCCGGCAGAGCAGGGGGAAAAGAGGGGAGCAAACAACTGTCAGTTAGCTCACAAAATGAGACACAAATTGTAAGGAGACCCATGATTTTAGTTTAAGTTATAAAATGCAAAGAAAAAAACAGTAAGTAATTTAATGCCCTACTACATAAGTTTTTTGATAATTCCTATACACAAACACATTTTTTATATCATTATAAAGATAATCATGTGTATATAAAAACTATAAATGAGGAGCACTTCTCTCCTCCTCAATCCCCAGGTCTCATTGCAGACACAGTGGAGCAGTGTAGCTGGTCTATTGCCACCTATTTCAACCATTAGCCCTGACGGTAATCTGGAGGATTTTAAACATAGGCGAAGACAGCAGCACAGATATAGGCGATGTGTCTGAATGGTACCGAACTCAACTGATAAAAGACAAAGTCCGACATTCTCCAATTCTCCTCCAGCTCTCCCGACAAAAATGCTGACAGCATTGTCGGGAAAAACACGCAACAAACATCATGGATCATGAAAACAAACACATACGACCCTTCATGAACGGCTGAATACTGCGTGAGGTGCGCTGATTCGGTCTCACAGCTTGGCAGACCTGCCTTGCCTTCGGAAAGCACATGCAGTCATGAATAATTAAGAAGCAAAGTTTTCTCATAGGATAAGAAAACTCAGCGATGAATAATATTAATAATGAGAAACTTACACATCATTACTCGACTGGCAGATCGGTGCTATACGTCACCGATTTTGATCCTGCCACAATAATGATTTTAAACCCGGAAGATGAAATTTCCCCACAATTTCCCCACAATTAAAGCTGAGAGGTGCTAACGTTGGCTTAATTAATGCTCAACACACACACAAAAATCTGTTAAAGTAGCAAAAAAAAGTACTCGAGTGTTTCTTGAACCTTTAAGACAGGGGTGTCCAAACTCAGTCCTGGAGGGCCGGTGTCCTAGAGAGTTTGGCTCCAACCCTAATCAAACACACCTGAAGCAGCTAGGCATGGGCAATAACCATTTTCAAGGTATACCACGCTTTGGAAATGTCAAGGTTTTCAAACCGCCAAAATTTTCTGCTATATCGTTCCTACGGTATATGTAAGATTTCTTATTGATGTTTTTTTTTTTTTTTTTGTTTTTTAGGACAGTATATTCAGCAAAAAAGATCTCCAAAGATGCTGTTTTAAATTGTTAGGAAATCTGTGTTTTTAAAACTAATGAAGACAGCAGAAGTCAATGATTTATTTTAATTATTTAGCCTGACATGTTTACTGTTCTAAAATATTTTAAATGTTTCTCAAAATAAAAATTATATTGTGTTCAAGGGGGAAAAAGTAGTTGTTTTTTACACATACAATAAAAAAGAACATATTTTAGAGACGAAATCACAATACCGTAACACTGTGATATTTTTATCCAAGGTTATCATACCATCAGAATCTTATACCAGCCCATGCCTAGAACCAGCTTACTAAAAATATCTTACTAGAAATACTCGAAAATTCCTAGCAGGTTTGTTGTAGCAAGTTGGGTCTTAACTCAGCAGGACACTGGCCCTCCAGGGCCAAGTTTGGACACCTCTGACTGAAGACAAAATAACTTGGGGTGGAAATCACAATACATATTGTCATGATACTGGTTTAACAATACAGCAATTTTAAATCTATTACAATATTCCCACACAATCTCATGACAATTCGTAACTTTTTGATTTTATATGAATTTGTACGATCTCATTACCTTCAATGATGGAATACCTCCAAAAAAAACACATTTTCGTACTGAACTCATACTAATTAGCCACTAAACTGGCAAAACATAAAATAGTTATGTTTACTCATGAGGTCAGGCTGGATTTTCTGCAATATATTGCCATTTATTCACGTTTTCCAAATTCAAATGTGTTTGAACTAAGTGGAAACATTTCAAAGTTGATATATCTCACTTTAATTTAACTGCTGCCAAAGAACTAAATTTAGGATTGTATGATGACCAAGTGATGAAGTTTTAGTATTTCTCTTCTTCATTTAAAACGATATAAAATATGAATAGACAAAACTTCAAGTGTTTATTACTCGACTTCGCAAGCTCCTGTGTTTGTAGGCACATACAGATGAATTTAGATTTATTATCTGGCACCTCTCCTGTTCAACCTTTATATGCTCCCTCTGAGCCAAATAATGAGAAAGAACCAAATTTCCTACCACAGCTATGCTGATGACACTCAGATCTACTTAGCCTTACTGCCTAATGACTACAGTCCTATTGACACCCTCTGCCAATGCATTGATGAAATGAACAGTTGGATGTCCCAAAACTTTCTTCAGTTAAACAAAGAGAAAACTGAAGTCATTGCGTTTGGGAACAGAGATGAGGTTCTCAAGGTGAATGCGTACCTTGGCACTAAGGGTCAAACAACAAAAAATAAGGTCAAGAATCTTGGTGTGACTCTGGAGTCAGATCTGAGTTTCAATAGTCATGTCAAAGCAGTTAGTAAATCAGCATACTTTCATCTCAAAAACATTGCAAGAATCAGATGCTTTGTTTCCAGTGAAGACTTAGAGAAACTTGTTCATGCTTTTATCAGCAGCAGGGTGGATTACTGTAACGGCCTCCTCACGGGCCTTCCCAAAAAGACAGTCAGACAGTTGCAGCTCATCCAGAACGCTGCGGCCAGGATTCTGACCAGAACCAGGAAATCAGAGCACATCACACCTGTCCTCAGGTCTCTACACTGGCTCCCAGTTACATTCAGAATAGATTTTAAAGTATTATTACTTGTCTATAAATCACTAAATGGCCTAGGACCTCAATACATTACAGATATGCTCACTGAATACAAGCCTAATAGATCAATCAGATCTTTAGGATCATATAAACTAGAAATTCCAAGAGTTCGATCAAAGCAGGGTGAATCGGCTTTCAGCTACTACGCCCCTCGCTGCTGGAATCAGCTTCCAGAAATGATCAGATGTGCTCCAACATTAGGCACATTCAAATCCAGACTGAAAACACATCTGTTTAGCTGTGCCTTTACTGAATGAGCACTGTGCTACGTCCGACAAATTGCTTACGTTTTTCTCTTCTTTTTCATTTTTTTACAACCTGTTTTAACACATTTTTGTCTGTTTTTATCTGTTTTTTATTATCTGTTTTTATTTTTATTTTTTCTTACACTTGTCTTTTTTATTCCTGTTTATGTAAAGCACTTTGAATTGCCACTGTGTATGAAATGTGCTATATAAATAAACTTGCCTTGCCTTGCCTTGCCTTGCCTTATTAGCCCCCCTTTTAATATTTTATTCTTTTTTAAATTTTTTCCAAATGATGTTTAACAGAGCGACGACATTTTCACAGTATGTCTGACAATATTTTTTATTCTGGAGAAAGTTTTATTTGTTTTATTTTGGCTAGAATAAAAGCAGTTTTTAATTTTTTAAAACCCATTTTAAGGTCAGAATTATTATCCCCTTTAAGCTGTATATTTTTTCAATAGTCTACAGAACAAACCATCATTATACAATAACTTGCCTAATTACCCTAACCTGCCTAGTTAACCTAATTAACCTAGTTAAGCCTTTAAATGTCACTTTAAGCTGAATACTAGTGTCTTGAAAAATATCTAGTAAAATATTATTTACTGTATTCATGGCAAAGATAAAATAAATCAGTTATTTGAAATGAGTTATTAAAACTATTATGTTTAGAAATGTGTTGAAAAAATCTTCTCTACGTTAAACAAAAATTGGGGAAATAAATAAACAGGGGGCTAATAATTCTGACTTCAACTGTATATCATGTTTAAAGAGGTAATCTAAAAATCAAACTGAATTACACTGAAGTAGGTTTTATGAGTTTCTTTCTACTGTTGAACACAAAACAAGATATTCTGAAGAATGTAGGAGAAAAAAAACAGCGATTAACATCCATAATAGGAACCAAAAAATACTATAGAACTTAATGGCAGTTTTTTTTCAGCCGCCTTAAGTTGTTTTTGAACTATTCCTTTAGTGCAGCAGTCATGTTGTACATGTTCAAAACCACATATCTGAAAAAAAGGCTGCACAATACTGTATATCATTTCAGCATCAATATCGCAATGTGTGTGTACGCAATAGTCACATCGCAGGACATGCAATGTTGAGTTGAGATTATAGTTGAACAGCACAACAACTGAGAATACATGAGATTTGTGGAGTCGTTGCAAAATATAACCATAACAGAGAGATTTGCATGTGTTTAAAAAACATTTCAAGAAATTTTAAAGCATTCAGGCACAAAAAAGTACATTTGTAAGTTTAATGAAAAATTATTTTACTGAATTATTAAAACAATGAAGACTATAGAGTTTTATTTTACATTTCATTATTCGATTCCTGTACCTAAATACTGTTTGACTCTGAAAAACCCTAAAGCACTGCATTTTCCCTGCTTTATTGTAATTATTTTTGCTTGCAATATGTTTATTGTTTTTTTTTATACGTGGTTCACACCCTTACAAAATCACAGAAATCAAACTAAATGAATGACTTATTTCTAAACAGAGCTATACAAGCCATTTGGTGAATTTGTCTTCATATCGCAATATATATTGCAGAAAAACTAAGTATCTCAAGTCAGATTTTTCCAATATCATGCAGCCCTGATCTGAAACTACAATTTATAGCATTTGTATTGTTCATTCCTTCATTTGCCTTCAGCTTAGTCCCTTATTTATCAGGGGTTGGCACAGCAGAATGAACCACCAACATATGTTTTACACAGCGGATTACCCAGTACTGGGAAACACCCATACTGTCAGGGTTTGAGGTTGGGAAGGATGAGGAGAGGACCCAAATGCAAATAACCAAGGAATTTACTTTTATAAAAGAAACAAAACACAACTAAAACAAGCCGGTGAGGAAAAAACACAGCAACAAAATGACTTGACTCGGTTTGGTTTGACTTCACTAGACAGACACAGAATCAACGGCGACGGACCAGCACAGTACAGAGAACACTAGGAGAATAAATAGGGAAGACAAACCAATGAACAGACAGGTGGACAGGTGAAAATAATAATTACAAACAGAATAACAAGGTAAGTGGGACAAGACGCTAGACAAAAGAACACATGGTACAAAAACACAACAAAAAGCTCACATACAAACAGGACTAGAACACGCAGTCAAAGAGAGCTCATTGACTGCGTGCTCACATGAAACAAGGCACTAAAGCACGTGGTTTTATGTTTACATTGTAACCACGTGCTACACAACACAAACACAACAGAACACAAGACACAAGCACACGATAAATAAAGATACTTACTATGCGCTCACATATGTGACGTGAATGTTCCCTCCCAGTGCCATCCGAAACCAACTAGACTGAGACGCTAAGAATGAACATCACGCCACAGACAAAATTAACACAGACACCAGGACAAGAGCGCACATCTAGAGCACGTCCGGACCTCCTGCGCCCGCATCAAGCGGGAGCAAGCACGGTCCAAACGCAACCAGGACGGCGCTCATACAATAACAAGGACAGACAATGACTCCATTTACATGGACATCAGTAAACGAATTATTTGCCTTAATCTGATTAAGACAATAATATTGATATGAGATACTTTTTGAAAGTTCCTTCCATGATCCTGTTTTACATGTTATAGCACATAATTCGATTAACGTCATTGCTATTCACATTTAAGTAATTTCGGGCATTTTCATTTCATTCAGGAACATTTCATTCATGCCCCCGCGTAGTGATGGGAAGTTCAGATCATTTTACTGACTCGGACGTTTGAGTCTCATTCCTCGAGATGAACGATTCTTTTTTTCGAGTCATTTTGTTCAATTTGCCAAAATGACATTAAAATGTTACGAGATGCTTCCAAAAACATCTACAACTAGCCCAAACATTGATCACACTACTACAAATCATAACTAGAACACTACTATACAATGCAATGCTACTAAGAAAGAGAAAATAATCCTTCATTTTTTGCCTGGTGTTTTATCTATGATTAGCTCTGCTCACCTCTTCTGGCCATCCCTGTCAACCCTCCCGTTTTTTCCCAGGATTTTCCCCATACCGCCGAACCACCAAGGGGCGCCCCCTGCTCTTAAATACGAGTCTGTTCTGTACTTTCGCTTCGTTTAAGCATGAAAACACTTTGAAATAAATTTAAAAACGGCAGGATTCCCTTTTGTTTTCCTTACAGGTGCCGTCTCCCCTTCATATGCAATCCTCAAAACAGTCATATAGCGGTGCATGACTGTCAGCTGATGCACTCCATAATGATAAATAGACGCTGTTTCCCAAACAGATTCTGGACACGCGATTTGTCTGGGTTTTGGGTGCATGTTTAAACAGACATATACACATAATTAATAATAATAAAAATAATAATAATAATAATAATAATATCTAAAGATGTCGATCTTGGTGGGGTTTTTTTCAAACACAACTAATTTCGTCCTAAATGAGTATAAAAAGTTAGGAAAGCAATCGAATGCTTTCATTATAACATCAGATGTGTGCATTTTTAAAGTGACATCTGTTATTTAATGTAATCAAATGAAAAAAAACTAAAGCGGTTAATTTGTTGCTCTTTAATCAGAATGTTATACAGTGAAAAAACGAGATTTAATAGCTTGATTCTATTTCATTATAATAGATGAAATAGATTAAATAATTTTATATTAATTTTAATAAGCTGAACTGTTTGCTAATGTATTTGCTGCTAATGTATACTATTTATTTATTCTTTTGGAAATAATAGTATTAAAACATTTGACCATTTAACTGTTTATTTACAATGAAACAGCTTCAAATGAACATATTTAGTAATTTGGGGATTTTTTAAAGGTGGGGGTCGGGGGAATCCCTTATTATGGTGGACATATCCCTCATTTTCACATCCCAATGTTGACAGGTATGCTTCTGGCAAGTCTTCAAATTTGAGTCATTCGTTCATCTGACACTGACAGTCCAATAAAAGCTTAACTACTAAAAAATAAATAAATGGCTTTTAATGTATAACCTTATAATTTTCATTTTATTTACTTTATTTAATCTATATGTTTTTTTTTTTTTCTCTTCTCTAAAATGTATTATGCAGATTGTAACAACATCTCAGTTTTTTCTAATGTTCCAAGTTTCTGCAATTTATTGTTAACTGTTTTTGAAACCAATAAAAAATAAAATTACTAAATACATGTAAAAAAAATACTAATGCTTACAGTCTGAGCCGGAAACACCCATGATTAGTTGACCTTTCGAGTCTTCAGGTTTTTGAGTCATTCGTTCATCATGAGAAAGTGTGTAAAGAGATGACTCAAAACCGAGGACTCGAGAAATGAACGAACTAAATCTTTTTCTGCCTCTAAATGCATATGACTGGCTTCTGTCTCTCATGTGAAGAATGAACAACTCAAGCCCGATAAAGGACTTGAAAAATGAACTAAACTTTTACTAAACCTGCACAAATGTGCACATGCGCGAATGAACGAATCACTCTCTGAGAGGAATCGTTCTTGAGTCACATAAAAGATTCGTTCAAGACCGACCCAGCGTGAGAAACTGAGGTATTGGATGCACGGAGTGGTGGAAGAGTGTTGTTATAACAGAATTTGATAACGAATGAAAAGAAAAAAAGCCTCTATTTTTTTTTTTTTTTTTCACGATGCAGATGTCTGTGGTCCTTCACTGACTCAGTAGGTGCACAGCCATGGAATATCCTGTCACAAAATGCGGTGAAAAGTCCTACATGATGGTAATAGTTTGATTACGGTGTTTACATGTCTGTACTTCACTTTCATAATGCGACTAAAATCAGCATACTCCACATGTCTTAATTCGATTTCTGTTTAGTTCGATTTTGACCTTAATCGGATCAAATTAATCAATCGCTGTTTACATGGTAGACTCTTATTCAGAGTATTGTCTTAATTGTATTAAAATCGGATTATTGGTGTCCATATAAAGTACTCACTGACAAGAAAGATGAGTACTCGACCTGAGAAAACTCGAGCCGAGCACAACATATAACGCATGACATGACTAGTGTCTGGAATTTGCCACCAAGACAAGAATTAACAGGACTGGAGTGGCAGAATCCTGACACATACACTCTCGCATTCATACACGCACTCATACACTATGGCCAATTTAGTTTCCCCGATTCACCTATAGCGCATGTCTTTGGACTGTGGGGAAAAACGGAGCACCCAGAGGAAACCCACACAAACACGGGGACAAAATGCAAACTCCACACAGAATTGCCAGTGACTCGAACCAGCGACCTTCATGCTGTGAGGCAAGAGTGCTAACCACTGAGCCACCGTGCCACCCCCATTTTTATTGTGTTATGTTTAATTGACGTTTTTGGGGTCACAAAATGCATGTTCAGTTTTACGTTTTCTTTATTTAAGATTATGTAAACACGACTGGACAAACCGGGCCAAACAACTGCTTCAAACCTCAGCGTCTGTTTATTCCTCATTGATGTAACTCCATAGGTTTCTGAGTTTTGTACATGGCCTGCGGTGCTTTGTTGCAGCGCGTCTGTTCTCAGAAAACAAGAAATGCTGTCAAGCCTCAATGTCACACGCAGGCGGTGCTGTTACGTCTCTGAGGCATTTTCTCAGTCCGTGTTAAAAAAGCATCAGTCAAGGTTTCCGCGCGGGTCGCAGTCCCTCCTGCTCCCTTTCCTCTAGCCTCTCTACAATATTTCCAACTCTTTCTCTTCCAGCCTCGCTTTTGAATAAGTGATATTAATGGGGATGACATTGGCTGAGTATCTCCTCTCCGCCAGCTGTGCCTGTCAACAAGCAGAACCAAACATTAACTGCAACAAATAATGAAATCCACATTTCTCCGCCGCGACAGGGCTGATAAGAGGCCGTTATTGCTGAGGAGGTGAAGGGCCGCTTTCCATCATTCACACAAGCACATGCGGTCGGTCCCGTCTTCGTTCTGCCATTCCAGTCCCAGTCGGGGCATCATTAACATGGTTAGTGGCGCTTGCTCTGTTATTATTGCTCATACTTGGGGTTAGTGGTTTGAACAGGCCTTTAAAACTAAGCATTAAACTTTGCTGTATAACTTGTCCTGCACCGTTTGTGGGACAGAGCTGAATGAGAGCTCAAATTGTCTGCTTTATCAAGGAGAGGCTTGCAGTTACTTTTCTAAGTGATTGAATTTGCCGTTTTAACACCATAGTAAAATTGCATGTGTGTGATTGGCTTTTAAACTCTTTTTACTGCTCTGTTGTATTTTAGTCACAAGATCTTCAAAGAAAATGGGAAAAGCTTATCTGATTAATCGATTAAATGATCAATTACAGTGGTAGATTAATCGTTTATATATTGTCAAGTACCATAATACATAGTTACATCCACGAATGCCTGTACTGTGCCAAAAGGAAGGCCTATGTTAACAGTGTCCAGAAGCGCTGTCAGCTTCTCTGGGTTCAGAGGCATTTGGGATAGACCATCACACAGTGGAAATGTGTACTGTGGTCAGATGAATCAGTATTTCAGGTATTTTTTGGGGAAAATGGACACCGTGTGCTCAGGACCAAAGAAGAAAAGGATCATCCAG
This sequence comes from Danio kyathit, assembly GCA_903798195.1. Taxonomy (NCBI): domain Eukaryota; kingdom Metazoa; phylum Chordata; class Actinopteri; order Cypriniformes; family Danionidae; genus Danio; species Danio kyathit. The sequence goes on along the minus strand of LR812535.1, from coordinate 16,895,402 downwards.
ACTGTTACCAGCAACAAGTCAAAAAGCCAGGGTCTGTCATGGTATGGGGTTGTGTCAGTACCCTTGGTTAAGGTAACTTGCACTTCTGTGATGGTACCATTAATGCTAAAAAGTACATAGAGATTTTGGAACACAATATGCTACCTTCTTTTCCAGGGACGCCCAAGCGTATTTTAACAGGACAATGCAAAACCACATTGTGCACACATTACCAAGTCCTGGCTGAGGCGGAAAAGGATACAGGTACTTGACTGGCCTGCCTGCAGTCCTGACCTGTCTCCAATAGAGAATATGTGGTGCATTTTGAATCGCAAAATGCAACAATGAAGAGTATTGTTGTCCACCTTAAGACTTGTTTACAGGAAGAATGGGACAAATTTACACCTGAAACACTTCCTCGCCTTGTGTCTTCAGTCCCTATACGTCTTTTAAATGTGAAAAGAAATGTCAACATTACATTATGTTCTAACTTTTAAAAAATGTGTTGCAGGAACCAAAACTGTGTTTATTTTGAAAAAAAAAACAAAAAAACAAAAATAACAATAAAAATCATGAGGTACACATCAACCCTCTGGGGTCTGAGGTAATTTTGGGGCCCCTAAGATGTTTTGACATGCCCTGCCATTTGTGCTTATTTCAGCTACTTATTACATGTATAGGTCAACATGTATTTTTTTGTATTCAGCACTAAATGTGCTACAATAATCTGTAAGAAACATGAATGTACATGCTTGCATTTTTTTTTTATATGCATGGTTAGTTGGTTTTGAAGAAATTTTTTTTAGCTGAAATAAGGTTAAAAAAAACACACTGAACGGGCCTGAACAAGGCTGGAATATTAGGGTGAACAGGCTAGAATATTTATTTCACAATTATGTTAAACAATATTAGTTTTCAATGTGCACTCAACCTTTCTATAGATATATGTGTCACGATCTCCAGCGATCTAATCCGTGCGGATCGTTAGAGAACTACACACACACACCACACTAAATAACTACAAGTCCTGTCATGCACCTTGCGCACACCTGTTCCAGATCGTCATTAATTACACACTCACAGCTGGAGGATTGTCAGGGACTGATTACTAAGACTATTTACACAACACGCACACACACATGAGGGTTAAGTCTTGTTACGGTTTGTGAACATTATGATGTGCTTCCCCTGTCTAGCCTAGCCGTGACCCTTTGTCTTGTTCTCTCCATTTAATTCCTTGCTGCCGACCATTCACCTGTTTGTGACCACAATTCTGGATTACCTGTATGTACTCGTTTGCTCCTGTGATCGGCCCCTGTCTGCCTGACTACTTCTTAATAAATACTGCACGTGGATCATCAACCCCGTTGTCAGTGTCCCTCACATCAATATGTCTCATGTCTGTGTGTTTTATTTTCGTGGAGTTTCAGTTCATTTTAGTGATGCATTTCTAAAAACAGTTTGTAATTGAGTAGTTTTTCTCAGGAATTGTAATTTACTAAGTATTTTTCAAAATGTGTACTTTTACTTTCCCTTGAGTACATTTTTAGTGCAGTATCGGTACTTTTACTCCACTACTTTTCTTCAACCTGCAGTCACTTCTTTATTTTTTCTTGTCTATGGGGATTTAAAAAAAAATCAGTATTGTCATTCATGTCCAAATTAAATCGCACATAGAAAGTAAATCATGAATAATAATAATGAACTACCTCAAGACACGGGCGATTTATAATTGCAGCAAACTGTTTGGAAGCATTAAACGTGTCCAAGAAGATGTCCAAAATCTTTACAAGCAATGGCCCAGACTGTTTAGATGCATGTCACTGATGAGAAGATGACGGATGTTTACTGTATGATGACCGAAATGGTCTTAAACTCCCAGACATAAGACGTCAACATGAGACGCTGGCTAGACTTGAATTTTGATCACCTGACATCACAACCTAAATCTAACATAATATTAACATCTTATGATGTTGTGTGCCTGCTGGGCAATAACTAAATGTACTACAGAATGTTATGTTTACACACAAATTACATGTAAATGCATCAGCTTTTTACAGCAGGATACTCACTGCTCTTGAGAACTTTTGAAATGTCTACTTTTTACTCATACTTTGAGTAATATTTACAACAGATACTTTTACTCACACTACATTTTAAGGCAAGTACTGATACTTTTACTTGAATATAATTTTTTAGTACTCTTTCTACCACTGGCAGAGACAAAAGAAAGAACACGGACACTGTTTATTTTCTTTATTTTGCAATGAAATACAAGTCAAAGAAAATTTGGAAATCACTACTTTCTTTTTTTTAATGCGCGTTTTCCATACTGTCCCAACGTTTTCTGATTTGCGCTTGTAGTATATTGAGTATATATTCTAGCAATAGTTTTGCTCAAATAAACCTGTAAAATACTCATGAAGTGAGTGTCAGAGCAGCTCAGGAGATAAAGTGCATCTGATAACTAAATGAATCAAAATACACTAAACCTGAATTAGCATCCTGCATAGAGCAATTAAGACCAAACCTTCAGATAGTATTTTCTGGTGTTATTCACAGATACGAGTTCATATTGCGATTTGATATGGCACTAGTTTTGATTTACCACCCAAAAACCCCTCCCAAAAATGTGGACATTTGCATATCCCCTCCTATAATGCATTCTGAATTATGCAGACATTTGTCCTGATAGCAAAACCATTACTTTCCAGATGATGGCTTACTCTGATCTTTTGTCTTCATGAAGTTTTAATTAACCATTATCTATCACTGTTAATTAGCTGTAGAGCAGCATATCGGTGCGGCTTTTCTCTTTGCCTCAGCGCAGTTGCATTGTGGGAAGAACCCGAGGAGCAATTACAGGCTGGAGCTCATTGATTTGTAGCCATGCGGTTGTAGCCTTGCCTCATGTGGAGCCGCTGCCTCATTCAGGACACCTGATTAAACTAGAATGGATGCAGAGCAGGCTTAAAGCGTTTATCTAATTCTGCCTTGTGAGCCACAAAAAAATAATCCTTATAATATAAAGCATGCAATAAAGCTTAAATTACACTTACAAGATGCCAGTTAGCTTTGAGCACATGAAAGGATTGTGGTGTGTAAAATGAAAAGCTTGACCTGTTGTGACTTTTGCCTGTGTAATTTAGAAAATAGTTGCGCACCAAGGGAAAGTGAAATCACAAGCGTTAAATCTTTTTAGTGTTCATTGTTGTTCTTAAACATTAATGAGATTAAATGAGGAGCAAATGAAGCACAGCCTGTTTTATTTTGGTAATGTGATGTGTTTAAGAGCGAAATCGAAAAAATTTAAATAACTTTGTACGTTTTAAATGAATTTGATTGTGGAAAGTAGTCTTTGTGTCTGGTTGGACTGAAAATAGAAGGGTTTGTTAAGGTTTTGATGAAAGATTATGAAGAAATACCACTTCCCCTCTTTACAATAGTGGGCTCTCAAGGAAGTAAAGGTCTTTGCACACTAAAGTCTGAAATTTTCGCACAAAATTCCGTATAAAATTTCTTCTTTTTTTTTTTGTATTTATATGTGAAATATTTATCATGTGCACAAACCTTGCACACTGATGCGTATTAATTAATCCATTATTAAAAACACAAAACATTTTGCAATCAATTCAAGCAGTGATACGTTGTTCTCCTCTCTTTTCCAAAGTAGAAAAAGAAAGAGGAATACACTACATATACTGTAGTGTTCATCCAATACTGCATAGTGAGGAAAAAGAAATCAAAGATCTACACTATGATTATCCTGAAATGCAAAGTTCATTTCAGGAAAGCGGTGGAATTTTAATACATTGCTTGTAATACTTCATACGTTACGTATGTAAACAAATCCTGAACAGAAAATGGCAGTACCTAGACATTATAATAAATGGCGGACGTGTTGACGTATCGAAGCACGAACCGAAAGCGGACCATGCTTTCTATTATAATGTCTATTGGCAGTACATCGAATGTATAGAAACACACATACAAAACCACCCAAACAGCAGCAGTGGAGAAGAGCGCCAGTCACTGAATCCAGCATAGGGGTTCTCAAATGTCCGGAACATTCAGTTTTTTGCTTTATGTACTGTGATTGTTAAAGTTATCTGTACCTCAAACAATGGCATTCTGTATTTAGCTTTTCGCTTGTATGGCGGCTCTGAACTGTCAAAACACCTCTCAAACAGCTTTTTTCGGATACGAAAAGTGAAAAAATAATTAATTAATAAAAAATTTAACTCATTCAAATTAATTTTTTTACGTGCAAAAATTACGAATGAAAATTTCGGATTCAGTGTGCAATAACCTTAAAAGATCACGAAACACCAAAACACATTTTTTGAGATGTTGACAGTCATATACGTGTCCCACACTGCTAAAACACTATTAGGACACATATATTTCACAAAAAAGTAAAAATTTGTTGTTTGGTGTTATTCTGAGCAAATTCGTTCTTCGGGTTTGAAAAAAAATTTAGAAGCTGCGTCATCGCCATGAGATCCTTGTGTAAATTCCAGTGTGGATACTGGATGTCTGTACTGGTGAGTACAACGTGACGTCTTTGAGTTTTCATCATTAATTCAGGAGAAAGACTTGGTTCGAACCAATCAGCACACTCTATTGCGAATGTGGTGCAACTTCATTAATATGCATATAGCTTAGAAGACAGTTTTTACCTGTTTCAATGTTAAGACATCAGAGAGATGCCACGTTGTGTTGCCAACCGTAATTAAAACAAATAGAAGAAGAAGAATTGTTCAGAGACATGGGTCGTCAGCTAGCTCTCTGCAACTCTCACATGGTTGCCCACTGAAGCTAAGCAGGGCTGCGCTCAGTCAGTACCTGGATGGGAGACCACATGGGAAAGCTAGGTTGCTGCCGGAAATGGTGTTAGTGAGGCCAGCAGGGGGCGCCCAACCTGCGGTCTGTGTGGGTCCTAATGCCCCAGTATAGTGACTGGGACTCTATACTGCTAAGCAGATGAGACGTTAAACCGAGGTCCTGACTTTGTCCATCATGACCTCCTAACCCTCCCCATATCATAATTGGCTTAATCACTCTGTCTCCTCTCCACCAATCAGCTGGTGTGCAGTCTGGTGCAAAATGGCTGCCGTCGCATCATCCAGGAGGATGCTGCACACTGGTGGTGGATGAGGAGATTCCCTCCAATGTGTAAAGCGATTTGAGTGCCCTGAAAAGCGCTATATAAAATATAAGGAATTATTATTATTGTGCTTATAAATGTGCCGCAACAATTTCCATTTCCCCGCACTGGGAGCACAGCTGGACTCACGTGGGGATTACAGTGGTCTGCTAACATGTGACAAAAATACGTTCGTAAGGAACATTTTTTACTCAAGAACGTTTCGCATGTGGAAATGGTGAAACCAGATCAGCCAATCCTCTCCTTTTAAAAAAGACGTTGTCGATTGTCCTGTCTCTACAGATTTGGTAAGTGTGTGATCAGTGTTCTTTGCTTGTTTATTCAGAGGCAAAAGTTAGTTTACATCGTCAGCAGTACTCTTTCAGTTTTTAAAGACATGGCTTAGTCAAAATTATTCAGTTACTAAGTTTACAGTATGTTATTATCACTACAATATTATAGACTGAAAGATCCGCTGTAAATGCTGCTCTCCGAATGTAAACACCTTAATCAAACTATTATCGCCGTGTAGGATTTTTGCTGTATTTTGTGACAGGATAGTCTATACACGCACGGCTGTTTGACGCTATTCTCTGCATCTACCGAGAAATGTGGAGGAGTTTTTCTTTCTCTCATACGGTGTGGGTTCATGGGTTCGCAAACTTTTGGGTTCATGGCCCTTTAAGACTTTTAGGCCCAGTTTCACAAACAGGGCTTAACTTAAGCCAGGACTAGACCTTGGTTAAATTAGGCTATTTAAGCCACATTTATAAAAACAGCCTTAGAAAAATACATCACTGGTGTGCACCTGTAGACAAAAAATGACACTGCCATATTTTAAGACATCTCACTGCAAGTTATTTTTAGTTGAGACAGCTCAAACTTGCAATTTAATCCATGACTAGCCTTAAACCTTGTTTGTGAAACCGGGGGTTAAATACATCATTAAATTTTAACTGATTTAACCGATTTTAAGTTTAAAAAAAAAATCAGTATTAAGACTTCAGTGTCACATTATACTTTGGAAATCATGCAAACATGTAGATTTCTACAGAAAGAAACATTTGTCATTAACCCTCTGGTGTCTGAGGTGAATTTGGGATCACTGGGATGTTTTGATATGCCATGACATTCTATTGAAAAGTTAGTTTTTCCCCAAATATATTTGTACGAAAGTTCAAAAGAAAGGCATTTATTTGAAACAAAATAGAAGTGTCTTTGCTGGGACTTTTAATACAATGTATTATTAGCATAATCTTGTACATTTAGTATTAGTATATTAAATGCATATAACTGCTTCAAAAACTGCTTCAAAAAAGTACATTTTACTGTGTAGATATTTTTTATAAGCTTACTAGTCGTATAATCCACCTTGGATTTTCTGTTTTCAATTTAATAACATGAACTAGGAAAGCAATTGGCTGAAATGCAAAACCAATAATGCTTGTAACAATTTATTATTTTATTAAATATTATAACATTGTTTTGTAAAACTTTTTGCATTTAACTAAATTAAGCTAATAAAATAACCACATTTTATTGTTAAAATGAAAACATCTGCGTGTTTTAAAGTCGGCATTAAATGGAAATTAAGAAGTACTTTTTTCCCCTATTGTGAAGTACGGCAGTGAATTATTTCTTCCTTTGGGAACAATTACTGTCCACTGTTGGCACCCTCTGGTGAGAATGTTCTCAGATGCCTGATGATGCCGAACCATTGCCTGAAGGCAAGGCAGAAATGAGACGCACTGTAGCCCTAAAGGACTGATAGCCCCGCCCTAAAGGTATTCCATGTGACCAGAAGTGAAGAAATTACGTTTTAAGAGGTAATGGAAGGTTATGGTATTTGGGTAAAGATTATGAGCACAAAATTCATTTTTACAAAAAAAATTAAGATCACAGATACATCATTTATAATAAGCATTACATGCAAAAATAAGAAGAGTAAATTTAGATTTCATGCCAACATTAAGGTCTTGTCAGTTTAAACTCTTGATATACTGTATGCTTCTGAGTGCCCAGAAAAAATAACATTGGACAGTTCATCAAGAATCTACTGCTGGAAGTCATCTCACTATAGTTGTTCAATGTGATATTTAACTCAGCTTGTCTATATCTAACAACATATTCCCAGACTTTAGTCTTTTGAAACTAATGTTCTCAGGTAACGGGTTTTGGCTGAGCAAAAAGATAAGCTAATATATTAATGTACGTAACCTCGTACACTGATTCTGCATATTTTACTGATTGCTTGCCTTTATTTCCTACTGTATATTGTACAAATTTATTGTACGTTATACTTTTATAATGGCCATCATTGATTATTAAAATTGATATTCAGCAAAAGAGACAGGGTATGTTTCATATTTTCAATGAAAATGAAAGGAGGCAGTTATGTTAGGCTGTTATAAATATACAGTGAAGATGACGGTCATAATACAGTAATATGTAGCTACACGATGCCCTAACATTTTTGGTGTCTGTTAAGTTGTTATATCAAAATGAAAATAGGCAGTTCCTTATATCATGTTTTTATTTTATTGTTAAGAGAGTAAGACAACATAGCCAGGGTGATGTGAATGACGTTATAAAGTACACGGTTCCCTTTGAAGATTTACCCGACGGGTCCTCGGCAAGGTTATAGTTTAGGATTTCTCATTAGTTTTAGTTTTTATTTCATTTTATCTTTTTGTTTTCAAATTCAGTTAGTTTTAATTAGTTTTTAGAGGGAGATTTACTAGTTTTTATTAGTTTCTATATTTTGAAATTGCTTAGTTTTAGTTTTTTAGTTTTTTTTTTTTGTAAATTAGGATATTTGTTGGGTGCAAGATTCCTCAGAATAAATATTGTATAACAAAAACTTATCCAAAGACACATTTTTTGAAACATGTATTCAGAGGACACAAGAACACCATTATCTACCACTACCATCTACCCATCCTCAAATTCAAATACAACAGCCCACAAGATAGCAGCCTTAAGTACAATATATGTGCAAGGCTGCTTCTGAGGTTAGATACAGTAGTGATGAGAAGTTCGGATCTTTAGTGACAATCTTCCCATGTTTGGACTCAACATATCAAAAAGATTTAGCCAGCAATCATAATTTCAGTCAGTTAAAACATCACCATGATCTGAAAAATTTCTTACAATTATGTTTTGCAACCCAACTGAAGCATGATTCACTTATTTAAATTCCATTAGCGTTTTTGTTATAAAATAAACTGATGTTTCGCCAAATCCTATCATAAGCCCTCGGTTTGCAGTTGTTCAAGTTTAGTTCAGTCATAGCATGCTGTCGTGTACTGTTTGTGTTCGGTTCACTGAATCACGCATGTGCAGTATTCGGTTCACTGGTTCTCAAATCTGATCTCAGTGTACTGTTCTAATAACTGAATAACTCAGTATATATTGGTTTATTTCAAGTCAGAGGGGGGTATCAGGCATGTTAAAAAGTAAGTAGTTTGTGGATAAGAGTTCTTTCTGGAGACGTGAATCGTTTCAAATGATTCAGTTTGATTTGGTGAACTTAGAAGATACGGTTAAAAAAATGATTCGTTCGTGATCGCGATTACTAATACAGAAATAAAACCCATTATTGGGCACAAATGTGTTAAATTAATACTTTAAGTGTCTGCTCGGGATGTATTTACTGCTGTCACCGTGCTGCTGTCATGTGTAACCCCGCCGGTCCTACACCACCCAACCCAGAGGTCAAAGGATTGAGGTTTACCTGCACAGCACTTACTAGCTGGCCTTCGTTACACTCACCCCCCTAAACCTCACTCCCATCCGGGTCACGGCACCAATGTAACCCCGCTGGTCCTACACCACCCAACCCGCTCCGAGCTGGGATCGAATCGGCAACCTTCCGCATGGGAGTCGGTTGCTCTAACAAGGAGGCTAGAGACCATGGCCTCTAGCGTCTGTTGCTAGAGCACCTTTAGAGGTCAGAGGAGTGAGGTTTACCTGCACAGCACTTACTAGCTGGCCTTCGTTACACATGTTTACTTGTTGTTTTTGTCAGGGGGGCAACAGCAAGGACTGATTGGAGGAGAATGGCATCAGGATTACAGACTCTGAGGTGCGGGTATGGGTCAAACATCTGACAGCGTGAAGTAAATAGATTTACTAAAGGCTTACAGTGTGTATTAAATACATTTACAAAGACAAAAACGAAGGTTGTTTTTGCTGTAATTTTAGTTAATTTCAGTCAGTTTTGTATGTACACAATACAGTTTCAGTTAATTCTTTTTCTTCAGTTAGTTTTATTTTTATTTTTTCAGTTAACGAAAATGTTTTCAATTTTAGTTTTCGCTTTTTCGTTCACTTTCATTAACTATAATAACCTTGGTCCTCGGGAGCTTCTTTTCCATATCAAACTTGTAAAGTCTGAACTTACAAGAAAAGGATTCAAGATATTGAGAAAATATTGAGAAAAAGCCCCAATCAGATAGGCGAATGTCTGCAGCCACGCCTCCTTTTTCAGATGTCTCTGTTTTCCCCCCCATCCACACTGACACAGAGCAGCAGCGTTTTAAAATGAAAATAGACTCTTCAGCGTTTTCAAAAGCTTCATTTTTGGGGTTCAAAAACTCCGGGGTAATGTGGATGGAAAACTAAAACGTATTAGTGTAAACGGGGCCTAAATCATACCCATGTCATTATACAACATTTGTCCCTGTAAACCACATATACCTGCACACACACACACACTGGCATAATGTTTTATGTCTGTGAATGTAAATGTAGGGGGAACAGGTCATGCCCCTTTGAGTAGAATTACTTTCATTGGATTGCATTCAAGTGTTTGAGGGAGTCCAAAATCAGTGTTTACTGATATAGAGGAAAACTAAAGCAAGCCAAAAGTGTAAAGAATAACAGCACCCCTTTAACTAATTTAAAAACGAGTATATTCTATCCTGTCAACCTTTTAAAGTATCTTCCCAAGCACTTTAAGAGAAACATCTTAGACAGAGCCGAAAATGAAACATAACCGAGGGCTCCATTTTGTCTTGTGAAATCTGATAGACAAACCTCCGGGCAGTAAAACGTTCCTCGGAGGAGCACTTTTAAAGCTTGAACTTTTTTTTTTTACTTTAGTTTAAACCCATGATTGCACTTTAGCTCAAATAGGACAAATGTTAAATGTTTGAGAGTGCGCTGGGAAATGGACGGATGGCAGCCGGGCTTTGCACTCCAGCGAAGCGATGATGTGTGTTTGCCAACGTGTCAGGGTGAAAATGGGAACATGCTCTGCGGTGAGTGCTGTTCACTTCCAGGTCATCATCGGCTTTTTACCCTTGGTGAGAGGAGCCGTTCTCTGGGCTCCTTCGAGGCTGTGGGCAGAAACAGGGTGGTTTCTAAAGTAGGACAAGGACACTAGATGACAAACTGGTTCCTGTCTCAGGGCCGCCCTTGGGAAGAACCCCCGTACCTAGTGTGATGCACGCAGTCGGCTTGGTCCCTTCTGCATTTACTGAGAGGTGAAAGTGATATATATGCAAGCTTTCCCACGCTCTTGCTCATACTTACAGATACTTCAGGTGCAGTCCAAATAAATGCATGAATATGTCTCTTTTTTTTAAAAATATTGCGTACAAGCTTTTTTGAAAATTGCACAAACACACCTTACAGCCCAACCACGCGTTCACACAACTGCTGGCAGGAGCTTCAGAATTTGCTCTAGCTGCCCTGCCAATGATGCTGTGATTTCACCCTGTTATTCATTACATTTACTTGAGTACAATTTTTGGGTAACGTGTGCCTTTAGAGTACATTTAAAGATGTGTACTTTTACTCAAGTAAATTTTTAGGGAAAAAAAAGTCACTTTTGTTTTAATTAAACCATTACGTACTGAAAAAAAATTCTGTCAAACAGCACTTGGGGATTATTTAAATAAAGAATTACAATTTCACAAGAGGGCTACTAATTTTGTCTTCAACTGTGTATTTAAAAATCTTAGACGTTTATCTGTCTTCGCACATTACAGTCCGAAATATTTGTACAATACCTGACAAAAGTCTTGTTGCCTATCCAAGTTTTAGACTTGGACTTCAAGTTGATCATTTGGTATCAGAAGTGGCTTATATGAAAGGCAAAGAAAAAAGAAATAATGTTGTGTCTACCATGAGTTTGGAGGACTGCAACCATACATCTCTGCAACGACTCAACTTATTAATAAAGTCATCTGGAATGGCAAAGAAAGCGTTCTTGCAGGGCTCCCAGAGTGCATCCAGGTTCTTTGGATTCATCTTCAATGCCTCCTCCATCTTACCCCAGACATTCTCAATAATGTTCATGTCTGGTGACTGGGCTGGCCAATCCTGGAGCACCTTGACCTTCTTTGCTTTCAGGAACTTTGATGTGGAGGCTGAAGTATGAGAAGTGTGATCCTGCTGAAGAATTTGCCCTCTCCTGTGGTTTGTAATGTAATGGCCTGCACAAATGTCTTGATACCTCAAGCTGTTGATGTTGCCATCCACTCAAACCATCATTTTTTCTTCACCAAACGACTGATTTCTGTGAGAATCTTGGGTCCACGCGGGATCCAATATATCTTCTGCAGTATTTGTGATGATTGGGATACAGTTCAATTGAATCTATCTTCAGCCACATTTCCTAATGATTAACTAGAAGTCAAGTTATTTTTTATTGCTCTGTAATCGACGACAAGACTTTTGTGAGGTAGCATATGTGTTATTTTCAAATTTAAATCCAAGAAATTTTTCACACACTCAAACCATGCACACAAAATAGAGTCAAGTAGTGAAGATGATTTTGTTAGAAAGAAAAAGAAAATATTAGGTCCATCCAACCCTTAAATTGCAGAAAGAGGACGGAGAATTTCACCTTTTAATAAAAAAAACTGTGGGTCTATTTCAACTGATTAAAATGTTTACTTCAGGATGTCCATGGCTCAGTTTGATTCTTTGCTAGCGATAGTAGAACCACATATTTAAAAAAAGACCACAAATTTCCAGAAACCAATTGATACTGAGCAGAGACTGGAAGTTTTTCTAAAGAGACACAGACAGATACACGCAAACAGACACATACCAAACTGCGTCGACAAGCTAGCATACAATAAACCACAGAACATTTGTATTATATTATATAACTTTCACCTTTCGCTTGTACACTGCCGTATAAGCGAAAGGCGAAATTTATATAATATAATACAAATAAATTGTCAAAACACCCTTTCGGATGCAAAAATGAAAAAAAAAAAAAACAACCTGATTTGAACTTATTTTTTAACATGTGAAAATTACAGACAAAGTTTCGGATTCAGTGTGAAATATCCTCCAGGTCTTAAGGCTGATTATTCTGGTAGTCCACTTAAGTTTAGCCTCCTTGTTAGAGCAGCCAACTCCCATGCAAAGAATTGCTAGTTCGACCCCAGCTCTAAATGGGTTGAGTGCAATGAGACCGGTGGGTTACACCTGGGGGCTCGTCCGGGATGGGAGTGAGGTTTAGAGGGGTGAGTGCAACGAAGGCCTGCTAGTGAAGTGCCGTGCTGATAAACCTCACTCCTCTGACCTCTAAAGGTGCTCTAGCAACAGACACCAGAAGCCATGGTCTTTTGCCTTTTTATTAGAACAACTGACTCCCATGCAAAGAATCCCAGCTCAGACCATGTTGGGTGCAGTAGGACCGGTGGGTTAAGTAAGGATGTTTAATGTAATAATAAGCTGCAAAATGCAGCTGTTTGTTTGGCTGTAGTGGCTACGCTTTAAAGAACTAAACTTAATAGAAAAAAAAATAAATAAATAAAACCTTTCCGAGATGGCTTTACTACTAAACCACCGCTCTCTGTCAACACACTAATTAAGGCATGCAAAAATCAAATCGTTAATGTACTGTATATACTCACATATATGAAGCTATACCATGAACCTCACTAATTTACCAGCGCACCAGTACTTGACCTTTACGTACACGATACACACACACAATTTATGTAGAACGGTAGTAGTTTTAATTGGAGATCCTGTGGAAAGAAAAAAAAACATTTCTTGCTATGGATAAAATAATTGCATGGCTTTCTTTTAATTATACATAAGCTTGGCTCTGGGTAAGAAGTGAGTTAGAATAGCTTTTACCCCCAAGAGAACTAGTTATGCTCAACAGCGCAGTTTTGCTCTAAAGTTTTGCTATAAATGCCCTCACCCTTCACCTGACTCAATGATATTTTGATATGAAATCAATCAATCAATCAATCAATCAATCAATCAATCAAATATTAATAAATTAACATACATTTAATCTAATCTAATTGAAATTACACTGTATAATAATGAATAATAGTATCTTGCAAAATAGCTAGTAAAATTGTGTCATCATGGCAAAGACAAAATAATTTAGTGATTAAAATATTGTTTTAAAAATGTGCTGAAAACCCCTTTAAACAGACAACAACACCAACACAAACAATAGCCATCAACTAACTGAACACAAATGGATGCACACTAAAAAGTAATGGGGCTAATTTTGAAACTACATTTCTCCCTGTCCCCTAAAGATTATCTTGGCAGATATTCCTGTGCTGTGAGGTGTGATAAGAGTGACTTAGGCCCAATCCCAATTCTACCCCTTAGCCCTTCCCTTTATCCATACCCCTCGTTTTGCGCGTTCCTGTGAAGGGGTAGGGGTGTCCCAATTCTCTTTAGCTTGAAGGGGTAGGGCCAAGGGGAAGGAGTGAATAGCCCTTCGAACGAAGATTTTTTAGGACCACTCGAAACCAAAGGGTAAGAAAATTTCCCAGAATACACCAGCTACAACGGCAATAAAGTTACACCCGAAAATAAGAAGATCCACAAATTAGTGTTTTGTCATTATTACGAATTTTTACAACAAACAAGCATATGTTTTAATATATTCATAACCGCGTTCGTGTTTTACCATCATGCTTTTTAAAAAAAAAACACTAAAATTCTTAGGGGTAAATTTTGAAGCCCTTTCCCTTCACACTCTTAGGGGCAAAGGGAAGGGGCAAGGGGAAGGGGTTTTAGGGGTACAAAAATAGAATTGGGATTGGGCCTTAATCCACTCAGAAGAACATTGCAGGCACTCTGATCATGAATTGTATCAAAGTTGGGCTTGCCGGACTGCCGGCCAGCATTGGTTAGTTGGCTAGTTGGTTTGGCGTGTTCCATGCCTTGCATCTAGTCATCAATTAGCTCATTGGCTAATTCAGCATGTAGAATAAAGCTGTCTGCTGAAGAGAGCGCCCTGTTTGGTTATTCATCAAAGGATCAGAGTTTTGTTTACAGTTTGTCTGAGCCCATTTAATGTTCATGTTTCCCTTTGTGGAATGAGAAAACAGATTACTGCCATCTGTGGGTGCAGAAAGGCATGTCCTCTCATAGATGCAGAGAATACGCTCTCTCATTTCCAACCCAGGCTCATTGGAAATACGTGGCCAGGACTACATTTGACTTACATATTGTTTTCTCGCAGTTTTTGTTTTCACAAATTCACTACAGGGTGCCATGTACATTTTTGACAATCTCAAATAAATTACTGGGGCATGTTTTTTTTTTATACGTGCCATTTCTCGTAAATCCACCAGAGGACGCTGTGTACATTTCTGCGAATATTGATGTCATGTGAGAGAAGCCAGTTGGCTTGTTGTCGTCCATAATAAATCCACTTAATATGGACTGACCCACCTATCCCCTTCCATAAACCCAACCAATAGTGTTTTCGAAACCAAACTAGAAGAGAAAAGACATTGGAGCCTTGGGTTTTTTTTTTTTTTTTTTCCTGGTTTCTGGAACCGTTCTTTGTTGGATTTGACACCTAGTCTGCTCCACTAAGCCTCTCAAGTCTGGCACTATTAGCGGTGAGCTACTGACCAAACCAGTCATGCCATAAATGGCCGGTAAATAGATGGCAAGCAGTCAGCGGTACCGTCTGTAGTGTTGGTTTTACATATAAATTGACGCAATATGTACCCGCAAGCACATATTTGTCAGTTTTTTTAAATGTACACCAGGGTAGCTTTTCCCAGGGACCCTATGTTTCTCGTTTCAGCTGGCTGCAGTCTGTTTGGTGTGTTCAAGAGCAGATTTTTAGTCCAGAAGAGACCAGATGCGAGACGACAACGCAGTTTTTTTTTTGTCACAGAGATATAATGACTTACTAATATAAAACAGGTGATCCAGATAAAAATCTCACAGTTACTGGTAAAATATTCCAAAGTTTGGGAGCTGCAGTTGAAGAAGCTCAGCCACTCTTAAATATACATCAACAACAAGGGACTGTAAGAAGAAGCCGATTACTAGACCTAAACAATCTTTGAGATGTGTAAGGAATCAGCATGGGTGTAATAGAAATTATTTTTGCTTGGCGTGGAGGTTGAAGATCGAGGTCTTACTGAAATTACTGAAAACAAATTCCATTATCATGACACAATTGTGATTAAACTAAGAATCTATTTTATTTAAAAAAGTGATTGTGATTCTGCCAGCAGCCTGAAGAAACAACCTAGAATTAGAAATTAAAGCGCCAATTTTAGTTTGAATGAATGATTGAAGACTTCACATTTTGAGACTGTTTGAAGAATCTCTTTAACAAATTATTATTGACAATGTAATGTCTAATGGTTGCTTACTCTGTGTCAAGTATTTGTATAAAAACAATGTTATTGCTACAACCATCACTTGAAGCTGCTTTCAAAGGGTGATTTTGATCGATACACTGCAGACATCCATGTTTATATGTATACCCCAAATATAAACCATTATCCCAGTACTTCTGTTGTCATATGAATTGTACAACACAGAAATAATAATA
Organism: Danio kyathit; assembly: GCA_903798195.1. Classification (NCBI taxonomy): domain Eukaryota; kingdom Metazoa; phylum Chordata; class Actinopteri; order Cypriniformes; family Danionidae; genus Danio; species Danio kyathit. The sequence continues at coordinate 16,879,473 of LR812535.1, read as the reverse complement.
ATATTAATCGAAAAGACTAAAGACTGAAGCCGTTTCATAATGATGACCGTCAACGCTGGCTCAAATGCAGATTTGAATATACGGCTGTGATCAAACTTTTCAGTAATTTATAATTAAGTGTAAATAATGTGTTGCGATCGTTTAATGATTAATCATGCAATTTTAATTGATTTATTAAAACAGAAAATTCAGTCTTTACAGTGCATGATATATTATAAAACTATCAGAAAATACGACTAGATTATACAAAACTGTGCTGAGAAAATTAATATTGTTAAATGTGGTTAAATTATACATTTTGTATTGACTAAAACAAATGACATGCATTAATAACTTTGGCAGAAATGTTAAATACTGGATATTTAAATGACTTTACTTCATGATGTAAAAATAGGATTCTTAACAATACAGTGTGTGTACTGTGATTGATTGTAATTCAATGAATGTATGAAATGAATCAAACAAGTCTGGAACAGCCTAGAGTAAATGATTAATATATACGGGAGAGTTTGGGATGAAGTTTCAGATTTCTTCTCAATTAATATTCTATTGGAAACAAGTTTATATTTTGTCAGAGGTGACATTTATTATCAGAACTTAAGAATATTTTTCAACCATTGCAATCAACTGAACCAGCCAGATATTTCATACTGCTCTTTTTTTATGCCCAATTAAAAAGAGGAAGCTATGTTTCGTAAGTCTAGAAATTGATCCACTCCTCTACTTTAATTCCTGGATCTTTCCTCATTTTCACAGCCTATCACTTATTTTTAAATCATTTAAATCTTCCGGTATCTATTAGAAATGTCAGCACTTTCCCATAGGATCCAGTATTGGCTTTGTAAAAAAATCATCTTCAAATTTACAACAAATATGAGGAGTACATAAGTGTAGAAATAAATAAAATTGGAGGCACAAAACATTGACATTTATCTGTTTTATAGTCAAAGCTTCAGAAAAGTTTGCAGGGAAACTACAAAAAAAACCTTGTGATATAGTCAACAAGACAACAATCTCTGGCATATTGGATATGCGGTAAGAGGTCTGTGCAATGCCAAACAGTATATCGATTCATGACTAACACCTAGCCTCAGCCAGCTAAGAGCCATGTCCACCTTAATACACCTCTGCAACCATAACAAAAACAGAGGCTGTTCAATCATGCAAACTCTGCTACAAAACCAGATGCCGCATGCTAGCAGTAAGTCCAATAGAATTCCAAAAGAGAGACATGAGTTGCAATTGATTTAGTGCTTTTTGTTGGAATGTTGCTAATGAGGTGCCAGGAAAATATAGGCTACACACAAGCACTATTTTTTTTACACTTGAATTTTTATTTAAATATGTTTATTATTTATAACATTTTAACCTCACCCTCCAACTCCATCACAATGAATTTTATGACTGGTTTTCTACAAATTATTTACAAAGATTTTAAAGACTTGTTGAAAGATTTTTAAAGGCTCTTACATACAAATAAATAGTAGTTTAATTTATTCATAATCAGGGCTTGACATTAAAGAGCCCTATTATGGTATTTAAAAATGACCTTCCATGCAGTGTGTAACAAATTCAAGTGAAGTGAAATATTCAGCTAAGGCTTAAATCTGACAGTGCACCGTGTTGAAAACTATTGATTCATTTATAAAAGAGTAGACTCATAGTGGTTTGAATGAATCGCCGCTGTAACGAGTCTTTAGCCGTGTCGGCGTGACGTCGATACAGAACTCAAGCCCCACCCATTTGTTGCGCACACAGACCTGGGAAAATTGAAACCCCCGGCCCCGCCCACAAACACTGTAGAGAGAAAAATGGAACATTTGAAAAATGGAACATCTGCTACAATGAAATATTGTAGCAGATCCCGGTTGAATCATGTCGCGAAGATGCTGCTCTGAAGTGTGAGGGAAAGTTAGTGTTACTTTCTCTACCCCCAAAGATGAGGCTGTGAAGAGTCCGTGGTTGAAGTTTATTTTTGCAAAAAAATACCTCAGCATTATAGCCCCAGCCATGTGCTGTGTTCCCGTAATTTTTTGGACGAGTGCTTCAGCAATCTACACGCTTACAATTACTTTCCCTACCGCGTGTGGAGTTCCATGACTACGCTCTGTTTACACTTCTGCGTCAAGCACAGCATATGTTCTGGAGCCGCCTTCACGCGGTTGCATACCCCTCACCATGCCGACGGTGACCTCTCAAAATTTGTAAATTGTAAAAAAAAAAAAAAAAAAAAAAATTGCAACGACACAGTGCAAGCTCTGTGATTGGTCAGCTTGGTAGCGCTGATGAGTGTGGACGGCACAGATTGGGCAAAAAAAAAATTTTATAAATAAATAAATAAAAGAATCGTTCAATAATCATAATAGAGTTAAAATGTTCAATTAATCAAGATTTTGATTTTAGGCCAAATCACCCAGCCCTACATTATGTCCACATGCCTCGTTAATTTACATTTTTTGTGTGTTGTGACCTGGCTCAATAAACATGAGCAAATGGGTTGTGGTTTCATAGTGCCACATTGCAATTAGTTTAGTTCACGTGACTTTTTAAGGCTCAACTAAGGATTTACCAATCTTTTCTCTGGCCACACCAAATGAATTATTTGCTTGCCACAATTTTTAAATAATGCATCAAACAAGCAAAATATCACTTTTTATTCAACAAAAAGTTCTTTAAAAAAACTATTGACATTTAAAACAATTAGTCTCATGTATTTAAAACTATACACAGCAGTCTGTCCATGCTAAAGGTCCCAGATAACTATAGATAAATGGAGAGATTATCTCCTTTTAAAGCATTGTTATTGTAAAGGATGATAATTAAAGCACATTAACAAAAAAAAAAACAAAGCAAAAGAAAGCAGGTGAAAAACATTTTGTGTGCGATAATGAAAGAATAATTGTGCGCACAGGGTTAACGTTAGGTTCATTAATAAATTGTTCAAAGAATAGTTAAAGCGAAAGTGGCAACCGCTGCAGCTTACAAAAAATCTCGAGCTCTTGAAAGTAGCAGGATTGTGCATGCATGAGCACCGCCTTTTTCCAGTCTATTTTAAAGAGAAACAATCGCACCAGTTGCGTTTCCAGGCACGGTTGCTTTGCGCAAGAACACAAGAGGTCAGTGAGCGAGGATCGCCTGTGTCTCCCCGTGCACCTAAACATCTTCTCATTTGGTATTCACCTGCTTTCTTTTGTTCACGTGAACACCTATCAATTTTGCTGCTTCTCGATTCTAAGATCACATTTGCGTGCATATTGACAAACGGTCTTAAACTAAAATTCTAATCTTTAGTGACAAGGCAGCACTGCAATTTAAAAAAAAAATTCAACCAGCCGAAGTGGCTAGTGGGGGTGCCTGTCTAACCCACCACAGGTGAAACCTACCCACATTTGGTTGGTTGGCGGGTGTTAATGTCAAGCCCTGTAATATCATTGTAATATCGTAATATAATTTCACGCCCATTCCAAATGGCTTTTTTTCTTTGGCGAAACACAAAGGTCAAATTCTGAAAAAGCCTGTTCTTAATGTTGTAAAGAGTAATAAAACTTTTGGTCTTCAATAAGCTCTACACTGTAAAAACAAAACGATTAGTTGACTAAAAAAAAAAAAAAGTAAACTTATTAATTATTAGGTTGTAGCAAAATGTGCTCAGTTTATGAATATTAATGATCAATAATAACGAGTTATTATTAATTATTAATATTCTGCATTAACTTACAGTTAATTTGTCTAAATAAATACAACAATAACTTCGCCCGCTCGTCTGAGCGGACTCAGTAAATATTCATTTATTTAGAAAGGGAATTATAACTACTTCTTGTGAAGTAGATTAATCGTTTACAAAGTTTGGTAAACTTAAATCAGCATGTAGCGAAATCTATCATTTAAGTGACTTTTTCTGTGAGGCAAAATAAAGACAATCCATAGTGGTTATAGCGTGATTTATTTGACTAGTCTAACATATAACAAACAAACGTACAAAACATAACAACAAAAACATAGAAAAGAAAGCTAGCGAGGAAGTAAAGAGTTTAGATAAAAGAATGGCAATTCTCGCTCAGTTCCACACAACTATTAAGGACCACCAAGATTATAAACATCTTTTTAACAAAGGGGCACAGCTTTAACGCATAACTAAATACCTGGATTTAGTGGGTCTCTTTCTCTCGTTGTTTTTCTGATGCGTGGAAGATGGAGTCCTTTCCTGATGCGTGGAGTTTGCGACGCAGATCGGAGGATACGCGAAGTGCAAACTTTAAACTGAGTTTAATTTGCCGGAAAATAAGAAAACGTAGACTCAGGCGAGTCACGTGGGTACAGAACTGAGGTTTGCCCCCTTAGGGGCACTCCTGTGGAGACTCTTTTCGGAACCTTTCTGCATTGATTCTGGGGAGAGAATGGGTTTTAACTATGGGTCAAGTCACACCCATTTTCTACTGACTGACCAATAGTTTCATGGCAAAGTTTTGAGCGGGAGATTCTCTTTGTCTCTGGACTGCTGATATGCATAATGAGGATCCTCCCGTAACATTCAAATGGACTTTAACTCTGAGCATTAAAGAATGCAAACTGTATAACCTATTATCATGTATTCAGTATCATGGGTTGGAAAATAGCAGGAGAAACATAATGATACTAAACATGACATTCTAAACACACATTAGATAGCATCTAGGGATTTCTATACTATATAAGGTGACAAGAGACTTAATTAACGCATGCATTTACTCTTTTGACTATTTTTGCTATAGGGCAGAGCATATAGATTACAAACACACATTACATATCATTTGGAGTGAGTTTTTGAGTCCTGATAATTCTCTTCAATAGTGTGTGTCTTTAGGTGTGTGTGCGTGTGTGTCAAAAGTTGGAGTTTTCCTTTGGAATGTCTTGAGTCGTAAATGGTGTCCACAAAGGGAGGTTTTTCTCCCTTCTCGTCCCATCTGTAATACAGATTATGGACTAAAGAATGGATCCCCAGGGCCCACCAAGCAACCTGGGCAAACACGAAATGTCAGCACAGGGCCTCTACCACTAGACACCCTGGCACCTACTTGTTCATAAATGTCACACCAATAAGAGATATGGTTTTTTTTAGGGAATCAATTCCTTCAGCTGCGACCCATATGTAACAGATCCCCCCTTTCCGGACAATGAGGTTCGAAGAAAACCTTGTTGATCGGAACTGAAGACTTAGCATCCTGGTCGGAGATGATCTTCCGTTGGTCGCCATTCTTGGGTCAGCTGGTCGTGTTTTCATTTTGATTTGCGGTGGTGTGGCTTCTCTGTGTTCTCCGCTGGAAGGCTCGGGGGAGGGCAGCTGTGCACTTGTCCACTGATTTTTGCATCTTGTTGAATGCCAAGGTTAGTGTTTAATGCGTTCCCCCCTTTGCTGTCAAGAGACACAGAGTGGTTCAGGGATGAGTGATGGGTGAGTGGAGTTGTAAGGTTGTAGTGGTCTTCTGGTGAGACAGAGATACAGGGTTGTGGCTGTATTCTGTGTAGAAGAGGAGGAACGAGAGGGAACAGGGGAGAGAGTGAGCGGTGTCAGTGAGAGCTGTGCTTGGCTGGACATTTCACTGTGACACCAGTTGCGGGGTCTCTCCCCCCACTTTCCTGGCCTGTAGCCAAATGACTCTTAGTCTGGTTGTGATGAGCAGATTTATAGGTTGGCTGATACGCAGTTGAACGTGGACACCCAGGAGTCTTTGCACTTCCTGCGTGATGTTGGTTGTGCAGTGGGTTTCTCAGTCTGAGTTGGCTCTCCATCATCAGAAGATATGCCATGTTCTGGGTGGTGTTCTTGGTGCTGGGGGACACTCTACCCATTTGGTGGAATGACATATGAATTTGAGAGGAAGAGAAAAAAAAAATTGTTGTTCCTTGTGAGCCAAGGAAAATGTCCCGCTCGATCCATCTGGATGTCTGACCATGGGACGGTGGTTCCTCTGTGTTGCAGTGGTGCTCGGGGAATCGGCTTTGATGCTTGAAGCTAGCCGCACACTAGGCATGTTTTGATGTGTGCTGGGTCAATATGCCACTTGTCTCAGTGCACTGTACATGGCTTTTGTGCCATGATGACCTGAATATGGTGCGTCGTGGGCGTACATTAGCATTACCCCCCCCTCTGGCTCTGAGGGAGCACGAACTGTGGTGTCGTGGGGTCGTCAGGGACAAACAAAAAGTGTTATGATGCACACGCACCTGTCTGTAAGACATTGGAGGTATTCTGTCACGTCTGCGGTGCAGCTGAGGTCAGACAGAAGGATCGGGTGGTAGGAGGGGTTAGTGGTGGTAAAAAAAGTAAAAACTGGTCTGATTTGGGAAGTCAGACGCAAGCATGTTAGCAATGTCATTTGTAGACATTTGTGGAGCCGTTGAGATTGGGTGTGGCAGCAGTGTTTGGATCAGGCAGGTTTGTTGGCTCCGAGTTACAGCTGCCACTTCTCGGTGGTCTTGGTTGGGTGGTGACCATGGTTCACCATGTAGTGCGCCCTTCTTTGCAAGGGTATCTGACTGATCATTCAGGTCCTTGTCAGGGCCTGGAAGGTTGTAATGTCCTTTCACATTTTCCTAGTAAACAACCATGATGTGTTTGTCGGTGATGTGGTCGCCTGCTTGGAAAAGGTGTTGGTGTTTCACGGGCTTGTGGTTGGCGGTTTTGAAGCCATTTGTTTCCACCCTGGGAGGTGGCACGTGAAACTGAGTCTGGCATAGTTGGAGTCTGTGCAGCTAAGGAGCCCTCTGATGTCATGGGCTGCTGCGATTTGAAGGGTTATAAGGATGGCTGCTCATACTGCAATGATTGTGGCCCCAGCATGAAGTGTTGCGGTGTACAAGGTTGTCGTCAAGCCATAGGGCTCTTGTCCCTGCTTTAAGGGTGCTCTCGTGGTTGTAGGAGAGTTCGTCGACATAGGCCGTGGGCAGACCTTGGCACGCATTCTCATCAAAGTACTTATGACAGGTTGGCTAAGGTGGCTGGGGTTCATCCACTATGGCATTGCAGATGACCTGTCAGTTGTACAGTCTTGGTAAGCAGTTGGGCCGTTGCCCAGCGTGGATTTGTGGCTTAAGGTGTAACATGTTTCGATACAGTGGCCCTGGAGGGCCATCAGCCACATGGCTATGCAGGCGTTAATCACCATGCCATCCCAGATGCGCTGACTGTTTAAGAACATGACAGGTTGGTGGCAGGTGTCTATGATGACTGTTTGTCCTCCGATGTAGTTGGAGAATCACTGAATGGCCCATACTGTGCAGAGTAATGTTTTCTCACAGTCTAAATGTTTGCATACTGGTGCTGTTTTACTTGCATATGCGACCACTTTCTTGTCCTGTTCGTGAAGCTGGTAGAGTCCAGCACTGAGACAGTGGTTGGAGAATTCCGCTTTCAAGTGGAACTCTTTTTGTGGGTCAGGGTAAGCCAGGCAGCTCTTGGGCTTTTAGGAAGCTTCTCAGTTCTGAGACATTGCTGGGCGGTTTGATGTTCTGGGTGCGCTTGGACTGGTTGATCTGAGGTTCAATGCCTCATGGTCCGATAAGCAAACCCGCGTAGTTGACTTTGGTCTTACACCACTGTGCCTTGTGGATGGAAATATTTGCGCCAGCGGCGGTTAGCTGGAGTAGGACATGGTCTATCTCCTTAAGTGGTCAGACACGTTGGTACTTTCCGTGAGGATGTCACCCACGTAGATGAGGTTGCCTCTAACCCTAGCATCAGGACATGCTTTGTACAGGGAGATGTAAAATTCGGCTGGTGAGTTGGCATAGCCGAAAGGGCACCTCGTGAATGTGTATTGTCTGTTGTTAAAGGTGAAAGCTAGCTCATGCTGGTCATTTGGATGTACAGGTATCGTCCAGAAGACCGAGACCACATCAAGCGTCGAGAAGATGGTTGCTCCTTGAATTCTGGGTATTTCCTGTTCCAGTTGTGTCATCAGCCATCGTGACAAGGCACTTGCTGATTTAGCTTTCTATAGTCTATAGTCAGGCACCACTTGCCGTCCTGCTTGAGGACAGGCCAGATGGGTGCCGAGTAGGTGCTGTCGCATGGATGGATGATTCCCTTTTCCAGCATGGAGTCGATTATTTCTTGCACAGGTTCGTGTGAAGCAATGTTGATTTTGTACTACTTAACGAACGTGAAGGGGGTGCATTCAGAGGTGTAGGTATGCATACCATGTGGAGGTCAGTTAGACCACAGTCTCAAAAGCCTTTAGCAAAGGCCTCTTTGTATTTATACAGGATTTGCCGGAGTTCTTTCCGGGCAACATTATCCTGCAAGGCATCAGCGTCGTCCATTTTGTAGAGAGAAGTGCCATGTTTCTATCCATCTCAGTGATGGAGTGATGAGTGACTGTGTACACAGCAGGGGGTTGGTCCTCTGTGAGCTCACTTATGCATACCTGTTCTTTCTTTACTGGCAAGACAGACGTGAGTGTGATGAGGTTGGAAGGAGCTGTATAGACTGTTTTCTAAGCTCCCCTCTGGTATCACTGCATGTGAGATGGGCCAATGATTGGTACTAAGAGTTCAAAATCATGGAGGTCATAGCTGATCAACCATCCCAGCCGGTAGTCTTTGGGCATTGTGGTGTCAGTTGCCATGCAGGTATTAAACAGGACATATACTGTTCGCAAGGACAGTTCAAGGAAGGGTGTAGCTACCAGGGTGAGGCCCAGTTCTAGGCATTCTGGTGCTAGTTGGAAGAAACCCAGTGTGTGGTTTAGAGTTTGGCCCCTTCGTATGTTGAGCTGTATAGAGCACCCTTTGGTATAGGCTGGCATAACAGACCTTTGTTTGCTGATTAGGGTGCAGACCTCTGAAATGGTCTGGCCTGAGTGGAGGTTCTCAAGGGTGACAGCTATAGCTGTTGGCTGTGAAGCTCTTGGTGTCCAAACCAGGTTGTTAAGGGTTTCTACATATGCTTTGAGATGAATCAGGCTATCAGCTCCAATGTAAACATCATGTGGCAGGGCTGTGAGAATCAGGAAGGGACGGGTTAACCGTCTGCCATTCCAATTCAAGTTCAACGCATAGATGCCTTTGGCAGCTGTCATGTGTGAAAGTTCAGCATTTAGAAGGTAGCGTATATGCTTGTTCGTTGAAAGCAGGTCTGAGGTGCGTTCAGATGAAGTGTTGAACAGTGCGAGGCTGATGGCTGAGTTGTCTGCCCCTAATGCCAGTACAGCGTCGGTCACAGTCAGGTCATTCAACATTTAGCCTCTTGAGGCTTGGGGGCAGAATGCGATGGGGTCATTGGATGGTTGAAGGCTGCAGAGGAGTAGCGACCTTGACCCCGTCTCTGTTATTGAGCCTGGGTTTTCGTGGTTCCCGCGACCTTGGTGACCTGACCGTCTGTTGGGGTTGACCTGGCAGACTGGAGAGAAAAGTTTCTCGCACTTGGGCCCAGATTTTGAGATGTTTAAAGTCCAAATAGGGTTCAAAACAATCCAGCAGATCTTTACCAATCAGCAGCGGGTATGTGTCTGTTGGTAACATGTACACAGGGTGCACTGCAGTCATGGGGCCAATAGTTAGTTGAATGGGAGCAATGTATGAAAGTTGGACCTCAGTTTGGCTGTATGCTTGCACATTCAGCCTGCATCGTTGGCATTTAAGTGTTAGGTTTAGTCTCTGAGCTCTTGCTTTGAGTTGTTCAAACAGAGAAAATGGCATTAATGTGAGGTCTGCTCCCATGTCGACCAGCGCTTCAAGTCCTACTTCCATCTTCAAGGTTACAGCCAAATAGAGCTTCCTCACCATGTCCTTTTCAATCAGGTTCCCCAAGAGTTGAGGTACAGGGGCCTGAGCAGTTTCTTGTAAGCAGGTGGGGCAGGTAGGATGTGGCTCAGAAGGTAAACAGACAACCAGAACAGCGCTTTCGGGTACCTCAGGTTGCATGCGTGGTGGCGCTGGCAGTAGCTGTGGGGGAAACGTTATGCTGTTGTTGGATACACAGTCTCTGGCTTGTGTTGGACTTGCAGGAATCTGTGTTGATGGAGCGGAAGGAAGGTTTTCAAAGGGAGGAATGGTTTTGGTCTTCCCCCCTAGTCATAAGGTGTCTGACTTGTCTCCTTTCTCTTCCTTGTGGGGCCTCTTTTGGAGGGATTCCTTCACGCTTTTCAGCAGTTCTGCTGTGTCTGACACCACTGTGCTGTCCTTCTGTTTCGAGTTTTCAAACTTGGCTTTGTCTGGCATGTAACGAGCTGGATTCTGACTGCTTGAGCTTCTGGTTACGGCAGGCTGGACATTTCTTTGATGCTGATAGGCTCCTTTTAGGGCTCCGCTTTTTGAGCGTGGCCTGTCCCAGTGTACCTCTGAGCGTCCCGTCGGGTGTTTGGGATGTACCCCTTCATGATGATACTTTTCTCTGCTGGCGGAGAAAAGGCCTTGACTCTTGATTGAAAGTCTTGCTGCTGTTGTGTGCTTTCTAAAACCAGCTCTGAATGAGGTTCTGAGACAGGCTAGCTTGTAGGTGTTTTGACAGTCTTTTGGGAGCAGTTCTTTGCTCCAAATAGGCTTTATGAGCTAAATTCCGCAGTTGTTAGGTGGTCATGGTGTGGGGGCAGGCCATTACCCCCAAGTGCTGACTCACCGCAGAATGCAGGTTTCTGAGAAAGAGGGTCTTGAAGTTGAAGTCCTCCTCCATCCCTGGCTCATTTCTTGTGCCGAAATAGGCTTGGCGTAGTCGGTTCTAGTACGCCTGAGTTGTCTCTTGCCTGTTCTGCTTGAGAACCATGGCAACAATCAGTCCTTGTTTCTGACTCGGGGTCAGAAAACTCTCTAGTCAGAGCTTTCGCAGCTGCTGATAATCTGCTTTGATGGCGCTGGGCTGTCGATCCAGGAAACTTCTCACCTCGCGGTTTGAAGTAATTCTTAGCAGATATAATTTATCATGTGTAGTGGCACTTGGCCACGTCTGTGAAAATGTCAACGTCTTGTAAGTAGGAGTGCACGTCGTGGCCTCCAGTGGTGTTCGGAGTGAAAGTTGGGATGTTCCTAGCCAGCTTGTTCAGGTCTTTTGTTGACTGGTTGTGTCTGTCTCTTTGGACGGAGTCCTTGCCCTGTGCTGCTGATAGGCATTCTGGGATGCTGGCTGGCGGGAGTAGTAGGAACGGGCTTTCACCACCCCCCCTCTGGACTGTAAAGTCTTGGCTTTGAGGCTGATCGGGGGGCACTTCTTATTTTGAGTCGTCTCATAGACTGTAGGAATGTGACAGTTCTGTCACGTTCATACTTCAGAGAGTCTCTTTGTTGGGCTATATGTTGAAATTTTGCTTGGGCCCTCTGCAGGTGACTTTCAGAGGCTTTGGCCCAAGCTTCACTGTCTCTTAACTTAGTCTCTGCTCTTTGCAATAGTGTTTCAGCTTCTTGCAGCATTACACTCAGTTCGTCTCTGGCTTCTTTCTCTCGTCGCTCCTTGTGTCCGTTGTCTGCTTGTAGCTCCATCAGGGCGTGCTGTAGTTTGTCCACTTGCTCCTGAAGTTCAGCGTCCTTTTCCCTCGTCGTCTTACATGTGTCCTGAGCCTGATGCTCCAGTTGGAGGGGATCCTTTTCGATCGACCTTGCCTGGACGAGGAGGACGTGTGCGAGGGTCCCGGTGAGTTCAGCCAGCTCTTTGCTTTTGTGGCTCCGGGCCAGTTGTTCGCCATCAGTTGATCCATGCGGAGCTCCGGCTGTTCTCTGCTTAGCTGCTGCAGCTCCATGGCGTGGTTGGACAGGGGGCCGTGGGTTAAGGCACTTAACTAGGCCTCCGGTTGGTGCCAGTGAGCAGCGGGCTGGATGCACGTGACATGCTGGATCGCTGGGTGAGACAGAGAGATCACAAGAGAGAGAGAGAGAGACAAAATGCAAATTCCAGTAAAGTTTAGCTGTTGCTATATTACTAGGCTGACAGGGTTGTCAGTTAGGGGAAATGTGCGGGCCAGATGTTGGTTCTTTTAAAAACCACTGTGGGCCAGACACTGTACTAGGGTGGCTATATAATAGTTGATATCTACGGAATGGCCTCAAGGCTTTAGTTACGCGCTAGGCTGTGTAGGTTATCAATCAATTATTTAGATCACTCTGGTGGTTTTCAATAGTGTGGTCTCTGAGCAGGTCAAAGTAAAGAAAACAACTGAAATAAAATAAACAGTAACTCAAAATAATGATAAGCTAAACAAAATAACCTAGCACTCGACTAAGCGAGTGTACAGAGAAAAATGAAAAACTCAGATAAATAAATAAAATTATAATAATGAATTTAAAAGAAATAAATAGACGGGGTAGAGAGAGAGAGAGAGAGAGAGAGAGAAAGAGAGTAGCAAAACCTATGATTATGTCTAGAATAGAGGTTCTATAGAGGTTCTATAGTCCTATTGTGGTTCAGGTTCAGACTAGGCTTTACACGCTACTTGGGCTTGGTGGTGAGTTAAAGGGCATCCAGATGAAAATCGTAAGGATAAGCTATCTGGCTAGACTTTCCCCAACGCCTACTGCAGTCACTATCAGATCACTTGCCCGAACTGCAACCAGATGTAAACTCTCAAACAGTATAGGCTTTTGGCACAATACGTAACACTCAATGAAGTCGCCGACCGCCCGGCCCGATTCAAAATTGGGTTTCGCCTGAAGATTCCGGTGCCACTCTAGGCCTTTAAAGTGAGGTCGCCAATCTCACTCAGGCGGGCACATGTGTGGAATCATAACAGGGTAATTAACCAAGATTGACCATATGCCAGTTGACACGGTAGGTGCTACTTGGAGTACGATATTGCTGATGCCTCACTGCGGTTTGCAATCTGAGTTACAAGGCCAAGGTATCTGACGTATCCTCCAGCAGGGGTCAGTTATGTCAGACAGATGAGCCACATCTCTGATTTTGCAAAATGGACAACCTGTACCTTAACCACACAAGCACACAAGACTCTAACAGTCTAAGATAAAGGCAGTACTTAGAATCTACAAATTTGGGCAAACCATTCAAAGTAGAAATCATTAGTGTGCTTAGTGTCTGATGGCTTATAAAGCTTCTATCATCCTATGATGGAAGAAGGAATAAAAAGAGACAATTGGAAAATGGTTAAAGAATTAAAAAAAAATCTATATCAGTAGAAAATAGTACAAGACGGCTTATAGTAAAATAAGAGATAGTGTCTTAGCATTAAACGCGTCTATAAACATGAATAGGTTAAACCAAAAGGTTTTAATCAGATGTAAAATCTATAGATCTATAGTTTCTGAATTTGGCTTCAGACTAATATTTGGGCCCTTATATAAAGTAATAAATTCCTTATAACCTAACAGGAGAGGGAATAAGTAAGGCATGAGGAAAGGATGGAAGAAAAATTAAGAAAGGAGAAAATAATGCTATTAATAATAATAGTAATAATTAAAAGCTATTCCCTAAATAGCAAAACCACAAAAATTTAAAAATAAACTAAGTTGGGAATAGATTATTGGGAAACTGATTTAAAAAAATGAATAATAAAAATTAAACAAAAATGGATAGCTGAATTCAAATGGAAAGGCAGAAGGCAGAAAAATGAATGAAAATAAAAGTAAACAAATTAATTAATAATGACCAAAAGGAAATAAAAGCAGACCAATAATCTATACTTAGATAACTAAAATATTGTTTGGATAAAATGATAACAGGGAAAATGAAATGCTTAAAAGAAATAAAAATTAACCCAAACAATCGACCATTTCAGACCACATGAGACACAATGGTTGGCGGAACTGAGGAAGTAGAGCAGAGGGAGACAGGGGATGGTTTTAAGAGTTGCACTTCACGTCCCGGTTAGCCTTATGCTAATAACTGGTATTCTTTAGACGCAAAGGGTTAGTTTACTTAAGCTTAGCTGGCATAAGCCGCTAGCGAGTTCATCATCCGGTCTGTGAATTGAGCGGCGTCATAAATTTATTTATTTTTTTTTTTTGGAAAGGCGGGTTTTGTTGCCTTGGGGTTGTGGTGCGTCATTCACGCTTCACGGGCGCGCACACGTGAGGCGCAAGTGACGAGCCAATGAGCGCTCGGGGAGCGGTTTTCATTCATGATTTGAGTGCGGCTCACTTCACAGACGGTAAAATACGAATCACAAGGATTCGCTAAAACAGTCACCTCTTATATCATAGTGCAGTAACACTGATTTATGATATCTGACCATTACATTTAGACAAACAAACATAAAATACGAGACGTCTCTCGAGGCTACGGTGAACATTTGCACACGCAGATTAGATGGGTCTAGACCTTTATAGCGGCTGTTCTCAGTGAACAGGCTTACACTATTTAAAACAGAATATGGGAATTTACATCCATATCAGATACGGGTACCATAAGAAACACGCTTATGATTCTGCGAATTCTTTTCGTCAGAAAGCGGTTAATAGACAAGCTTGCAACTCCCAAATAGATTAATTTAGAAACCGACCAGCAGTTCTGAAATTAATTTCGCTCGGCGGCGAATAACAGAGTTTAAACGTTAGGTAGCTAATCTAACAGTTTGAAACCACGGGAGAATATAGTCTAGAAATATGAGAAACAGGCTGTGCCTAGCTTCCCTCTAGCTATAAGTAAGGCCTTTAACAGATAGATTTGGAGGTTTTCCAAACTATCTCATAAGCACTGAGGGAAATCTCTGTTCCGACAGGCGCAATAATATTTAAAGGATTTGCGGGACGTGCGTCTTTGCAAAATCAATTTTAAATATTGTGAACTGCAGTTTAAAAGTTGCACTAACATTTACACAGTTGTCTGCTGCATGTTAGTGAACAAAAGGACGTGCGTCCTTACAGCTGTTAAGATAGAGAGAGAACCAGCTGCGCTTCTGGGCTTCTGGTTTCTCTAGTGCGCACACTAAAATCACAATGGAAAGAAAAAAGTTTGCTTCACAGAAAACGTTTAAAAACGAGTGCCCGCATTCTCCACCAATATCTGTAGCAAAATGTGCTCAGTTTATGAATATTAATGATCAATAATAACGAGTTATTATTAATTATTAATATTCTGCATTAACTTACAGTTAATTTGTCTAAATAAATACAACAATAACTTCGCCCGCTCGTCTGAGCGGACTCAGTAAATATTCATTTATTTAGAAAGGGAATTATAACTACTTCTTGTGAAGTAGATTAATCGTTTACAAAGTTTGGTAAACTTAAATCAGCATGTAGCGAAATCTATCATTTAAGTGACTTTTTCTGTGAGGCAAAATAAAGACAATCCATAGTGGTTATAGCGTGATTTATTTGACTAGTCTAACATATAACAAACAAACGTACAAAACATAACAACAAAAACATAGAAAAGAAAGCTAGCGAGGAAGTAAAGAGTTTAGATAAAAGAATGGCAATTCTCGCTCAGTTCCACACAACTATTAAGGACCACCAAGATTATAAACACCTTTTTAACAAAGGGGCACAGCTTTAACGCATAACTAAATACCTGGATTTAGTGGGTCTCTTTCTCTCGTTGTTTTTCTGATGCGTGGAAGATGGAGTCCTTTCCTGATGCGTGGAGTTTGCGACGCAGATCGGAGGATACGCGAGGTGCAAACTTTAAACTGAGTTTAATTTGCCGGAAAATAAGAAAACGTAGACTCAGGCGAGTCACGTGGGTACAGAACTGAGGTTTGCCCCCTTAGGGGCACTCCTGTGGAGACTCTTTTCGGAACCTTTCTGCATTGATTCTGGGGAGAGAATGGGTTTTAACTATGGGTCAAGTCACACCCATTTTCTACTGACTGACCAATAGTTTCATGGCAAAGTTTTGAGCGGGAGATTCTCTTTGTCTCTGGACTGCTGATATGCATAATGAGGATCCTCCCGTAACATTCAAATGGACTTTAACTCTGAGCATTAAAGAATGCAAACCGTATAACCTATTATCATGTATTCAGTATCATGGGTTGGAAAATAGCAGGAGAAACATAATGATACTAAACATGACATTCTAAACACACATTAGATAGCATCTAGGGATTTCTATACTATATAAGGTGACAAGAGACTTAATTAACGCATGCATTTACTCTTTTGACTACTTTTGCTATAGGGCAGAGCATATAGATTACAAACACACATTACATATCATTTGGAGTGAGTTTTTGAGTCCTGATAATTCTCTTCAATAGTGTGTGTCTTTAGGTGTGTGTGCGTGTGTGTCAAAAGTTGGAGTTTTCCTTTGGAATGTCTTGAGTCGTAAATGGTGTCCACAAAGGGAGGTTTTTCTCCCTTCTCGTCCCATCTGTAATACAGATTATGGACTAAAGAATGGATCCCCAGGGCCCACCAAGCAACCTGGGCAAACACGAAATGTCAGCACAGGGCCTCTACCACTAGACACCCTGGCACCTACTTGTTCATAAATGTCACACCAATAAGAGATATGGTTTTTTTTAGGGAATCAATTCCTTCAGCTGCGACCCATATGTAACAAGGTAAACAAACTGTGCATAATTATAAAAGTTAAGTCAATGGCTTTACTGGCTTTAGTCAACTTGGTGCTTTTAAGACAACAGATTTACTCACGCTTTTAAAGTAATTTCTTTTTACAGTGGATAGGTCCAGACTAGTGCTGGTGGTTGAATAGTGTGGGGGGATTTTTTTGTTTAGGTTGAAGTTCGAACCTTTCACCTTTCGTTTAGGTTAGGTCAAACTTTAGGTTGTTTTGAGCACTGTTAAAGCTTGTTTTTGACCATTTACATCCCTTTACAACCACATGGTCTGGACAATTCCAGCAGGATATTGTGCCATGTCAAAGCTCAAATAAATTCGCTTTACACAAATTTTAAGTTCACTATACACAAATGGCTCCATCAATCCAGGTTATTCACTTTCACAAAAACTCCTCTTATAATTGCTGAAACATTTAAATGAATACCCTACTTACATCATACCTGCATTTTATTATAGTACTGAATGCTTAATCAATCAAAACAAGATATTGGGAATCAGTGGAAATGTCCTACTCAAGTGCTAGCAATGGAGGCTAGGGTGCATCAACTAGTTCTTCCAATGCTTCATGATTGGATATACGTTTGAACTGATACCATAACAATTAACACATTGGTATGGTTTGCAATCGCTGAAGGAAGGAAGGTAGTTGAAATGTACATTTCATTTCTAGAATTCACTGTAAGCAGTAAACCAATCACATTATTTACACAAGTTAAATATATTATTTGCCAGTCAAATAGGCTAAATGAAACATCTATTTTGGCATGCAGAACATCAATCAAAATTGTAAAGGGTTTAAATTAATTTGTTCAATTTCATTCAATTCATCTATATTTCTATAGCACTTTTACAATGTAAATTGCAACTGTGTCAGTCCAGTTTTCAGAGTTGAAGTTCAGTTTATTTCAGTTCAGTGTGGTTTCATTTCACTGCTGACATTCCAAACACTAAAGAGCAAATCCATCGATGTGCAGCTCCACAAGTACCAAACCATGCAAGCCAGTGGCGAGGAACAAACTTCACCAATTGATGAAAGTGAAGGAAAAAAAAAACTTAAGAGAGACCAGGCTCAGTTGGGTATGACCATTTCTTCTCTGAAATATGCGGAGAATGCCACCTAGTGTTTGTCTAAATTTGTCTATGACATATTTCTCCAAATCAAAGTAACATGCCTTCGGTTATTGTTCCTTTCTTTTTACAGAGATAGGCTACAGGTGTGTGCTACGTCTCTGTTGTTACTGCTGCCATCTGATATTAATTTAACAATTATTCTCATAATTTCCCAGTTGAAAATAAAATGAAAAAATGCTAAACAAAACTAACTTCTCAAACATCTGTGTCCTTCTGTTGCTTATGCATTTGTGCTTGTATATCTGATGGTCATATAGCCCATCACAGGTACAATCTCACATTTATTTTTTTATTTTTTTATTTTGGGAGGAGTAAAATTTACATATGTGGTTTCAATAACCAGATGCATTTAGACCTGTCCAGTGTCATCTGGAATGCCTGAAAACCTCCTGAAGTGGTCTAAGCGATTGGCTTCATTTCAGTCTCAAAGCCATTTTGGAGGGCATTTACACCTGTCCATTTCACAATTGAATGTCTATCAACCATCAAACCTTGAACAAATCTTCAAACAAATAGTACACTACATGACAAAAGTCTTATCAATGGTCCCAGTTATATCAACGATCCAAGTCATAAGTCAATAATAACTTGACTTCTAGTTGATCATTTGGAAATGCGGCAGAAGGTAGATTTTTCTAAATCATCTGTTGAACTGTATCCCAATCATCACAAATGCTGCAGAAGACCTACTGGAACCCGCATGACCCCAAGATTCTCATTGAAATCAGTCACGTTTGTTGAAGGAAAAATCATGATTTGGGGTTACATTCAGTATGGGGGCATGCGAGAGATCTGCAGAGTGGATGGCAACATCAACAGCCTGAGGTATCAAGACATTTGTGCTGCCCATTACATTACAAACCATAGCAGAGGGCAAATTCTTCAGCAGGATTGCGCTCCTTCTCATACTTCAGCCTCCACATCAAAGTTCCTGAAAGCAAAGAAGGTCAAGATGCTCCAGGATTGGCCAGCCCAGTCACTAGATATGAACATTATTGAGCATGTCTGGGGTAAGATGAAGGAGGGGGCATTAAATATGAATCTAAAGAATCGCGATGAACTGTCATTGAGTTAGGGCTGGACAATAAATCGATATCAATGTATATGGTGATAGATTTTTTTTCAATAGCGGTATGATATTGATTTTTGGGTGATATGATTTTTAAACCCATTTCCGATATTTCGATATAAATTTGCATATATACAAATATATATTAGTATTTATATAAGATCTTTTACATGTATCACTTGTCACTGAATGACGTTCAGTGCTCAGCCATCAGAAAGAGCGTGATCTGATGTCACTTGCGTGATGACGAAGAACACAGACACGCTGCCAGCGCTCAGCACAGCAGGTGGTTAAGCTGCGCCGCAGAAAGATTTAGCTACAAAATGAGTGCTCTGAATACAGATGTGAATGAACAAGCTTCCACAAGTAAGAATGCAGACGAAATAGTTGATAAGAAAGGAAAGACTAATGCAGCGGTGTGAAAGTGGTTCGGCTTTTTAAGTTTCGATAAACTTAGTTTCGGTGCTCTGCAAAGTGGGCCAGAGAGTGTAGCTGACTCGCGGCGGCAACACATCAAATCTGTTTCACCATTTGAAGCAGTTCCACCCGATAAAACATACTGAGAGTCAGAAGATGAGGCAACATAAAAGTTTAAGCCAACCTGTGGCCTCACCATCACCACCATCCACCTACCCGACACCGAAACCAGCGGTGTCAGAAGAGAAGACAATGAAGTAAACACAGATGACTATGAGGCTCCGTGTAGGATTTAAATCAAACTTCGCTTATCAACACGTGCATATACACCTATAAATCACTCGCATATACACCTATACTATTGAATGTTCAAAACACGTATGAAATTTGCGCATATACATATAAACTTGATGCATGCATACACCCACATATGCATATAAACTCGCCGATCCTTGCATATACTCCCACATTAACACACGCACAAACAAACTGGATCCTTGCAAACACCAAAATTAACACTCACATACACAAACTCGCTGCATGCTGGCATATAGCACTCGCGCACTTACAAAATAAAACTCACAAACATATTTATCAGGAATCAGGTTATTGCAAAGCTGATGAAGTAGAAAGAATGTGATCAATAGAGCTATTAAATCTGTTAAATCATGAAAACGTGTTATATAAAATATTAGTCTATATAAATAGACTATATAAAATATATAAGAGATATTTATGTTAAACCTTTCAATTTAATTAGGTAATTACATACACAAATATAAATAGACAGATAAAACCCTTAAAGGACGTTCAAGATGAAAAGCAATTAGAATTATGAATATACTCAAACAACTCTTCTATTGCAAATATTAATGTAGCCTTTTCTCTTTATGATTTTTTATTATTATAAGTATTATACTTTTTCTATGTTTTTTTAGGATGTGGATGTCATAATTGTAAGATTTTGGTATTATTTTGATTGTTAAATATTCAGCATATACAAAAAAAAAAAAACACTGATAAAAGTTTCTGTTCATCACGTTGGTCAAGCTAACCCCCACAAACTGCCTATATATTTTAAGCTGAGTCTGAGAGTTTTATTTATTTGATAGTTTATTTCACATTTCTTATTTGTATAGGCTAAATACAAATAAAAAGTGAACAATTTTTTTTGTACTGTTTTTATTTAAAAAAAAAAAAGTTATAAGAGTCTGGAGGTATTATCGACTTTGCAAATTCACTATGCAGACATTTGTAGGTACAGACATCCATTGTGTGCGTTCTTGGCAGTTTTTCCTCTCTTTTTAATATTGTCCATATCGATATCGGAATTATATCATATCGACCGAAAAAAAAAAATATATCGTGATATGAATTTTTGCCATATCGTCCAGCCCTACATTGAGTCATTGCAGAGATGTATGGATGCAGTCATCCAAGCTCATGGGAGTCATACACAACATTAATTCTTTTTCCACTGCACCATGACAAGACTTTTGTCTAAGCTGAGTCAGATCTTACTGTCCTAATTAAATAATTAAAAATCAAGGCATGATCATATTTTATTTTGGTAAAATAAGCATAATCTAGAGGCCTTTGCCTTTCATATAAGCCACTTCTGATACCAAATGATCAACTAGAAGTCAAGTTAGTAGTTGTTGTTCCTAAAACTATAATAGATGACAAAATGTTGTCATGTATATTATGACAAAAAAATGAAGGCGTTTTATGAACTTGGATCCATGTAAATACATTAAAAACTCCCAAACAAAATAAGGAACCTTTTAAACGGCATAACAGGAGCACTTTAAAAGCTTCCCTCTGTGTTCACTGTGAATTTCTGCCTTTGTGTTCCACAGAAGAAACTCACACAGGGTTTTCAACAACACGAATGAATAACAACAAGCATTTTTGTGTTAAGCATTCCTCTAAAAATTCTACAATGTGGAAGAGCTACAATGCCTTAATAGGGCATTTCTGTAGGCAGCTCACCAGGCTTTATTTTCAAAAGCACATTCATGGTGTCCTGCATTTGAACTCGTACAAGAAGAAATTACACACTATAATAATAATATGGATGTGAATGATTAACGCAGTATATGCCAAGGTCAGACAGTTTAATAACACATTCACCGGCCCAGTTTAAAGCAGTTTGTGCAGTCAGTGTGAATCATGAATTTTTGACTCAAGATGACTAGAAGGTTTATTCTGGATCTGGACATCTTTCCAATAGGGAAACAAACAATCACTCATTTACACATACATTATAAAAAAATCTACCAAACTATTGCACTGAACTTTAGATTCACCACAGGTTTAGTTTACCCCAAAATAAATGTACATTCGGTCATCATTTACTGATCCTGTGTCATTCCACACCTATAAAACACAACACATATTTAATAAAATTGTATTTTTAAATATTCAATTCTTCATTTCTATTTAATTTACTTTTTTATGATTTAAGTTAAAGAAAAATTTAATTAAATTATAAATACAATAATAAATAAACTAGAAATACTTTTTGTTATTTATAATCAATTACATTTATTTTTATTTCATTAATTTAATTAAATCAAACTACTTTAATGTATTTTTGGTAGCATGGTTTGGTTTCAATAATGTACCGGTCAAGCAGCTAAAAATCTAACGCACAATATGACTTAAACCCCTTCTCAAATCACAAAAGACGCTGCTTATTGAAATAAGTCCCATTTCAAAGCAAAGTGTGTACTTTAAGCATTCAGTTTGTGTGTTTTCCATCTCTGAGAGAGTTCAGAAGGCAATGGGAAATGCGACAGCCACCGGTCACACCTTAATTTCATACTTGCATAATTTCCAACTTTGTTGACAGCATTTCACCAGATCTGTAACTCAATTGACAAAGAAACACTTCAGAGGTGGGTTAGCGTGTGTGATTGCTACAGTACATGACTGCAAATGTGATATTGATTCCACACAACAGTTAAATAAGTTAATATTAAACTGACTTACATTTTAGGCACAGTAATATCATTTATTTGACCAATACAAAATAGTTCAGAAAAGTCACAACTGTTTTAATTTAAACTGATATGAATTTAAAGGATTTGACATAAAGATGATATTTAAGGTAAGAAAAACATACTTTAATAAAAAAAAGGCCCTGGAAGGCAAATCAATGCTAAGTTTTCTAGAACTTTTCAAATGTATTTGTTACAAGAACTAAATAATAAACAATTCATATAATATTGTTGGTTAACTATGTAATATTATTGGTAAAGATATTTTTAGTCTGTTTTTTGGGTGTGTGGTTTTTAATAAAAATGTGTTAAATGTGTTTTATTGATTCAATTTAAGTTTATTATTAGTATAATTATACACAAAAAATAATTAATGCATCCTGTTTTTTGGGACCAGATTTTCCATTTCAATGAATCACTAATTACTATTATTATTATTATTATTATTATTATTCCTAAAACACCAATGTGAATGTTTCTTTTTTTAATTTTTGTTATATTGTTAAAGAGCCCCTATTATGGGTTTTTGAAAATGACCTTCCATGTAGTGTGTAACACAGCTCTAAGTGAAGTGAAATATCCAGCTAAAGCTTAAATCTGAAAGTGCACAGTTTTTAAAACTATTGATTCATCTACAAAAGAGTCGACTCATAGTTGTTTAAATGAATCGTCTTGATAACGAGTCTTTAACCGTTTCGGCGTCACATGAATACAAAATATAATTGTTGCGTGCGCAAATTTAAACCTGCGGCCCCCTCACTAACACAGCAGAAAAGACACAGAGATCCTGAAGTCATGAAGACTTGGTTACTGTGGTGTTAGTAAGTTTACTATGAAGCGTGTTTCGGGCGTCCGCTGCGATCGGATCCTATACCAATGTTGGCGACCCAGGGGCTTGATAAACCGCGCTGGGCATTTTACTGTCTCGTGCTGAAAGCTGTCGACCAATCGCAACAGGCTGTCATCGGTCCAATCAGCACAGATTAGCTTCCCGCTAAGGAGGGGTTTAGGAACAAATGAATCGTTGGAGACCCATAAAACCGAAATATTACCCTTTTTAATATGTAATAGGGCTCTTTAAAATCAAATTTCAGTCCTTTTTGTTTTGTTAAACAAGGAATTATTATATAATTTATACAGTATTTGTTCCTGTTATTTTGCATTACATTCAAAACTCTAAAATTACAAAATATGTAAATTAATAACTTGACTGTTATTTTAGGTATTATTTAAAAAAAAAAGGGGTGGTCCAGAGTGTATTTTTAAAGCTTGGTTGTGTTTATAAGATGCAAAGCAATGTGTGCTCATGCTTTATTTCCTTGTTCCTCTTTTCCTAGCCCACCTTCAAGAGGCTCTGACTAGTCAGCTAACATAATGTGCTGTGATTGGCGGATCGGCTCCACGTCATCAGGAAGCAACTCTATTGGCACGCGCTATGCCTCTGCTGTGTAAATACTGTCAGTCAGAGTAGATGTTAGCCGTATCAGTTTGTGCCTGAATGAGACAGAAAATGAAAAGAACACAGCTGAACCTCATGCCTGCTCTCTAAAATAAAAATCTGACAAGTGTCTTTCATATATGGTATACATTCAGAATAAGCATGTGTAAGTGATGTAAAATGTTCACATATCTTTTGCAAATTCATTATTTGAGATGTAGAACGCAGGGAAAGCGGCCGCATAGAGACACTGCAAGCGACTGCATAGAAAAACTCTGCATCGCTGGTGAAGATTGTGGGTGTTTACAGCGGTTTGACTGATAAATATGAATTTGTAACTAAATTGTTAACGGCACCAAACAGTATTTCCCATTGTTTACGTCCTTGTTTACCCCCTTGCTACAACATACCATTAACACTAAAAACTGTGCATGTAATAGATCAATTTTAACAACTTAACAGGTTGTGGCTCACAATCCACAGCTTCTTTTATTATGGTTGAACTGCTCCTTCTTTAAGGAGTTTTAGCCAAATCCAGCACTGAACTGGGAGAGATTGTGAATTTGACAAAGGATTGTCTCCTTTGTCAAATGCTAGTTATATCTTTTCTATAATTCTCTGAAACATAATTAAAATGAAATTGTAAGCACTTCCCTTTGTGTCGTGTCCTTTGGAAGCCCAAATATAGAAACAGAACAAGCTGTGTGGAAATAGCAGAGTTTGGACAACATTTTAGCTTTCTCTGCTATAACATTACAGCCTCTTGATCTCATTTACCCGGATGTATTTTTTTGTAGTCCCCAAACTTAATTCGCTGTAGGCTTTGCTAAGGTAAAATTTGTAAAAGCCAATATCTCCTTTTGCATTGAACTTGAGCATATTACATTCAGAGATGTTATGTTCACACATCTACGTTACACATGAACTAAAGTTTAAAACATGACATCGTAGTGGACCACCCCTTTAATTAAAAAAGGACAGTATTGCTTTTTATATAAAAACAATGACTTATTTATACAGTATTTTTCCAGTTTTCTTAAAGTGAAAATGATGTAAAAATCCCAACATTAATAATTTGCAATTACCTAAATGAGCTTCTGACACGTAGACCAGCTTTTTCCATTTCTGCATTTACTGTTTTATGCCCCCTGGGTAAAGGCCCATGAATTAAATCAAACTTTAACATCATAAAACAAAAAAACAAGTTGTTGTCGTGCCAACTGTGTAATTAAGCTACGTTTTTAGCTTTCGTTTTCAAATGCAATTGCAACACGATAAAGCCATTTTTCCCCTACTGATTTTTAAAATGACTATTTTCCATTAAATGTCTAATCACATCTGCTTCTCGTACTTTGCTTGTGGGTCCCTGTGCGTTCTAGCACGAAAAACACAATCTAAGGTCAAAACTTAACCGAAGGCATATGCACATTATTTGCGTTAATATTTCTTCCCAATGGGCCGAGCGCTGACAACAGATCAAATAAAGATTAGCAAATGCACAGAAACGATTAGGACAAAATAAAGCAATCACACCAATGATGCCGCAGGGAATTAGGACAAATGTGCACTGGCGTTCAGAAATAAAAACTCTCAAATGCTGCTCGGCCTACAGCCAAGCTTGTTTATGCACATTACAAGCAACGTTTGTGACAAGATAAATGCTTAATAACCATTGTGATTTTATGGTGCGGAAAATGCACGGTTTTAATATACATGCCAAGAGACATGTTCCAAACAAGAACGTCCCTGAGTGAACCAGAGGATTGGACGGGTGTCAAAATAAATGAGAGCTGCTGTTGGCCGCTTCTCAAGACCTTTAACTGCACCTTTCCATCAGCGCTGACAGTGATTTAGTCTAGCTTATACTTCACACTCCTCAACCGCTGTCACTTTTATCTCTGACTAGACCACAATGTATATAAACAGCCAGTCCTGTTCATGTAACGGGATGTGACATAATGCAACACATCAACGCTCTTAGACAAGAAACCAGAAGAACTGTTAGAAATAAATCTCTTTTTTATGCTAATAGGTCTGATAGAGGCTTGACTTATTTATTTAATGATTTTGGTAACAAACACTTTATGACTGTTCAAGACTTTCCTATTGCCTTCAAAGAAAATAATACTGTACTTAGAGCTATCCCCATTGGTTTAATGCATCTAATCAAAAGTCATATAATACAATACAAAAAATATAAAGGAATCAGCATTATTGCTGGACGACATTGACATTCATGAGTAAAAAAAATGTAATAAACATTTATCTAATTCATCAGCATAGAAATCATATTGTTCCTCAAGGCAGATTGCATTGGGTTGCATTAATTGATAATATAGACTGGAGGAAATCTTGGTTGTTGCCTCATATACTCAAATACTTTCTTCCTAATAAAACTAAAGAAATCCACTTTAAAATATTGCAGAAAATGCACTCACTGGCCACTTTATTAGGTACACCCGTCCAACTGCTTTTTAATGCAAATTTATAATCAGCCAATCACAAGGCAGCAACTCAATGCATTCACAGTAGGCATGTAGACACATTTAACTGACTGAACATGGCATGGTTGTTGATGCCAGAGTATTTCAGAAACCACTGATATACTGGAATTTCAAGCACAACCATCTCTAGGGTTTACAGAGAACGGTCAGAAAAAGAGAAAATATCCAGTGAGCGGCAGTTCTGTGGGCACAAATCCCTTGTTAATGCCAGAGGAGAATGGCCAGACTGGTTTGAGCTGATAGAAAGGCAACAGTAACTCAAATAACCACTCATTACAACCGAGGTATGCAGAAGGGCATCTCTAAAAGCACAACACATCAAACCTTGAGGCGGATGGGCTACAGCAGCAGAAAACCACACCGTGAGCCACAACTGTCAGCTATTAACAGGAAACTGAGGCTACAATTTGCACAGGCTCACCAAAGTTGGACAATAGAAGATTGGAAAAATGCTGCCTGGTCTGATGAGTCTCGATTTCTGCTGAAACATTCAGATGGTAGGGTCAGATATTGGCGTCAATAACATGAAAGCATGGATCATTCCTGCCTTGTATTATTGGTTCAGAATGGTGGTGGTGGTGTATTGGTGTAAGGGATATTTTTCTGGCACACTTTGGGCCCCATTAGTACCAATTGATCATCGTGTTAACACCACAGCCTACCTGAGTATTGTTGCTGACCATGTCCATCCCTTTATGATGACAGTGTACCCATTTTGAGATGGCTACTTCTAGCAGGATAATGCGCCATGTCAAAGCGCAAATCATCTCAGACTGGTTTCTTGAACATGACAATGAGTTCACTGTACTCAAACGGCCTCCACAGTCACCAGATCTCAAGCCAATAGAGCACCTTTGGGATGTGGTGGAAGAGGAGATTCGCATCATGGATGTGCAGCCGATAAATCCGCAGCAACTGCACGATGCTATCATGTCAATATGGACCAAAGTCTCTGAGGAATATTTCCAGTTCCTAGTTGAATCTATGCCACAAAGAATTAAGGCAGTTCTAAAGGCAAAAGAGGGTCCAACCTGGTACTAGTAAGGTGTACCTAATAAAGTGGGGGATGAGTGTATATCCGGTTAATTCATTTATTTCCAAATGTTGATATTCCGATTTGCCTCACAATGAGAACTCGGTGTTTCACCAGGAACCATAGCTATTGATTTGGACTCATTTGTATGTATAAGTTCAGTCGCAGCTTATACTGTATATTTTCACAGAAATGTTTCTGAGGTAAAACTGACTGAATACACACTGAGACACACTCAAAAAGGTATTTATAAAAAGGTGATATTTACTCATTTATATCAAAGGTGATATTTACTTTCATGCACAACATCACAGCAGTCTTTTTTTAATAGAATGATAGTTCAACAAAAATAAAAATCCAGCTATCATTTACTCTTCCTCCACCTGTTCTAAACCTGTTTGAGTTTCTTTCTTTTGGTAAACACAAAGGAAGATGTACTGAAGAATGTTGGAGGAAAAAAGCCATTGACTTCCATACTATTTTTTGTTCCTACAATGGATGTCAATTGCCGCTTTTTTTCCCAACATTTTTCAGAATATCTTGTTTAGTGTTCAACAGAAGAAAGAAATTTATAAAAAAATTAACAACTTAAGAGTGAGGAAATGGTGAAGAAATGTTCATTTTGTAAGAACTAACCCTTTAACTCCATTCTAGAAATGATAATCAAGTGAAACTCATGCTGGATCCAATATGTTTGACATCTTTCTGTTTATTATTATTATTATTATTATTATTGCAAAGTGAGTGGCTTACTCAATGTCAAATCCCACATTTTTAAAACACCAACTATATCACATCACAGATTAATATTGCTCACGTCTACCAGAAGGTTATAAAAGTACTGTGGCAGCATCACAAGAACAATTTAAAAATAGCGATGATTAATTATGAAGAAATGTTAACGGCTATAAATGCATGTGTCATGGAAAAGCAAGGTAATAATCACAGCTCTGGCCTGGTATAAGCAAGATTCTCTCACCTCCAAATCATCATTCACACCCAGACTCTGTTTATTAATCAAGTGTTGTGGTGCCTCTGATGCGTCTCTTAAAACCTAAATTAATGATCACTTACTTATTAATGCATGACACAAATTATCTACACTGCTCGGATAGTGTTTATTACAAAAAGTAATGAAAAGTTAATTCCAAAAAATAATGTTTCACATACTCGCCAATGCTATTTTTTATTAGAAGTGTTTAATATAGGCCTTGCATATAAAAATGCTCAAACTCGATTGAAATGCCTACATTTAGTCTCAAATCTCCATCTTCCTTTTTTATGGTTGCATAAAAGCAATATTAGAGTGGAAACTGCTGAAAATCAGCACTTTTGCTTTTGATATTGCTTAAGTGTCAAGATCCAATTGCCTGTGGTGTCTTTTTTGTTGTTCCTGTGTGAAATGCATGCTGCTAATGACTGATATGGCAAATCACCAGCAGAAATATAATCACAATGTTGTTCTAGGTATTATAATCTCTGTCATTGAAGACGTGGAATGGCTGTTAATGTATGAGTATCTTAAGAAGCTCCCCGCAGAGGCAGTCGAACCCAGCTGTGCAGCGCTCAACACCGACTCTAGTTATGGCATTTTAATGCTTTAATGCACTGCTTTGAATCCATTCAGTCATGCATAGCAAATAAGCAAGGAAATACAATTACCTTCGGTTTGGGTTGCTTTTCTCTCATCACGTACATCTGATTGTATCACTCAAAGGTCAAGCGGGTCTTCGCTTGAATGTAAAACATCCTGCACTTCTGCAATATTCAGTAGTTTTATTTCCCATTAACTCCATGACCTGAGGACACAGAAAGAAAAGGGAAAACTCCAAAGTCTGCTTTGATTTAACATGACACAAATTTAATTTCAGTATTTGACGTAGTCATAAACCCAATCACCCTCTGACCCCGGGGATCCTAATCATCTCTGGATCGTTAGTGAACCACTTCTCGTCCTAGATATTTTGAAAGTCAAAGATGGCATTTTCTGTGACAATTCATTAATTTTCCTTCGGCTTAATTCCTTATTTATCAGAGGTCGCCACAGCAGAATGACCCGCCAACTATTCCAGCATATGCTTTAGGCAGTGGATGCCCTTCCCAGTGCTGAGAAACACTCATACACTCTTGCATTCATTCACACACTCATACACTATGGCCAATTTTGTTTACCCAATTCACCTACTGTATACACATACATACATACACACACACACACACACACACACACACACACACACACATATATATATATATATGTGTATATATATATATATATATATATATATATATATATATATATATATATATATATATATATATATATATATATATATATATATTAGGGGTGTAACGATACACCAAAGGCCAAAGGCACGGTTCGGTTCGGTTCACGGTTTTGGAGCCACGGTTCGGTTAGGTTCGGTTCGGTTTCTGTTTGCTGTGGGGTTAGGGTTGATGTGATCTTAACAGCAATGCTAAGGAACAATAGATTCACTTAATAACAAGAACAACTAAACTTTTTCTTTATTAATTTTGCCATCACATTTTTAGTACAGTCAGGATACCAGAGTAAACAACAAAAATGAAATAAATACCTCCAATATAGAGTAGTCAGAAAAAACAATTCTCTCTAGTGCAGCCATCTTAGGAAAGTAAACTAAAACTAAATAAATAACTGCAGTGTAGACTATAGTGAAAAATAAACAGGCTTGTCCTTTCTAAGGACATTTGGAATATTCAATTAAGTTTTAAGTTCTTCTTTAAAAACACCATAATGTCCACATTCTCAGGTGAGGGGCTTGATTTCTGTGCAGACACAGACAAAGTGATGCTCATTTTTAGTTATCATTTAGATAGATAGGTTTCCGTTTAAATTAATGAAAAAATAATATACATATAATGTGCTTGTAAAGTGTTTTTTACATGACCTATTCACCAGTAAAATACATTGCAGTTTTGTCTGAAACTAATGTTAGGGTTGTAGCCATATATTAGTTGTATTTTTGCCTCCCGTTCTCTCTCTCTCTCTCGCGCTCGCTCGCTCTCTCCATGCCTGTCATTTCTGTATGTCCGCCTTCACTACAGCTAATTGGTCAGGAGACCGATCTATCATTACTGGGCGACGTGGCGCGGGAATATAAAAATGACGTCAGGAAAAGCGGAGGAAAGCGCATTTTCCTTTGATCTCGTGTTTCGTGTATTTTGCTAACATGATTATGAATTTCGTTGTTTTTGCTTAACTTTCGTTAGGGCAAAATTATTTTGCATTAGTTTTGCCCACTTTGAGAAATTTTGTGATTTTTGTACACTTTTATTTCGATTGATTTGTTTGTTGCTTTTTTGTTCAGCTCTTTCCCGTCATATTGAGCTTTACCTCCTCAAGTTCCCTCTTTTCTCAGAGTAAGGTGGATAGGGAAGATGTCTTACGGCTTCCATTTTGCAAACACGTAGAAAATGTATTGTTAAAGACATCAGGTAAGAGGTGAACGTCATCTTTGTATTTATTTTATTCTACAGTTCAGTATAGGGAAGAATACGGCGCACGGCGCTGAAAACCTTTTTGTCTTTTCATCAGTTTCTAGCGAGGTAAGGGGTTAAATCCCTTTTGTTGGCAGTTCTGTTGTCAGTGTCTTTTGCGTACACCCTCACATTGTGAAATTTACCACATTTTTTAAATGTTATTCCTTATTAAGTTTCGTGAAACAGTTAGTTACGACGTGCGCTTTGTCTACGACACGAATTCCATTCCTGTACTCCACTGGAAAACCAAAATGTTCCCAAACAGGAGATTTAAATGTATTTGGGGGATCTGCAATCTCAATATATGCAAAGCAGCCGTCCTGCACATACAGTAGTAATGGAGTGTGATCGCTCACTCAAGTCACATGACATGACATGCACTTGGAAAATACTATTCTAAATTCTAAAACATTAGAATATAATATTTAGAACAAAAGCTCATCATTACTAATGCAATTTAATCAAATGTGATAAAATAAAGATGTTTTGGTTCAATTAGAGACAAGTGACGTCAACCTTAACAGTGGGCAGCAGGAGGCGTGACAGTATCGCGGTCCGCCATGAGAGTTTCGCGATACGTATCGTGGTTGGTGTATCGCGATATTTTCGGTTCGGTTTGTATATATATATACAGCAGAATTATTAGGCAAATTAGTATTTTGACCACATCATCCTCTTTATGCATGTTGTCTTACTCCAAGCTGTATAGGCTTGAAAGCCTACTACCAATTAAGCATATTAGGTGATGTGCATCTCTGTAATGAGAAGGGGTGTGGTCTAATGACATCAACACCCTATATCAGGTGTGCATCATTTTTAGGCAACTTCCTTTCCTTTGGCAAAATGGGTCAAAAGAAGGACTTGACAGGCTCCGAAAAGTCAAAAATAGTGAGATATCTTGCAGAGAGATGCAGCACTCTTAAAATTGCCAAGCTTCTGAAGCGTGATCATCGAACAATCAAGCGTGTCATTCAAAATAGTCAACAGGGTCACAAGAAGAGTGTAGAAAAACCAAGGTGCAAAATAACTGCCCATGAACTGAGAAAAGTCAAGCGTGTAGCTGCCAAGATGCCACTTGCCACAAGTTTTGCCATATTTCAGAGCTGCAACATCACTGGAGTGCACAGAAGCACAAGGTGTGCAATACTCAGAGACATGGCCAAGGTAAGAAAGGCTGAAAAACGACCACCACTGAACAAGTCACACAAGCTGAAACGTCAAGACTGGGCCAAGAAATATCTCAAGACTGATTTTTCTAAGGTTTATGGACTGATGAAATGAGAGTGAGTCTTGATGGGCCCGTGGCTGGATCAGTAAAGGGCAGAGAGCTCCAGTCTGACTCAGACGCCAGCAAGGTGGAGGTGGAGTACCGGTTTGGGCTGGTATCATCAAAGATGAGCTTGTGGGCCTTTTCGGGTTGAGGATGGAGTCAAGCTCAACTCCCAGTCCTACTGCCAGTTTCTGGAAGACCTTCAAGCAGTGGTACAGGAAGAAGTCTGCATCCTTAAAGAAAAACATGATTTTCATGCAGGACAATGCTTCATCAAACGCGTCCAAGTACTCCACAGCTTGGCTGGCAAGAAAAGGGTCTAAAAGAAGAAAAACAATTGACATGGCCTCCATGTTCACCTGACTGAACCCCATAGAGAACCTGTGGTCCATCATCAAATGTGAGATTTACAAGGAGGGAAAACAGTACACCTCTCTGAACAGTGTCTGGGAGGCTGTGGTTGCTGCTGCACGCAATGTTGATGGATTCTGTCAGTGTTTTGATCTGTTCACCATGGATGGCAGGCTTTTGAGTGTCCTTGCAAAGAAAGGTGGCTATATTGGTCACTGATTTGTTTTTGTTTTGTTTTTGAATGTCAGAAATGTATATTTGTGAATGTTGAGATGTTATATTGGTTTCACTGGTGAAAATAAATAATTGAAATGGGTATATATTTGTTTTTTGTTAAGTTGCCTAATAATTATGCACAGTAATAGGCACCTGCACACACAGATATCTAAAATAGCTAAAACTAAAAACAAACTAAAAACTACTTCCAAAAATATTTAGCTTTGATATTAATGAGTTTTTTGGGTTCATTGAGAACATGGTTGTTGTTCAATAATAAAACTAATCCTCAAAAATACAACTTGCCTAATAATTCTGCACTTCCTGTATGTATGTATGTATGTGTATATATATATATATATATATATATATATATATATAAACAATTAGGTCCATAATATTTGGACATCAACACAATTCTATCATTTTTGGCTGTATACATCATATCTTGTTCATTTCATTTCAAATCAATTGTGTTGCTTTAACTGCAGAATAGCAGCTTTAATTTGAGGGTATATACATCGAAATCAGGTGAACGCTGTAGGAATTACAAGATTGCATATGTGACTATACACAGCCATATCGCACTGCTACAAGCGTGGTATTGCGCTTAAACAACAGGTTGACAGCATAATCGTGTACATAAAAAGAAAATCCTTTTATAAGAGGAACTACTTTCTTCCACCATTCATTCACATCTGTAGCTGACGTCAGAACAGCAAAAAACGTTGCTCATTTACTAACGTCACTTTAGAGCTAGTGTTTAAATTATTCTCTAGCTTAATGTCTAAAGTGATGATTTTGCTCACATTTTAAGATTATAATGCTGCGTTCACACCAGACGCGGAACGCGCGGCTAAATCGCGCTATTCGCGAGTAAATAGACGCGTGAACATTTGAGTTTACTCGCTTCATTCGCGCGTCAGACTCCGCTTCATTTGCGCGTCAAATTCACTTCAGAACAGACGCGGATTTGCGTCATGGGCAGGGCTTCTGTCTGCTCGGTGAATGTAGCTTCGTTGCTAAATGGCTAACATGGATTTTATTGATAAAATACCTGTGTTTATGTGCTTTATGAAGGCTGTAAAACAGCGTCGATACGTTTGGAGCAGTGTCTGAGTCCACTAGATACTTTCAGAGGTGCACCCAGCGCTGTGAGCTCATAAACTCCTCCAGAAACTTAACCTGAATGACTGGGGCTTCCAGCGGTGCTTCTGACTGAGCCAAGCCCAGTTCAGTGTTGCCAGATGTAGCTGACTTTTTCCAGCCCAAAAACCCGCCAACATGTGAAAACACCCGCCCAACAACCTCGATTTTACCTTTAAAATACCGCCCAAATATCCACTACCCGTCTATGATATTTTTTACCCACAAACTTGGATTAAAAAAAACCCCCAATCTGGCAACACTGGCCCAGTTTGATGAACTGTTGTCAGTGTCGGCTGGAGGATTTCCCCCGGACACCAACAACAGGGGCTGCGTCACAATCATGCTCCCACAAGAGCAAGCTCCTGATTGGTTAACGCGGCGCGAATGTCCGCTCAATGTCAAACGCTCGATTCGCGCGTATCGCATCAACTTTTCTTGCCTAAAAAAGCCTCAAAAGTACATTATGTTGTCCAAAAGCAGCAATATTTGTCCAACTGTATAAAGTCCTCTGCTTGTCACTGTATGTGAGTGGAGTAATACACAAGGGTGAAGAGTTAAGAGGCTGGACGAGTGCTGTTATTTGCAGAATAACGCACGGCTAGCAGCCAATCAGATTCAAGAACCAGACAGAACTGATATAAAGATAGAACAATAGAACGATAGAACGATAGATAGAACGATAGATAGAACGATAGATAGATAGATAGATAGATAGATAGATAGATAGATAGATAGATAGATAGATAGATAGATAGATAGATAGATAGATAGATAGATAGATAGATAGATAGATAGATAGATAGATAGATAGATAGATAGATAGATAGATAGATAGATAGATAGATAGATAGATAGAGTTTGAGCAATTTAACTGTTGGAATTAATTCGATTCAAATATATAACTGGATACAATTAATTAATCACTTAATTAATTAATAAAATTAAATATTATTAAAGTAGCCTATTAACGTAATAAAAGCTTAAATGAAAATTGTTTGCCAGTAAAATTTATATAATATCAGATTAGATAGATGTGCTACATTTTAATATAAATTGACTTAAATACTAACTAATTCCAGGAATTTAATATTATTTTATAAATTACATCCCTGAGGATGTTCATAAAATCCAACCCAAACTTATGAAAATGTATGATTACAAATAGGATCATGTTGATATTCTGCACTTCAGAATTGCAAAACACGCTTCAGTTTTTAATGGTGTTTTTTTTTCCCCTCAATGAGCTTCTGGTTCTTCCTTGAACCCAACAGCTTCCTCCTCAATCTACAAGTCCAAAGAAGATCCCCGGACACCTCCTGCGTGTCCTTGCTTAGATTTATACTGCTTAGTGCCACATAAAAAAGTGAAACATGAAAACACAGTTACTTTTTACTGAAAGACTGCCTCACACTGTCCTGCTTAAGTCCTGCTTAGTCGCTGTTGCAGATGCACAAACGCATTAGCCTGATGTGTGCTGTTTTCCAGAAATGCACACAAACCTATGAAATGCTCTCAGCATGAAGGAAACAGTCATGCTGAGCAATGTGCTTTTATGGGTACGAAAAAAAAACAGTTTAAAAAGTTCCTCAGAAAATGTTTTATATTCAGGGCTCAAGATCTGTTTTACACAAACACACACACACACGCACACATACACAAATCCCATACTTTCATAAGCAAAGTAAACTTCAGCAGTTCAACGTCTACACAATCAGCAAAGGTTAGTCTAATCTTTTAGATACAAAAATATAAACTTGGTAGTTTGACTGCCAGTTATTTTGACTAGCAATTAACATATGTAACTATAATTATCAAAAACTGTGAGGAATCTAAGCGTGTTCTCAAATTTTGATCAGTGTTCTTTTTTCAAATCTCATTTAAACGGTCACGAAACCCTAAAACACTTTTTTTGAGATGTTAACAGACATATACAGTATATGTGCCACTAGGGCTGTGCGATTAATCGAAATTGAATCGCGATTGTTGCATGTCTTACCCCGCCCAGAGTAAATGCGTGACTGCCGTCTTACTAGCCAATTGAGTGAGCACTTTTGTTCTGCCCAATCAGAATTGCACAACCGAACTATGCCGAACACCCACAATAAAAAACAAACAAGCAGGAAAGCGTGGACGAGTGAGATGATGACGTCTGCTGCTTCAGAAGCATTAATAGACTAATTGATATCAAAGAAAAACAGCACTACGGTAATATGAGAATATCTTGGTTTCAAAGTCACCAAACAAAACCAGGTAATTTGTAAGAGCTGTTGCAGAATTGTTGCCACAGCACGAGGAAATGCAATAACCAGCACCTAAAAAAGCACCACAGGGGGCTATATGAGGAGCGTCTTGCTAAAAACTAAAAGTACTGCCAGTGACACTCAATCTAGTAACAAGCAACAGCAAAGTACAATTTCAGAGATGTTTGCTAATATAAGTTAATATCTTTAAGTTCCTTTTTTTAACTAATGTCGAGTTCAGACTGCATGATTTTAGCCCTGATTTTTTCGCCGACAGATTTTGGAAAAAAAAAAAAAAAAAAAAAAAAAAAAAAAAAAAAAAAAAAAAAAAAATCGCAGACAAATGCCTATAATCACAGACAAATCATTGCTCGTGCACGCGAGTGATAATCACACACTATGAACTATCAAGGAAGCGATATGAGAGAATCGCCGATGAATCGCCGAAGCCCGTGAGATATTTGGCATGCTAAATATCTCAAGCTGTCGGCGATTTAAATCATGCCGTGTGAAATGAGTTTTGACTGAAAATAACATCGACGATTACCTACAGCCAATGAGAGAGCAGTATTCATCACTGTGGGTACCTGCAGGCCATCGGGGGGTTGAGGGAGAAGTAAAAGTGCTCATTTTCAGTTTATTTGGACCCAAGAAATGGAGGAAAAACTAGTGTAAAATTTGGCAGGAGCACCCGTGTCTGTTTGGCGAGTCATCTGAGCAATATCACAACCGGGTCAAAAAAGAAAAAAAGTTTGAAAGAAATTGCTAATTCCCTTCAAACCCAGGTGAGCAAATATGTACCCCATTAAAGGCTTTTTCTCTTTATGTAGTTAAAAACAAAAGATACACTACATGTTTTTGGTTGTGAGACGTAGTTTGAACAAAGTTGTCGGTGATTCTTCCTATTGTAAAGTCAATCAGTGTGAAACACCCTGCCGCCGATCCATCTTGCAGCGTAAACAAAGCAGCGACAAAACGCTAGTCCAGATAGTCATGCAGTGTGAAAACATCTGTGACACGGCTACTTTGAAAATCATGCAGTCTGAACTCGGCATAACACTCACTGCATTGTAGCAGTAAGAAGCTACAATACAGATTGAGCTGAAGCTCGTCTACAAAATTAAATCGCAAATCGAAATCGCAATCTGTCAAATCGCACAGCCCTATGTGCAACACTGCTAAAAACACTATTAGGACACTTATATTTTATTAACAAGTAAAAATTAGTTGTAAAGACCAGATTTATTCTTCCAGTTTAAAAACTTTTTTTGAAGCAACATCACAGCACAGTGACGTCATTGAGTTTTCAGCATGTCTGCATTAATTCATGAGAAAATGTTGTTCTATTGTGAATGAGATGCAACTTCAGTAATAAGATAACTTCATTAATGAGATAGCCTGTCGACACTTTTTATCTGTTACAGTGTTCAGAGGGATGCACCTTCCAAGTTGTATTGCTAACCGCAGTTAAACTCGATAGAAGAATTGTTCAAAGACATGGGTCTTTTTAAGTATGCCAAAACAAAAGTGTTTTTCATTTCCTCATAATGCAAGCACATTTAGCCCTGTTTACATTGATGCTTTTTAGTTTAAAATTGCGTTTTAGGATGAAAACGATCCACATCCACATTGGAATTTCATCTTGAGTTTCTGTAAAGCTCTCTGTCCAGACTACACAGGTGAAAATGCACATAACTTGACCATACACGCATTCTGGCATGTGCTGAAAGTTGCTTTAGTGTATTCGGGCATCTGAGCTCCTGTGAGCGCTAGCTCTGAGCACACCTGCCGGGCTGAGAGCAGCCGAACGTTGGCAAGTCAATCCCGGATCTGCCACTAGATCTCATATCTCTGTAATTGATACACATGAAAAATAATTCATCTTGTGTGTATATACATATATATATATATATAATGACTTTTTTTTTAATCTATTAGCCTACTTGTTCTCAGGTAACACGTTTTGGCTGAGCGTCAATTTTATATATTATGTAACCACGTACACCAAATCTGCAGGTTTGCCTTTATTAGCTTTATTGTATAAACTTTTTGTACTTTATGCTTTTATAATGGCCATTACTGATTATTAAAACTGATATTCAGCAAAAGAGATGGCTACTTCGTATTTCACCATGCATTTCTTCTAGTAATCTTTATAGTATGCAATACCACAGAAGAATGAATCACTAACTTATCCTCCATATGTTTTTAAGCAGCGGATGCCCTTCCGGCTGCAACCCATTACAGGGAAACACCCATTCACATTCACACTCATACACTACGGCCAATTTAGCTCATCCAATTCACCTGTAGCGCATGTCTTTGCACTGTGGGGGAAACCGGAGCACCCGGAGGAAACCCACACAAACACAAAGAGAACATGCAAACTTCAACTTCCCCACCCAGGGCTCAAACCAGCAACCTTCTTGCTGTGAGGTGACAGTGCTAACCACTGAGCCACCGTGCTGCCCTATAGCCTAACATTAAACACATATTGCCAAAACCACACAGTTAAGCCTAATGTTTCATATTTTTCAATGAAACATTATTTGATACATGCACCTGCTAGTCCTGCTATTGCTAATAACGCTCTTCAACAATTTAATTTAATTGATTTATTTCACAACTAAGAGGCGTATGCAATGTAAATGTACACAATGGCTAGTTTTCATTGGTAGTTCCTTTGCCAGATGTTATAAGCCTAAAAACAAACAAAAGAAATGTAACTATAAAAAAGACTCAAATACACAAATGAACAAAAAAGTTAATCTGCTACAAAATTAGCCATAAATAAAGTGTTTTTTGACAACAATTTCTAAATGTATTTGTATTGTCAAGTTCACAAGTAGTCAGAAAACACAGCTGTATGTTTCTACCAATTTAAGTTGAACAACCTCACAGTACATATCAAACTCCGAGCCACAGATGTGAGGCCTGTCAGGCAATGTCGGCTCCGCTCTGGGCCGCTTGCACTTCTGAGGCTAAACGTCACACGGGATATTCTTCAGACACCATTACACCACAGCCAAGGGAATCATTCCATTCAAAAGCTCGTGTAACTATCTGCGCGCTATCAAAAATTGAACACGTGCGTGATGCGAGCCTGTGTCTCCTGCACGCCAGCACTCTTTGATCAATTATTCCAGATTCGCTCGCTCCCCTTTTGAATGCGGATCAGCGTGTTTTGCCGGCAGCGCGATGTTAACGTTGTTTAATTACGAGATTGTTTGTGTGAGAGACGCGCTCGCTGGTGCATTTGTGTACCCAAACGCTGTTTACACAGCTTCACCTCGGCAAAACAATTTACCAGCGAGTCATTTATCACTGATTATTTGAATGAAGCTTCTTAATGGCTTCTCATAAGGATTAGCTGCGGAATCTGCTCTAAATACATTAGCTGGTTTTTCCTGGCCGTTAAAAAGAGCATGAAGGACATTTTTTGAAGGGAAGAGAAAAGCAGTAATCCAAACAAACATGTTGTTTTTATATATAATGTGGATAGTTCAGCTAAAATAAAATAATAACAGCAATGATGCACTCATCTACCATTGTTGAGGAAAAAAATGCCATTGAGCAGGGGCGTTGCTAGACATAACGCTATACTGGGGCACAGCTCCCCCTCAAAAAAAAAAAGAAATAATAATAATAATAATAATAATAATAATAATAATAATATATATATATATATATATATATATATATATATATATATATATATATATATATAAACATAACAGTATTACTTTTATTATACAATTCATTTTTCTTCATTTTCTTGTCGGCTTTGTCCCTTGCGGGGTCGCCACAGTGGAATGAACCACCAACTTATCCAGCACGATTTTATGCAGCGGATGCCCTTCCAGCCGCAACCCATCTCTGGGAATTTCCACACACACACATTCACACTCATACACTACGGACAATTTAGCTTTCCCAATTCACCTGTACTGCATGTCTTTGGACTGTGGGGGAAACCGGAGCACCCGGAGGAAACCCACGCGAACCCAGGGAGAACATGCAAACTCCACACAGAAACGCCAACTGACCCAGCCCAGCCGAGGTTCGAATCTGCGACCCAGCGACGTTCTTGCTGTGAGGCAACAGCACTACCTACTGCGCCACTGCGTTGCCTATTATACAATTATTTTACTAAATGAATAACAGAAATCAATCTTGCATGAATATTACTCCATTAGCATGAAATTTTATAGATAATTCTAAAGATAAAAAGATGTTTTATAGAATTATCTGTTGTGTGTTGTCTTTGGCCCGACCCAAGGCCGAGAATTAGGTTTATTAAATCTTACCTCTCTGACTGATCTTTCAGGAGGCATGCTTAATCTAAATAAGAAAACCATCATACTATTTAAACTTTGTTTTGTCGACTTGCAAAACTTACTGCGTGCCGACACCTCCGCATAAAAGACTGTTACGCCGGTTTTACAATTCATGAGTGGCGCGTGAGCAGCGCAGCTATTTTTTCAGCGTGCAAGTTCACAACCGGGCAGAGCAGCACATCAGCCTCAAGCAGGAGCGGATCACGTGCTTATGATTGATCACGGCTGGTTCCACATAAGCTAACACCTGATTCACCAATCAGACCAATCCTAAGTCACCATAAATAATCTCAGTTCCATACCACAGTCATCTTCGTTTTGAAGAACCCCCCCTTCAACCCCTACTCCTCCTCCTTTCCTAGATGGGCGGCATGGCAGCCCAGTGGTTAGCACTGGTGCCTCACAGCAAGAACGTCACTGGTTCTAATCCTTACCAAGCCAGTCGGGTGGGTTTCCCCCAGTTTTTTAATATGCAACTTAAGTTAATTGACTAATCCAAATTGGCACCATAGACGTGCTCCTTGTAAGTAGTTATCTCTTCATAACAATCCATAATTGTTTATTAGCTACAAACAGCAGGGGAGTTCTCGAGATCTACCTGAGCTCAAACTCCCCTCTCACCCTGCAAATAGGGAGCCCCGGGCTTGAGGATCGCATGAGCTCAGGGTTCTCTCTCAAGACAGCATGCCAAACAAGCTTTATAATCAATCATCAGCTAAGTGTGAACTCTTGAAACTAGCGCACAGTTGGCATAACTTTGTTTCTGCACGGAACAAAACTGCTGTAACTAAACAGTGTTGACAAGCCTTTAAGATTAATTAACCGTGATGAATTAAAGCATGGTTAAATCAGTTAATCGTGGCATCCCTAATAGAAATAAAGGCAGATACTGTAGAAGAAACCAAATTGTATTTTATCCCAAAAAGAAAACATTTTTTAAATATCTGACAAAAATACACACAGGATGCAAGACAAAAATATTATTAAAATATTGTAATGAAAAGTTATTAGGCAAGTCAATATTTTGTTCGAGCAGATTTTATAAATTATTGCACCATATTACCAACTCAAATATTAATCAACTATTAATTGTGTAGGTTATCATTTATAAGTGATGTGTAATAGTTAACTAACACCGGAATGGGAAAATGCCTTACATTCAGATGTGCATATTTATATAAACAGATTTTTCTTAAAATTTTGATTTAACTGGCACTGTAAAGTCCAAATTTTATAAATGTCCACAAGAAAGATTCAATAATTAAAAAAAAAAAAAAAGTACATTAAGAAGGTGAGACCTTTTTAAAAATACTGCAAATTTGGCCAGTAGGATCAAAAACAGGTTGAGAAAAATGTGTTAATTGCAAAAAACTGTAAAAACTAATATGCAAAACTGAGAATTAAACCATCAGGAACAATTCATTTATTGTCATTTATGAATGACTATATAAAGCAGTATTAGCAGTGAATAAGATCAATGTGGTTTAGATTTAGTAAAATGTACCTGGGATCAAAATTTGTTCAGAATATCAACATGAAGTAGTTATGTTTGTGCCATATATATAAAGAATGTTCTACATTAGTTTTAATTTATATGGGTGACACGGTGGCTCAGTGTTTAGCACTGTAGCCTCATAGTAAGAAGGTTGCTGGTTTGAGTCCCGGCTGGGCCGGATGGCATTTCTGCATGGAGTTTGCAAGTTCTTCCCATGTTAGCATGAGTTTCCTCCGGGTGCTCCAGTTTCCCCCACAGCCCAAAGACATGCGCTACAGGTGAATTGGATGAACAAAATTGGCCGTAGTGTATGAGTGTGAATGGGTGTTTCCCAGCACTGCGTTGCAGCCGGAAGGCCATCCCCTGCGTAAAACATATGCCAGAATAGTTGGCGGTTCATTCCACTGTGGCAACCTCTGATAAATAAGGGACTAAGACGAAGGAAAATGAATAAATGAATACATTTTTGTTTATTTGTTTTGTACTAAATACCCTGCATAATGTTTGGGAATAATAATAACAAAACACAGTTTCATGTTTTTGCTTAATATCTGTCTCATCTAAAGCAGTGTATCTTGTGTACTCAGATCTATGATGTGGTTAGGGATGAAACATACTATATATTGTTTGAGCATCGATATTGCAATGTGTGTATATCATTAATATAATACATTATTACAAAACAATATTATTAAATATTATTTTTACATTATTGTATTAAATTATTTATACAAAGATGACCATGTTATTTTCTGTTTGATTGTTCAATTTATGTATTTGAATACTGTTAGACTCCTCAGAATATCATAAAGCGCTGTTTATTTAACTTTTATTTTCACTCTACAAGCTATGCTTGTAATTTATTATATTTTATGCAGATGCACTGCATAGAAAAGGACTTGATTACCACAGTCGATCTAAATTAATTAAATATTTCCAAATAAAGCTATTCAAATCATCTGGTGAAATTACATTCATACTTCAACATATATCGCAACAAAACAAAATATTGCAATTTCATATTTTTACAGTATTGTGCAGCCCCAGTGGTGCTGTAGGCACCTAGACATCTTTTTAGCTCAAAATAAGTGGTGATGTCCCTATTTTCTAACATGGCATCCAGCCAGATCCCACACAGGCAGTATTGATCTAACAGGTGGAGTCAGGTCACAGACAAATACCATCCATCACATCTATCACTCAATCTCTCTAGATAACTTGAGCCACTTATTACCATTGACAGGAGTCTCACTCATACCTTTAGCATTAAGTAGCAACACCCTGAAGCACTACACCTGTTACAGTTTTTCTCAGTCGCTTTGGTGCATTTCTCAGATCAGAACTGAAATTCTCAATACCATCTGTTCAAGCTTCACATCATTGTGTCACTTGTGCACATCAAAAGCAGTTTCTCATTTCTTTGAACAAGTTGGAAATATGGGCAGCACGTTGGCTCAGTGGTTAGCATTGTCACCTCACAGCAAGAAGGTCGCTGGTTCGAGGCTGGCTGGGTCAGTTGGCATTTCTGTGTAGAGTTTGCATGTTCTCTCCGTGTTCGCATGGGTTTCGGGTGCTCCAGTTTCTCCCACAGTCCAAAGACATGCGCTATAAGCAGTGGTGGAAAGAGTACTGAAAAATCATACTCAAGTAAAAGTACCATTACTTGCCTAAAAATGTAATGCAAGTAGAGTAAAAGTATCTGTTGTAAATATTACTCAAAGTTTGAGTAAAAAGTAGCCCTTTTAAAAGTACTCAAGAGTAGTGAGTATTATGCTGTCAAAAGCTGATATGTTTACATGTAATTTGTGCATGTGTGTGTAAACGTAACATTCTGTAGTGCATTTAGTTATTGCCCTGAAGGCACACAACATCATGAGACGTTAATATTAGGTTAGATTTAGGTTGTGATGTCAGGTGACCAAAATCAATTGTCAAGCCAGCATCTAAGTCAAACGACATTGATATTTGGTTGAGTTTAGGTTTTTAGAAAATGACCAAAATTCAACATCAAGCCAACATCTTAAACCAAAGTCATATATGACGTCAAATACTGACATTTATTCGTCGGGTACGGTAACCAAAATCCAACGTCTGATAGATGTCATAGTGGTAACGTTCACACAACGTCAAGCTGTAACATCATTAAACGTTGATAATTGATTGGTTTTAGGTTGGATATTGGATATTGAAGTTGGCCTGACGTCGAGTTCTGACGTCAACCCGATTTTCATTTCCAAACAGAATGCAAAGTCCCCATGACATTAGGGTTCAACGTCAACAGACATCATGTTGACGTCCTGTGCCTACTGGGTGTTTAAGGCCATTTCGGTCATCATACAGTAAACATCCGTCATCTTCTCATCTAAACAGTCTCTGGGTCAATGCGCGTAAAGATTTTGAACATCTTCATGGACACTTTTAATACTTCCAAACAGTTTGCTGCAATTATAAAGTGCACACGTCTTGAGGTAGTTCACTATGATGTGATTTACCTTCTACGGTATGTGCGATTTGATTGGACAGGAATCTCAGGACTGATTTTTCTAATCCCCATGGACAAGAAAAATAAAGTAGTGACTGCAGGTTGAAAAAAAGTAGTGGAGGAAAAGTACAGATGCAGCACTAAAAATGTACTCAAGGAGAAGTAAAAGTACACA
Source organism: Danio kyathit (assembly GCA_903798195.1). Taxonomy (NCBI): domain Eukaryota; kingdom Metazoa; phylum Chordata; class Actinopteri; order Cypriniformes; family Danionidae; genus Danio; species Danio kyathit. The sequence goes on along the minus strand of LR812535.1, from coordinate 16,835,196 downwards.
TTTTTAAAACTACTCAGTAAATAAAAAATCCTGAGAAAAACTACTCAATTACAGTAATTTGAGTATTTGTAATTAGTTACTTTACACTACTGGCTATAAGTGAATTGGATTAACTAAATTGGTCATAGTGTATAAGTGCGTGTGTGAATGAGAGTGTGTATGGGTGTTTCCCAGTACTGGGTTGCGGCTGATAGGGCATCCGTGGAGTAAAACATATGCTGGAATAGTTGGCGGTTCATTCCACTGTGGCAACCCCTAATAAATGAGAATGCTTTAATTTAATGCCAATGAAGAGCAACTTTCCTCATTGACAGCCAATAGGAGCATCAGTAGACCCTGTGTGATTCTCTCCTATTCTCTGTGCTGTAGACCTACACAGACTTGCGTTTGCAGCAGATAAATATCCGTAATGCCAGAGAACAACATTTTTTTTCTTGATGATCTTTGTAAATAAGCGTTTTATGTACTGATTCCATTTATATTTAGTGTTTTCTCTGAACAATGTTTACTTTCAGGTAAACGTAACTCATTCGCTTTCTGTGAATATCACCATAAACATTACCTACTCAAGGTGGGAACGCCCACAACAAAGTCACTGCCAGAGTGAATGAGGCATATGGTGTAACCTACAATTTACAATAAAAAAAGAACCAAAAATCTAAATTCTAATCACAATTGTAGCCCTAGCTTACATCAGAATATCACTCTAGAGTACACTATTTTACTGAAAACATGACTAAGCAATTTGACTGGCTTACACAATGACTTGTCATTCTAATGGCACTGACATGTTCATTGACACATACAGTTGAAGTCAGAATTATTGAGCCCCCTTTTGAAATTTTTTCATTTTTAAATATTTCCCAAATTATGTTTAACAGAGCAAGGAAATTTTCACAGTATGTCTGATAATGTTTTTTCTTTTGAAGAAAGTCTTATTTGTTTTATTTCGGCTAGAATAAAAGCAGTTTTTAATTTTTAAAAGCTATTTTAAGGACAAAATTATTAGCCCCTTTAGGCTATTTTTTTTTTCCGATAGTCTACAGAACAAACCATCATTATACAATAACTTGCCTAATTACCCTAACCTGCCTAGTTAACCTAATTAACCTAGTTAAGCCTTTAAATGTCACTAAGTGTCTTGAAAAACATCTAGTCAAATATTATTTACTGTCATCATGGCAAAGATAAAATAAATCAGTTATTAGAGATGAGTTATTAAAACTATTATGTTTAGAAATGTGTTGAAAAAATCTTCTCTTTGTTAAACAGAAATTGGGGGAAAAATAAACAGGGGTGCTAATAATTTGGGGGGCTAATAATTCTGACTTCAACTGTATGTTTTTTTAAGAGATGAACTACACTGTAAAAATTTAGATTTTACTTAATTTTTTTTAGTTAATCAGTTTTCAGCTACATTTTGAGTTATACCAACTTTAACTTAATATTTTAGTCAGTTTGATTGATGTAAGTTGACTACAAAAGTTCATTTTATTCAACAAATAAACTTAAGGCAGCAAGAATTTTTTTTTTTACAGTGTAAGGATTTTGAGCAACTGACTTGCTTTTGCAGGTAATCCGTTGTGTTTTGCCATTTGTACGCATTGTTTTAAGAAATGCACTAACTGCTTTGTAAATTTCTAATCTGAGAAATGTACCAAAGCAACTAAGAAAAACTGTAAAAGTGAACAAAATTAATCTCAAAAAAATTTCTAATTAAATAACCTGTACTTAATGAACAGGGATGGGTATCGTTAAGGTTTTAACGGTATTACTCTTATCGATACCACTTATCGGTTCGGTACTTTAACGTTTCTCTTATCAGTACTTTTTGTAGCGCTTTTTTTATGAAAGAAAAAAACTAATTGAACAGAATTAACAACACTTTATTTGATTACTTTTATAATATAAAATAAAAGAAACCAATAAATGTAAAACAAATAAATCTTTTTTTTTTTTCAACCATTCTTCTGGAGAACAATCAACATGTTTGACTTTTCTGGCAGAAGTATTTCTTGGTCTATTGTGCTCCCTGCAGTTGAAAATACCCTCTTTGAATTGCAAAATGCAGCTAAATTAGATAATGGTCATGATTTTTCATTAACGCATTCACATGTTTTGGGAGTTACCTGTGTTTTTAATACAGTTTTGGAGCATCTTTTTTTTTATAATTTCTTAATAAGCATAGTTCATTATTAGGCTATTCATAGGATATATTTGTAAATACAGCTGATGTAAAAGTATTTTTATTGTTCAGAGATTGATTTTAAAATACTGTTTTCACTGTAACCGAATGTGTGTGTTTATTTAACAATTAATATTATACTAATTTATGTGATTGACTGCTGGCATAACAATGATGTAACCTTACCGTTAGTAACTAAGCATTCAAAAACACTTTCATTGCAGTTAACGCACTTTTAAAAGATACTTTCACTTAGCCAGATTGCTTGCGTTTTCGCTTATACAAGAAAACAACTTGTTGCATTTGTTGCAACAGACATTGTCGCTGTCTACTCTGGAAACGCAACCAGTTTGGTTCTCTCCACAAGCTTGAGCTGTGTGCGCGCGCGAGTCTGTGTCACCAGCTATGTGTGTGCGCTTAGCGCGAGCCTCCTCTGAGTGCGCGCGCACAGCCGAAACTGTGAAGGCTTTTATACTTGATGCTCTCGCCGGAAACATGAGCATTTCTCATGTGAGATTGCCAACTGTGCAGACGAATATCAAATATCGCAAATTAGAAAAGGTTGGTCAGTTAAATTATGCTACTGTAAGTAATGTTTATTCAGCAGTAAATCTGAATAAGTACCGATAGCAGAACCGTTAAAGTCAGAGCTTATCGATACTTCTGTCTTTTATAATGTAACACTGATACCAATTAAGTACAGAGTTTCGGTACCCATCCCTACAAATGAAGCAATGATTTATAAAGGTTATGACTGAATGTTGTGATGTTTTTATTACTAAATAATAATATATTTTTCGGTTAAGCAATTAAAATGGCACTGCACAATGAAAAAGACATGCAGCCCAAAGTGTAGTTAATATGTGATAAATTCATTTAATCATTTCTCAGAGTCATATTCAGGTCTCTGTTGACCTTCTGTATTTGACTCACACTGTACACCGTCTTCCACTGAATAATTAATTTTATTGCATGAACAAACTGCCACATCACTTTTAGATCATGATGTGAAGTGCAGAGATCAGAGCTGCAGGTGAACAGCAAGTCAACGTCTGCTAAAACTTTAGGTCAAACAGTACAAAAAAAAATAAAAATAAAAATGACTTGGAAAGTTTATAACTTAAACATATCAAAACAAACATTATTATTTATTATAATACATTTGTTTATGAAATGTTCTATAAAAATAAACTTGGATTGTCTAGGCAGAGCAAAATGATAGACAACGTAAAAAGATATAAAAAAAATATGAACTGTGAAAAATGAACAACTGGACAGATGAACAGACAAACAAGGAGCTATAAATTGACATAGACAAAATGGCACAACAGAAGACCAATTGAACGATAAAAAAAAACAATAAACAGATAAAATGCTAGACATAATATAAAAAAATTGAATGTTAGACAGATAGAACTTTAGACCCAATAATAGAATGATAGATAAAATGATAGATAGAACAATAGAAGGGATAGAATGGATGGACGGACCATTAAGTATAGAAAGATAGAACAATAGATAGATAAAGATAGATATAATGATATAAACATTTATATAAATATATTTACATAGATATAAATAACAATAGATAAAAAGATATAATGATAGATATAACTATATAACAATAAAATGATAGATATACAACAGACATATGATAAAACGAATGATAGAACGAACGATAGAAAGAACAAACTTACGAACGATAAATAGAACGAATAATAGATAGAACGAACGAATGAACAATTGAACAATAGACAGAACAAAAGATAGAACGAACGAACAAACGATAGATAGAAAGAATGAATTAAATATAAATAAACAAATGATAGAACGAATGATATCGATATAACAATAGACCGATATGATACCCTGTCGATGTAATGATATATATATAACGGTAGAATAGATAGAACAATATAATGATAGATATAACTATATAACGATAGAATGATAGATATAACAATAGACATTATGATCGAACGAACAACAGAACAAATGAACAAACGATAGAACAAATGAACAATAGATAGAACGAATGAACGATAGATAGAACGAACAATAAATAGAGCGAACAAATGAATGATAGACAGACAGACAGACAGACAGACAGACAGATAGATAGAACTAAAGATAAATAGAATGATCGACACATACATTTAACAATAGACAGACATGATATTCTGTAGATATAATGATATATATAATGGTAGAATATAGGGATGCTCCGATCAGGATTTTTGCAGCCGATACCAAGTACCGATTCTCTGTGATGGTGATCGGCCAATACTGAGTACCGATTCTGATGCTTCAAGCTTTATAATACATGAAGGACATTTTCCCCCCTAAGTATGATAATTAAGTGGAGATCTTGCCTTACACCTCAGAGAATAAATGAAGAATGTTGCATATAATCCCTCAAACATGTCTCTTATAACCATTTAGTGTGGACATGTCATGGTCAGAAGCAACTTTACAGAAAATAATAGATAAAACAGATACAAAAAAATGGTAAGAAAAACAACTAACAAAGCAATTTGCAAACATTGCAAATGATGGAAGAAGAATTCGACATGTCTCAATCAAGAAAAAGTACATATTTGATGCATAAGATGTTAAAATGCACATCTATAAATATATATTTGTTTATTGCAGTAAGTATATTACAAAAAGGTATATTATGAAATATTCAATTAAAACATTTTTTTTACAATTTTAATTGTATTTTAGCCAGGTTTTAGTGAACTGGCAATATTGTCAAAAACACAGAACTCTCAGTTCTTATATATGCAAAAAGGTCTAAACACATGCAAGACCATTCCAATATTTTGCTCTCCAACTAGCATGTCTGGTTCTTCTGCATATAAACTCGTAAACAGACACCTGTGATCGGTTCATGAGATCGGCCAGATTGGCGAGTACCGATCGAGTCATAAAATGTGATTATCGGCCGATACCGATCTCTGGCCGATCGATCGGAGCATCCCTAGTAGAATAATAAAATGATAGAACGATAGAATGATAGATATAACAATATACTGTATAGATATAATGATAGACAGAATGATGCAACAATAGCTAGATGGATAAATAAATAGTACGATAGATAAAGAGACAGACAGATAGAGATAACGATATATAGACACATAGATAGATATAACGACAGATAGACATAGATAGATATAACGACAGACAGAGAGACAGATATACCTATCGATAGATTGATAGAACAATAGATAAAACAATAGATAGATATAATGCTAGACAGACAGACTTTCTTAACTCTAACCCTAATATGAAAATTAGGCTACATATTACAAGATATAATTTCCCCTAAATAAACCCCCATTGCTTCATACACATTATACAAACACAGTGTCCACTGGGTAATGTGATATTCAGTGTTACCAAATGCCCTCTGTTCTCACTTTGTCAAACAACCGACCACACTTTCACAGCAAATTACTCAAAATTACACCTGTAAATCCTCTCCACCGCTGAAGAGTCCAGGTGAGGCGATTTACTCAGGCCCCCAGGAGCCTTCAAAGTGAGTATAAAGCTTGTTTTCTCCTTCGTATGATACAAAACACAAGATCACGGACAAAGCAAAAACTCTAAAGCAATTCTCCCCGCATTAGTGCATCAGCATGGCACTGCACAAATTGTTGCGTTTAACCCTGAAGTCCTGTTGAACACAACCTGAATCTGTCCATTCATATTTGCTCTCCTGCAGCGAGTGATGGAGTTGTAGATCTAGAAGAGGAGGAGGAGGAGGAGCAGGAGAGATTGCTATAGACCTGGCTCCTCAGAGAGCGTGCTCATTTCAAAGAACGTCTCATTTAAAATTTGTCAGATTGTCATCTGCGGCGGCATGAGAGAGAGAGACGGAAGAGAAGGAGACTGTACCTGCTGGGGCCCAGATTAAAAGCATGACGGATATCCGTGCGCTTAAACAGAGTTCTCGCTGAGAGATGTGCTACAGTGCGGTTCAGCAGGTCAATGCGAGTACGGTGGCAATCTCTCGAACAAGAGCAAAACACTTCTGCATGATCAATTATTGATGCTTCTGACTGAGGCCGCAGTCCAGTCACAAACCGCTCACAAAGAGGCACTGGAGTGGGAAATCAAGAGGCTCGTTTCGCACATGATGTTCTGTAACCTGTGAGGTGTTAATTAGGGATGAGGATGAGAATGAACCAGCAGGAAAAAAATTTGACTGCAAAAAACACTCGCTGATTAAAATCCAGCACCAATTTAACACAAATGGCATCATTTTTATTTTCCAAATGGTAATGGCAACATGTTCAAAGTAACACTGAATATATACTTCTTTTTTAATCTTTGGTTTTGGGGAATACATAAACTATAAATGTGGCACAATACTGGGAAAATATGGGATATGAGATTTTGTTGTGGAGTATTCCGTTAACAGTATTTATTCTGATACATTTCCCCTTAGAAAAAAATGTGCAATTTCTTTTGTAATCATTACTTCATGTAATAAAAGTAATCAAATAAACAGGTAATAGATATATTTCTGATGTAATTTAATCTAATTCAGGTAACTTTATAAACAAATACACTATCTGACAAAAGTCTTGTCGATTATCTAAGTTTTAGGAAGAATATACAATAACTTGACTTCTAGTTGATCATTTGGTATCAGAAGTGGCTTATATGAAAGGCAAAGGCCTCTAGATTACGCTTATTTTACCAAAATAAAATATGATCACGTCTTGATTTTAATTATTCAATTATGACATTAAAGTCTGACTTTGCTTAGACAAAAGTCTTGTCACTTAACAGACATAATGTACAGTATAGAATATAAAGTCATGGTGCAGTGGAAAAAGAATTAATATTGTGTGACTCCCATGAGCTTGGAGGACTGCATCCATACATCTCTCCAATGACTCAAATAACTTATTAATAAAGTAATCTGGAATGGCAAAGAAAGCGTTCTTGCAGGACTCCTAGAGTTCATTAAGACTCTTTGGATTCATCTTCAATGCCTCCATCTTACCCCAGACTTGCTCAATAATGTTCATTGTCTGGTGACTGGGCTGGCCAATGCTCGAGCACCTTGACCTTCTTTGCTTTCAGGAACTTTGATGTAGAGGCTGAAGTATGAGAAGGAGCGCTATCCTGCTGAAGAATTTGCCCTCTCCTGTGGTTTGTAATGTAATGGGCAGCACAAATGTCTTGATACCTCAGGCTGTTGATGTTGCCATCCACTCTGCAGATCTCTCACATGCCCCAATACTGAATGTAACCCCAAACAATGATGTTTCCCTTCACCAAACTTGACTGATTTCTGTGAGAATCTTGGGTCCATGCGGGTTCCAATAGGTCTTCTGCAGTATTTGTGATGATTGGGATACAGTTCAACAGATGATTCATCGGAAAAATCTACCTTCTGCCACTTTTTCAAATGATCAACTAGAAGTCAAGTTATTATTTGTTGCTCTTACAACTGGGATCGATGATAAGACTTTTGTCAGGTAGTGCATAATTTCTTATTTTATATAGGTTCTTTATCCACATATGACCAATCAGATGGGTCCTTTGCTGTCTTTACCCACCTCTCTAGTAGGTGCTGTTAATGCAAGGCAAGGTAAGTTCATTTATATAGCACATTTTCATACACAATGGTGGGTCTGGGCGATTTGGCAAAACAAAAAAAATATCACTTTAATTTTTTTTCATATCAGTCGATTACAATAATTATCACGATAAATGTCAAATCTTTTTATATTTCAACCTTAAAGGCTTTTCAGCATGCCAATCCATTTGTGCAGCTGATTTAACACATTTTGTGAAATGTTTTAGCTGTCTGAACATATAAATTAAAAAAATAAACAAAAGAACAATCTTAATCATTTTCAGCATTTACTGTTCAAGTTTCAACAACCAAAGACATTATCTACAAGTTATTGGATATTATTGTTCAACATCAGAAAACATATAAAACAGGTTTGGGACAAGTAAAAAGTGAGTTAATGGAGACAGAATTTTCAGTTTTGGATGAACTGATAATGCTAACGATTACTTGATCTATTGATTGTCAATAACCCTTTAATCGATAGACCTTATCGATGACTGATTAAGCATGGACATTTAAAGGTTATGTTATGCTTTGTGCTATGAGACGCGTCAACGACTTTATTCATTAGATAATAAAGTATGTGCAGTTTACCTTACCTTAAGGAGTCACCCTCTTGACATTGCATATTGCGGGATCCATAAAACCCTGTTATGCGCAGATCTCATTTATATCCGCGGGTGTTTTATTTAATTTTATCTGACAGACTTGCGGGAACCATCTCCATTTGCACAACGAGTTTCTGAGTTCTCTCATCCTTCAGACCGAGTTCATTATTCCGAGAGGTAATCTGAGAATACTATCAGGGTTGCGAATAGTTTGTAAAGACTGTCCTGGCTCATTCAAACCACTTGATTAAAGAATTAAACTCAAAACCATGAAAACTTGGATTGTTTTGACGCTAAGTGAAGTTTCACAAACTAATTTCGAGAGGAGCACGTGATATGATTGAGCACGTCTGGCTGCTCATCTGTAATCAGTAATAATCCAATCAGAGTGATCCAAGCTTACTATAAATTGATCGATTTCTCCCTACTGCTCTATCTTCGTTTTGGAAGAATGCTCCCCGCTACAAACGCTCCAGCTCCAAAAAGCTCTTACAGCATCGCACCATTTAGCTATCAAGATAGAAGAACCAACCAACAAACAATTTCATTCAGAGCACTGCTCTCCCTGAGACTTCAGCTGCAGCTCAGCACTATCCAGCCCGCCAGGATGACAAGCGAGCCTGAGGTCCCGCAAAAACACCGGCCGGCCCACCAGCTTTCCACTATCTAACCATAGTCAATATAATCTCCTTTTCCATTTACTTCAAACACCCTCACCCAACGCATCTGCCGTGCTTCAACCCAGATCTCCAGCAAGATCACCGTCCAAAACTCTCAAAATGCCAGGGATCAAAGCCATTGCAACGAAGCTGAACTCACTGCTTCCTAGCGGTCCACTAGCGGTAACGTATATCATGCTCAAGGGGAAGCCTAGCAAAAAACTACGACTCCCCAACAAAGACTAAACATTTACAAAGCTTTGGAAAAAAAAAAGACTACATTGATTCAACCAAGAACTCACCTCTCAAACCTCCCGATTGTCCACTGATCCATAACATTCGAACAGCTGAAGTAACTTGATGCAAGGATCCAGGCAATATAATCTGCTAGTCCACAGTATATGTATTCGTTGATTAAATATCCATGGTATGCTCTGTTTTCATCCAAACTAGCGCAGGAGCGCGCTGTGACCTCTTGAACCTTCAAGTGCAGATCTTCTCGTGCGCTCTCCAGTAAGCGCTGCTGAAGCGCGATTTAGTGTGTTTTTGTGCGTTTTCCGACATTAACGCGTCCTGAAGTAAAGTGAAACTCCAGCAAGATAAAATCATTGTATGCAGAGCCATTGACATTTATCAATAAAATATACTTATGGAAACTGTGTTCATCTTAAACTGAAAGCTACGCGGTGTTTGCTGGACTCACGCACCTGTCAGTCAGTCTGTCAGAGAGCCAGCATGTCACCTTAAAGGGTTGAACAAATAGCGCACAGCACTACTACGGTTACAGAAAAGTTTGCGCTGTTTACCTCTAATATGTTTTAGTGCGATTATAATCCGCTATACAAAACACGACTAAATGTTTAATGAGAAGTTGTAATGTAGTCGTGGCGGGATGAATTTTGGCGTGGCGGCCCGCCACGGATGAATGAATGTAGCGGAAACCTTGACCTCAGGGAAGCCCAGCTGATCCTCTCCAGTAGACTTCCACCCACATGCATTCCTAGGCATAAGAAATATCCTGCCTTTTCCCCCTATTGCCCCTCTTATTAACATGGGAGCTCTTTCTTCTTTTATTTTTCTGCCCAAACTCTATCCCATACTTCCATTCTCTCTCATTCACCACAGCTCCGACCCATTTAGGGGTCACCCTGATTTTCAATTGCTGCAGCAGCAACGCTCTAAACAAGCTCATATACATTTACATTTCCAATACCACTATCGTCACACTCCCCCAGCACTAATACATCAGTAAATGCTCTGCTGGAGCACACATTGCCTCCATACTGACATACGTACATAAGTCTTAGCCAAAGGCACCCCAAAGAAACCCAGATGGCATGACCCAGCCACCTTCTCTTCTTGTACTTCCTTCCAGATTGAGTAATACTCAGCCTTCTCCCCCTGCCACACGACTAACTGGAGAGACCTCCAAGCCCCCATTGTCACCCCGCCACCCCGGCCATTTCCGCAGGAGTCTTCACTGCCCCCTCCCCTTTCCCGACTCCTACCGGACCCTGTCCCCCCTAAGGCTCTGACTCGCGCAGGAGTTTTACCCCGAGCTTCGACTCCCACAGGAGTCATCTCACTGCCCCCCCCCCAGGCCTTAGCAACTTTCATTTTATATATAAATATATTTATATACGCATGTACATAAATATATATTTATATATAGCGCTGTCACTCCCCCCCCGCTCTATCTCCTTACGGAGTGTTCCTCGAGCACCTAACCTGCCCGTCACCCTCTAACACGAGTCTTCACCGTCCAAATCGTCTTTTCCCAGACTCCTATTAGAGTCGGCCATCTAGCCCTGTCACCAGGGCTCCGACCCCCGCAGAGGTCATCTCATTGCCCCCCCCAGGCCACTGAAACTCATTATATATATATATATATATATATATATATATATATATATATATATATATATGGACTCATGTTAATAGATATATATTTATATAGAGCGATGTCACTCCCCGCTCTATCTCCAGCAGGAGTGTTCCGCGCCAAACTTGCCACTCACCCTCCAACAGGAATCTCCACCGCCCAAATCCCACTTCACGTTTTTTGTTGGAGACGGCAAAAACAAGAATTGCTGCCCTAACTCCCGCAGGAGTTAAAACCCTTAACTGACTCTCAGAAGTCTCCTAATTGCCCCTCCAGGCCTTAGATTACCCCATTATATATATATTTATATACCCTCATATATACATATATATTTATATATAGAGCTGTCACTTCCCAGTTCCATCTCCATCAGGAGTGTTCCTCGAGCCTTTGACTCTTTAAAGAGAAAAAAAAAAAAAAACTCCAGTTCAGACTACTGAAGATTACTGACATTTCTTGTCAACAATGTCTGTGACCTTATTTTTTTTTTCTTACTCCTCCAAGTGCAACTAACACTAAATGGCTGTAAAGCATCCGGAAGTGCGGGCGACAAAATGCCTGCGCAGCGTTAAGCATGCATAAACATTATCAAACACTTATCTAACTGTCATTATCGTTTTATCGAAAAAGTATATACCGTGATACTTATCGTTATCGAATTATCACCCAATTATTGTGCCCTCCACAATGGTACTTTAAAGAGCTCTACATAAACAGGAATAAAAGAAACAAGTATAAGAAAACAAAAACACATAAAAACATATTAAAATGTGTTAAAAACATGTTTTAAATTAATAAAAAAAAAGAAAAGAATGACATAATAGTACGAGCGGTCGGACAGACAGTAGCAGAGTGCTCATTCAGAAAAGGCACAGCTAAACAAATGTGTTTTTAGTCTTGATTTGAATGTGTTAGGTGAACCTAGAGCTAAAAAATAAATAAGGCTGGGTGACAAGAGAGAAAAATGGCAAAAAAAAAAAGTTGATAAAATAGCGTTTTACAAATTAGTTACATGGTAAGATAAAGTATATAGATATATAGTATGTATTTAGTTCTGGTTATGCAGTCCTAATTCTCCTCTTTAACCAAAAACTCATCTTTACTATCAAATCCTGAAAGTTTGCAAACAAGTTTTCAAGGCATAAACACTGAATATAAAAGCTCAATTAATGTAAAAAAATCAGTAGCAATGCACCACTGGCCAAAAATTTCCACACGCTGACCTCAGGCCGCTGAGCTATTTTTAATGCAAAGCCCTGTATAAAAATCAAGATACTTTCTGGCATTTTTATCAAAAGAGTTCTCCAGGCTAAAAATAAATAAATGAACAAATATACTTCAGGCTTTAATGAATAATAATTTTTGTTTCTCATTTGAACAAAGCAGTCCTACAAGCCTCTATTAAATGCACATTCTTAAAGGTCAAAAACTGAGTGATTGACAGAATTGTCTTGACCCCCTGTGTTTATCTCCATTGAATCAAGCTATTAATATAATTGAAAGCTTGCATTTTATCTCCAGTTTTTACTTCTATTACACTAAGTCCACTTTTGCATCCATTTCAGTCACATCATATCTTTAATATGCAGCAAAAGAGACGCAGCATGCTTAATATACAGATCTAACCTAGGGCTATCTCTTTAAATATATACCACAACGAACATATCGCTCATAGAAATCTCCAGTGACTCCATCAGTGTCTCTCCTCAAAGTAGAAAATCTGCAGCACACTCTTGACTTTCATTCTAGGCCAGCGATTAACACTCATGACAGGTTTAGAGGGCATTTACACTGCAAAAAACAGCTAGATGAAGTGCAACTGACTGTAACAGAATTTAAAATAAGAGTCCCAATAGACTCTTAAAAACATAACGTGACATATAGTGTTAAATGCGCTTGTTTAATGAACAGTGACATCCTTCTGTATATACTGTAATATTAGGCAACCCATTAAAATAAAGACTTAATGATTTACCATTATAAAATGAAGACATTAAGATCCATATTTTTGTAATTTACAGTCAAATATCACTCTTATTAAACAGTATTTGTTTTTATTTTTGCACTTAGTTATAATCAGTAGGCCTGTTGTGACTTGATTAATTGAGCTAATTACAATATTTTGATAAACGTGACAATTTAAATAGTCACATTTTGAATAAGTGTTTGATATAACACATATCAAGTAAATTTTTAGAGCAATATTTTTATACTTTAATTATAATGTTCAGTATAAAAAAATTTAATTAAAAAAGCATATCGGAATATTTAATTGTTTTACAGTAAAAAAAAAAAAAAGTTTTAAAGAATTGGACATACACTGAGTAACATGAAAAAAAGAAGTCAGTAATCAATTTTCTGTTTGCCAATTACTGGCCAGCACAAAAGTTATAATTATTGAGGGCCTAATACTCATAATAACCATATTTTTGTAGACATAATGAATTGGTCAAACATCTGCAAAAATGTAGCCTAATAAAGAAAAAAAAAGGTGTCGTATGTAATTTTGACACCCAGTGGTTAAACTAGGTATTGCACTCCTGGTTCAAAACACTCACAACCGCAGGTTGCCAGATTGACGACATTAACAGGAGCGTGCATTGAGCCTAAAGGCTGATTTAAGGCTGATTTAAACAGTGTACGGAATATTTTAGGTCTTTGTCCTAACCAACACCTGAAATTTAAATTTCTTGCAGCTGAACAACAGGACAAACTGACAATGATCATCTTAGGTACACCTCATGTGCTTTATTCTTTGTTAAATGCTAATAAATCTGAGTTTGAATGCCATTTGACATGACATTTATTACCATACTACTGAAAGCAGCAGCAGACAGTTCACCTCAGATCTTGAAAATAAAATAAACTGTTTGAAATTGAACTTTAAAACTGTGACTCAGTGCAAGACAACACATATAAGTGATTCAGCATGTACATTTAAAGAGGTTCAATAGGTATTAATTAGATTATAAACTTTAACATTTCGTTGGAGTGCAGTGAGTGCACTAATCTGTGCTTCTGAATGGTAGTGATTATTAACCCACACTGAACTGAGCTAAACTGAACTGAACTGACACTGTTTCAATTCACTATAATCTTCCATGTGAAGCTGCTTTGACACAATCTACATTGTATAAGCGCTATACAAATAAAGATGAATTGAATTGAATGGCTGTATTTAAATTTGTCTGGTCAAGCAGCCAAATTGCTTATCAATGCAAATCTCATCAACGTAACGTGTTGTTACTGCATGGGGTTATAACGTAATCAGTTTTTGTTCCTAATATTTATATTATTTGCTAATTAATAACCACCTCATGTGGAACTCTGAATCTGCGTCTCATTTCAGAGTCTGCTACTGTCCACCAGATGTCGCAATTCGGTCACTTTTATAACCTTCATGACTGAATAAATCAAAAGACACCAAGGCAACCCAGGGTGGTAAAATATAATTGGCTAAACTGGCATTGGGCGGGTTAAAGAAACCAAAACAAAGACAGCAGTTCCAACACGGAATGCACATTTTCAAAGCAGAATATCTGACTTCAGCATTGTTCAACAAGAATGTCTGCAAACATCGTATTTTTATGCTTTAGAAGAGTCCAAAAATTACATACAGCACATTTAAACTTGCAGAAAAATATTGGAATTGAGAAAAAAATTGCCCAAATATGCAGTCTTCCCCTTTCCCCCAAAAAATGGTTTATTCCTGCAGGGAAAACATCCTCAGAGTAAAACCAAAGCTTTTCTGTTTTTTTTTTTTGTTTTGTTTTCTAACATCGCAATACTTATGAGTCTGCATTGACTGTGAAGAACTACTTAAACATATCTAATGTTGTTTTATTAATGAAGTTAAACTTTGCAAAATGATTTAAGACTTCATTAGCCATATATCGATATATTAATTTATACCTATATATTTTTAACAGTGGTGTATAGAATAAAATATTACCGTTTATACTAGGGATGCCACAATTCTCAATGCAATATTGAACCGTTTGGTACGACAACTACGGTTCAATACGTGCTTGTGAATTGCGGTTTTTCGTTTAAATAATTTATATGCGTTTAATTTCTCTCCGAATTGACTGTTTGTGTGTGCCTGTAAGTCTACGAGCTGAGATGAGGAAACTCCTCCCGGCGAGTAAATATTCAATCACTATGCTCTAAAGTTAGGGGGCGCTCAACCATCATTCCACACTTTAACATGGGAGCGGCGGTAAAGTGAGGCAACAGTACGAGGAAGTGCCTGTGTCTTTCAAATTCGCGGTGTGGGGACATTTCGGTTACACGTATAGACTAATCGAACAGAAATACTTCCAACATGACTACACTTCTGCGGCGCCATCACCCAGCAATATCACTGTCTGAAGGCAGAATAGCAGAGAAGGCAACAAAGTCCTCCAAAAACAACAATCCCTCGCTAAATCCTTCCAGCAAACATATCCAACTGGTTCCGAAAGACACATTAAAATAACAAAGGCAGTGTTAAGTTTAATTAAGATGGTTTATTTATTTTTACTGAAGTACAAATATGTTTATTTGAAATGGTCAATTTATGTTCATTAACTTCACATGCATGTTTATTTTCGAAATGTAGAAATTTATGTGTTCCCCAGTTTGTACATGGGCTACCAGCAGCTGTGAGATTTCAGTGTTGATTTTTTTATTATACAATACACTAGGAACTGGCGATGCAGTGGCGTAGTAGGTAGTGCTGTCGCCTCACAGCAAGAAGGTCGCTGGTTCGAGCCTCGGCTGGGTCAGTTGGCGTTCCTGTGTGGAGTTTGCATGTTCTCCCTGCGTTCGCGTGGGTTTCCTCCGGGTGCTCCAGTTTCCCCCACAGTCCAAAGACATGCGGTACAGGTGAATTGGGTAGGCTAAATTGTCCGTAGTGTATGAGTGTGAATGAGTGTGTGAGGATGTTTCCCAGAGATAGGTTGCGGCTGGAAGGGTAAAAACGTGCTGGATAAGTTGGCGGTACATTCCGCTGTGGCGACCCCGGATTAATAAAGGGACTAAGCCAAAAAGAAAATGAATGAATACACTAGGAACTAGTGTACCTTTTTTGGCTTTGAAGTAAAATAAAGTATTGCAATAAATCGTTTTTACTTTTTTCTCCTTAACCTATTACTGTTCCTATTGCCTAAGCATAGAATAACAACAAAAAAACACTTGTGTCAAGCCATGAGAACCGAACAGTGTTAAAAAACACCGAGGTATGTATTAAACCGTAAGCTAACTGTATTGTTGCATGCCTAGTTTATACCATGGTCATATTTAGAGTTCAAAAAGGAGAGTGGCAGTGAGCATTTTAGTTGTATCTATAGTATGTGCCAGGACAACAGGGTTTTTATTTATTTTTTGCCATGGACACGCTATTCTAAACAAGTCTTCTACTTGATGCGAACGACAATAAAGACTCATAACTTACTGTAACACTGTAAGCAGTGATTTGAATTGCTTTAGATTTGGTGTGTGACACTTTAGGAGTGATTGTTGTGCTTTTGTCATAGGAGCTGAGAACTGTCCACATCTTTAGACAGAGCAATGATGCATGTGCTCAGTCTCACAGTCTAGTGGGTGAATTTTAGAAGGTAGACATCAATGGCTGGAAGTTGATGAGATTTATATTACTACAAAAAATACAATTACAGTACAACATTAATTACATATTTTACTTTAGGGTTAGGTTTAGGTTGCCTCACAGCAAGGTTAGGTTAGGTTTTGAGGTATAGAGTTAGACTAGGGATGCTCAAAATAATCGATTAACCATTAACCGAAAGGCTGCCTTTTTAACCGATTAGAGGTATCAGTTAAACGATTAAAACTATTATTTTGTATATATTTTAAGTTAGGTTGCTTAAGGGGCCGATCACAGCGAATGCACTTTTTGCGTTAAGAGGGGCATCTTTTAAATGGTTTACTAACGGCCACGAGTGTTTTGATCGCTGCTCGTCCCAGAGCAGCAGTGTTTGTGTTGTCAAGACAACTACGGAGAACTTTTAAAGATCGAGGAGAGACTAGTGCTCGCTTTTTCAAGTTATCCAGAGCTGTATTACTTTACAAATCTTAAATTTCACAATATTATTAAATATTACTATTATAACAACATAGACAGCAACTCTTGCGCACAATCAATACCCAGCTGATTTAGTCGTTTCCTAGTGACATAACAAAAAAGCACTGCACTTCTTTTTTTCTTGTCAACATAAAAGGCAGTGTGATGCACCTTGCATTTTTGGAGCAGAAAAGCGCGTTCTGTGATT
This sequence comes from Danio kyathit, assembly GCA_903798195.1. Lineage (NCBI taxonomy): Eukaryota > Metazoa > Chordata > Actinopteri > Cypriniformes > Danionidae > Danio > Danio kyathit. The sequence goes on along the minus strand of LR812535.1, from coordinate 16,817,994 downwards.
GGCCCCTTAATGTGCAACTAAAACACATTTTTGTTAACTTGCGGGATGGTAGCGTGCAACCACATGTGCCTACAGACATATTTGCCAAAGAAGCAAAATGGAATAATATTGCAGTTTGACAGACGAATTGATGCCAAATATGCGCTGATGCTGATTGCCTCCTGGATCTGCGTCCAACAGCACAACAAATAGGCGTCAGCTTTTCATTTTACAGCTTATAAAACATGCATGCAAATTAATGCAATATCATATTTAAACAAAAAAACTGTTTACATAGTCAACATATGCGCAAGTTGTCATTTTCTTTCATCACTCACAGCGCACGCACTTGAACCGCGAGTGAGCGAGGGGAAAAAAGCAAAGAAGCTCAAAAGGTAAAACCAGACAAACATGACATAATCTTTCAAATAATGATTTCTATTAAAAATGTAAAAAGGTTTTGTAATATAATAATAACAGCGGAGCATTAACTAAAGGCATATTTTCGATTTAAGGTAGCTTGCTATTTTTATTTGACGAAAGACAAATATATGATTGCAAAAGAACAGCCTATGCTGGCTCTTAAAAAGGATCAGTCAGTGTTTTCGTTTTGCAATCTAAATTTGTAATTTAAGTGAAAAATATCTAGGGCAGGCCTATTTATTTTATTCTTTTTATTCAGTATATACTTTATTTCTAGCTGTTGGTAACACTGCAGGTGCGTGTAGATGTTCTGTTGTTAATATGTTTGCATGTTAAAATAAATCAGTGTTTTAAAATGCAATAATTTAATGTGTCAGACACAAAATAGAAACGTCAATTTTTAATTATTAAATAATAATTTAATTTTAATCTGATCAGTTAACGGTTAATATTCGGTTAACGAGCGGCGGTTGTCGGTTGGCAAAATTAACCGAAATGAGCATCCCTAAGTTAGACATTAATAAAATACAATTTACTGGGTAATTAGTTTGTATACATTTACTTAACTGAACATTGTACACAAGACAATACCAGGATATAAGATATATATTGCAGCTTAGTCAAAATAATCCAGGATATGAATTTATGTCCATATTGCCCAGCCCTAGCAAGACTTTCAACTACTCAAAAAAAAAAAAAAAAAAAAAAAAAAATCAAGAAATGAAAAATAAATCAATATATAAAAAATAAATAAATAAATAATGCCGGTTCATTCTGCTGTGGCGACCCCTGATTAACAAAGTGACTAAGCCAAAAAGAAAATAAATGAATGAATGAATGAAATAAAAAAAATAATAAAATAAAAAAAATAATAATAATTCAAATAACAAATAAATAAATTATAATAATAATAAAAACAAGGTAAAAATAAATAAATTTCATTCATTTTCTTTTCGGCTTAGTCCCTTTTTTAATGCGGGGTCGCCGCAGTGGAATGAACCGCCAACTTATCCAGTTTTTACGCAGCAGATGCCCTTCAAGCCGCAACCCATCTCTGGGAAACATTCACACACACTCATTCACACTCATACACTATGGACAATTTAGCCTAATGTAGCCTACTGGACTGTGGGGGAAACTGGAGCACCCGGAGGAAACCCATGCGAACGCAGGGAGAACATTCAAACTCCACACAGAAACGCCAACTGACCCATGCCGAGGCTCAAACCAGCGACCTTCTTGCTGTGAGGCGACAGCACTACCTACTGCACCACTGCGTCACCATAAATAAATTTATCAATTAAAATAATAAAATAAAATAAAAAATAACTAAATAAAAAATGAAAGAATAAGGATATAAGGAGCATCTGTAAAAGCTCCCCATAAATAACAGAGGAATGTAAATATTGATAAAAAATGATTATGAACGGTTACTGACAACCATTTAATATGAACATTTATGAAAAATTACTGCTTGTTTAGCTAGAAAAGCAAATATGTACAGGTAGGTTACATTCATTTGTATGACTTTTTTCTATGTATACATTTACTTAAGAAAATAATACCAATACATGATTTTTTTTTTATAAAATTATATTTCATGTGTAATTATGTGTAAGAATAGTAGTATAAAAAAATGTTTTATAAAATAATGACCCTTTTGTTCCAAACTGTCCCAAAATGCAAAAATAGTAAACAGATTTTGAACATACCAAGGGTAAAAAAAATAAATAAATAAATAAATTTAAAAAAAAAAGGTTTGCGTGAGTCTTAAGACCAAAACAGTTCCTCACCTCCCATTCCATGAATTTACAAAGACCCCTGCGCACTAAAGTGGAGACACCAGCCTTTTAGCTTAGTTGTTCGAATACACCGCTTGACAGAATCATGCTTTCTTCTCAAGAAAGACACTCGACGAGTGCGTTTGTGGAAGAAAGAGGAGAAACAGAGCTGGAGATGCACTTCTTGTCAAAACAATTCTTGAGAACGTCAGATCTGATAAGACTCATGAAAGCAATTCATGCCTGTTGGGAGGCTGATTCTTCAGCTCAGCATCTGTGCATGACAACAAAAAAAATGAAATGTCAAGCACAGGGCGTTTTCCAGGCAATGCCTTAAAAAAATGAGGATGAGAAATATTCAGCAGTACAAAAAAATAAATCTAAGAAAAACAAATTTATCAGAAAAAAATGACATTAAATAAATGGGGTGCAACAGCGGCACCAATAGCGGATTACAAATTAATAAACATCATATATACAGTGGTCCCAAAAGCATATAACAGCAGAGGTTTGCTTTATTTATCCAACAACAGCTTCAGAAATATTGTTGTAAAGATGTGTGGAATTATCAAGTTACATAACATTTACAGATTAATAAGTAATTGAAATTATCAAGTAAGTCACTTACTTGAAAGAAAACCGGTTTTGACAGTCCATACCAAGCCAAAAACATCCCTCTATCTGCTTGTTAAGTATGACCTTACGCAAAGCGGCTTCCGGGTCCAAGCGCGCTATCAAACTGTATGGCGAGACTCAACAAATGCTAATAATAAATTAAGGTTGGGCCGATAGACGATGCTAAACTTCACGATGTTGAGCCGGCATCGCGATCCATCGCCCCGCCCCACATTTATATTGATATATAACTTATTATTATAACTTATATATAACTTGTTATATAAAACTTACGGCTGACAGCATCGTGAGGATTAAATGAAGGATTATACAGCACCTCTTGCGCTTAAAATGTGTAGATTCAGTGGCAAACGCTGTTACCTGCAAACCCCGTCCCACAGACTTTACAGTGAATGGCTTTAGTTATTTTCATAGCGGACTTGAAGCCACTGGAAGTCTTTTATCCACTCTTGGAAAAGTGTAAATGGTGGATTAACATTCAGCACATGATCACTAATAAGATGTGCCATTATTAGTAACTTTAGTGGTTTCTAAAACTAAATCTGTCAGTGTTATTCTCATTCTCTCATCTTCAGCGCTTCACATTTTCGCTGTTGTAGCTCCTGTCATCTTAAGGCAGAAGGCATTGACTGAGTGATTGACAGCTGATATCAACCAATCCATTCACATTCAGTTCTAGAGCAGTGGGCCAATAAGAAGAGCACAAAGGCGGGGCAAGCATTCCGGGCTTTTTTTACTTCAGCAAGTTGACATAACAACTGTTTTAATCTGTTCCTGAGCGCTGCGTTTGGTGTTTTAAGTGCAAAGATGCATTCTGCATAAATGTCTCCTAAATCCGCGCACGCGGTGAGGATTTTGCAGTGAAAACAGGTCACACGGCAACAATTTATGCACTCGCACAAATGCTTTCAAATATATATTTTAGGTCGCATAAAATTTTGGGCACATATGCGACCAAAACGGTCGAGCCCTAGTATCTTTACTTGTTATTATTTCCTCATAATAATAATGAAATAAGGAAGTTATCATCAATCACAATACAAATTACAGTGAACTCCAAACAAACTCTCGTCTCCTCCACCAGCTGTGGGAAAAAGCCATTATAACGACACAGATCACTGTGCCTATTCATGCCAGAGTCTGGGGAAAAAAAAAAAGTGATTGACAGGTGGTAATTTGTGTAACTTTATTTATTTTTGGTTTGGTTATGGGTAAAGCAAATACCATGTGGGTCAGGTAGTGAAAACAGTAGGCTACAATTAATTAATTTGTTATGAATTAATTGATATTTAACAACAACCACCCCCACCCCCACCTATGACCTGGCGATGCCATTGTCCATCGCGATGTTCCACATTAGAATTCGTACGATGCCAAATTGGTCAACATCGCCCAACCCTATAATAAACATTTACAAAACGCTGTAATACTTCCGAAAATTACAATCGCAATATATGTATTCACCTTATTCTCCGCGTACGAGCGGGCGCAGCCATTTGAAACTTTTTGGCTCGAGACTTCCGGTCTCATTCACTTCCATTCATTTTTAGACATTAAAAACGGCTGCTTGATGTTGCAAACTGATATTTTTATATTATATATTATTATAATATCCTATTTTGTCTGTATTGTCATACAAAAACTTGTTATAGAGCAAGTAGTTTGACCGTTTCTGCCGTTTATTATTCGTAGTCATTTCTTCCACAGGCGACCGAATCAGAAGTTCTAAAACAATCGAAAAAACGAGCGCACTTCCGCATTGAAGAATAAGGTCAATAGTATGGCTAGTATTAGATGGTGAGAAAGTGATTACATGATTGAAGTGATAAAGTGATTTTTTATAAATTGTTAAAATATTGGTGTCTGTGATGCAGCATGTCCTGAGACTGATGTGTACACCATGATTTTCTATAAAACTCACTGTAATGTGTGATCTGACTAAAAAGTGGCCATAAACGAATATTTTCTCAATTCAAATGAGTAGCGGCTTGGACCCGGAAACAGAATTTCATACGTCACCACTTAACAAGCAACTTGGTTTTTGTATGTTATACTCAGTGTTGTAAAGTAACAAATTACAAAAACTCAAATTACTGTAAGTTGTTTTACTCAGAAATTTTACTTTAATAAGATTTTTAAAAAAGTACTTTTACTCTAGTATGTTTAATGCTTTATTTGTACTTTTACTGTAGCATTTTGTTTTATATATGTTTATTTTTCTTGTCTATGTTTCCATCCAAAGATGCGTGCGAATGAAGCAGCGTTTCCATCCAACAAGTAAAAGAGAACAAAATCGTCACTTCCTGATTAACCTGTGCCAAAAATCAACAGCAAAAACGGGATTTGCTGTGGTAGGAGAAGCTGCGTGAATCTTTTCTTCATTTTATAAATGACTTGCCCCTCAGAAGACAAATGCCGACACACAATGAACACGTGGTGGCGTTTGAAGGCGTGAGACACTGAGCACAGACACTCTAGACCAGGGGTGTCCAAACGGAGTCCTGGAGGGCTGGTGTCCTGGACAGTTTATCTCCAACTTGCTTCAACACACCTGCCAGGAAGTTTCTAGTATATCTAGTAAGAGCTTGATTAGCTGGTTCAGGTGTGTTTGATTAAGGTTAGAGCTAAACTCTCCTGGACACTGGCCCTCCAGGACCGAGTTTGGACACCCCTGCTCTAGACAGTTCTGGAGGTAATTAATAATATAATAACACCAATACTAAAATGGTTACGGCGTTTTAGAATGACCAAAACAACATTTCAGATGTTTTACAATGTGTTCAGCCTTCTGGTTTGTCCATTCACACACATTTTTAACATGACATGATCTCTTACAACAAAATCACATGACTTTTCATGCGCATACTGGAATTTGTTGGGTAAAAGTGAAAGAGTAATCTTTTTTTATCGAATAAAAAGTGTATCCTACTCAGTTACGCACATACTTTTTTTTAATGCACATTTTAAAAATTGATGCGCATCTATAATTTGTCACTTAATTTTAGTTTGTAGCTATTAACCACATGGGTCTCCACTTTTGCCATGGCCTCTTTTTTTTTTGTTTTAACAAAATTATCCCTCAGGTTTTTCCAAACTTTTACAAGAACTTTCCTTCTTTTCCATGGCTGTTGCAACTTCTAGCCAAGAATTATTGGTCATCTGGTTATCTCTATGATGATCACACATGGACGGATCGTTAAGATGTCTGTACAGTCATACCCGTCTCAGACAAAATCTCTACAAAGTGTTTCATATTCAACTTAAAACAAACACGGCGCCGCGCGAACTGTTCACCCAAAATCTGTTCACGCTGCCAGTGAAATCATGTCGCATACACCAAAAGCGAACCTCTGCAAACACAGCGATAACGTCACATTCACCGCACGCACTGGGCCCAATGTCAGAAAGCTGATTGGCTATTGCATGCTGGTCTCATTTGTAGTTGTAATACCGCAAATTACATTAGGACTAGTGAAGTTAAGGACTACAACACCACGAAAACCAAGCAACAACAACAAAAAAAGAATTTAAATGAGCATTAGAATTAGCGTTACATGAACATCGGAAAAATAAGACCTGTGCAAAAATATTTAAGACCTACAACAGCGAATTTAAGACTTTTTAAGGCCTTAAATTTAGATTTTTAAATTTTTGACTTTAGGACCCCAAGGAAACCCTGAGCATTTATATAAATTTTAGGGTTACGGTTAGGTTTATGCACTTCTACATGATTGTGATCCAACTATTATTCCCCTCAGATGTTCATTACATTGAAGTTGGAGTTGTCGTGAAACGGTTTGCGTCTTCAGTACTAACATACCGGATACCCCCTCTGACTCAAAATAAACCAATATCCTGAGTTATTCAGTTACTAGAACAGTACTCTGACTCATCTGCTGTGAAAAAAAAGAGACCTGATGATGATGAGGAGTGCGAGTCGACTGTCTGTTCCTCCGCAGCATGCTCTCTCATTGAGTGTGTGATTCAACCTAAGGTAATTTTTATTCCTCAATATATTTTGTAAAAGCCAATTAAGCAAGGTTTTTTAAAGTAACAAAAAATATTAGTTTTTTTTTTTAAAGTAATGCATTACTTGCTACTTTGGAAAAGTAATATTATAACGTAACGCGCATTACTTGTAATGCGCTACACCAACACTATTCACAAAGATTCATTCTAGATGAATGGGCAGGAACCTGTTGAAGAGAACTGAAAAAAAAAAAGTGTCACCCCAAAAAATGTATCACGAAGTATTAAAAGAACACAAAAGAAGATATTCTGAAGAAAGCTGAAAACCTGAAACCATTGGCATACATATTAGAAAAAACTAATTCGGAAGTCATTAGTTACAGCTTTCCAACATTTTTCCTAAATATCTTCTTTTGTGTTTAACAAAAAAAAAGGCAACTCAAAGGTTTACAACAATTTGAGGGTCAATAAATAGTGAGCACATATTGGCTTGCATGGTTCGGGATCTGTAGAGCTGCGCATCGATGGAATTGCTCTGCAGTGTTTGGACTCTCAGTAGTGATTATTAACCCACACTGAACTGAGCTAAACTGAACTGAACTTAATCTCTGAAAACTGAATTGACACTGTTTCAATTCACTATAATCTTCCATGTGAAGCTGCTTTGACACAATCTACATTGTATAAGCGCTATACAAATAAAGATGAATTGAATTGAATATTCATTTATGTGTGAACTATCCCTTTAAACATTCTAAAATTTCTGTTTGGATGTGGAGAAGCTTCACCATTGGTTGTCATCTTCAACATTTGATTGAATGCCCGTTGTTATTTACTCCCAACGTCAAATGGATTGTGCTAATATTGTGTGAAGCCAGCGAAACAGCAAATAACAGTTTTTCTTGACTTGAAGTTCAATGCATGATTATCTCATCTTAATGAATTTAATATTCAGCTTCCCGCTAAAAGCAGCGCCTTCTGTGCTGCTTAACAAGAGGCAATCCATCATTTCAAAGCTGCTAAAAACACAAAGTTGGACGTTCAGCTTGGCTCGACAGATGCAGTCACAGCCCATTCTTTATTTGGTGGAGCAGAATGCAGAATGTCTTGCAGTATTTTATCTTTACTAGATGTTTTAGTGTTGTATTAGTGCTTAATGCCTCGGTGTGATTAATTACCCAGCAGCCTGGCTCCATTAGAACATACAGGCTTTTGAAGTGCAGTGTGCCGCGCTCTTTACCGCTCGTGTTAAATGCAAATGCCGCTCATCAGCAGACTGGGAGATAATCAATTAGAATCTCCAGAGGAATGACTAAAATTACCTGCCACCTTTGCCATGTGGAAATACAGGTGCACGAGAGGGGGAAAAAAAATGGAAGAGCATTTGTAAAACCACTCAAATCTGGACAATTCAAAGGCACAGAGGTAGCTGCCACTGCTGGTGATTACAGTCTTGCTAATTAAATTTGCATAATGGGCAAAGCAAACATGACTAATGAAGCAGAGATTTTGTATATATTGTAAAACAGATGACAAAATATTGCATTGTGCATCACTCATCAGCTAACAAAATATATCACCAGCCTACATTCATTCATTTCATTCATTTTCCTTTGGCTTAGTCCATTTACTTTATCAGGGGTCACCACAGCAGAATGAACTGCCAGCTTATCCAGCTGCAACCCAGTACTGGGAAACACCAATACACTTATTCACACATATACACTACGGCCAATTTAGTTTAATCAATTCACCTATACCGCATGTTTTTGGACTGTGGGGGAAGCCGGAGCACCCGGAGGAAACCCATACGAACACGGAGAGAACATGAACAAACTCCACATAGAAATGCCAACTGACCCAGCCGGGACTCAACCCAGTGTCCCCCAAGGATCAATTTTGGGCTCAGCTCTCTTTTCCATCTACATGCTTCCCTTGGCTGCTATCTGCAAGAAACATAAATGTAACCTACCATCTTTATGCTGATGATACTCAGCTTTATATGCCCATAAAAATGGGAGAAAACTCTGCTTTACAGTCCTTTTTACCTGTTTTAACGAGATTAAGAAATGGTTGGCTGGTAATTTTTTACACTTAAATGAATAAAAACTGAAGTGCTAGTGTTTGGCTCTCCGAGTGTCTGTGAATCTACAATTAATCAATTAGGTTCATTTAAACCTAAAGTCCACAGTCAGGCGAAAAGTCTTGGAGTTATTTTTGACACGGAGTTAAAGTTTGACAAGCAAATAAATTCAGTCGTCAAAAGTGGTTTCTATCAATTAAGGAACATTGCAAAATTGAAGCCTTTTCTGTCTTTTAAGGAGTTGGAATCCATCATCAATCTTTTATTATGTCCAGCTGGTTCAAAATGCAGCTGCTATAGGCTTTTAACTGGGACAAAAAAAAAAATTATCATCCCTTCACTGGCTCCAAGTCCAATTTAGGATTCAGTACAAGTTATTGTTATTTGTTTTTAAAGGTTTGAATGGTCTGGCACCTACTTACATCGGTGTGCTTCTTCTCTGGCATACTTCATTGAGGCCAATCAGGTCTGAACAACAGTTTCAGCAAGTTGTTACTAAATCACGGTTAAAATCAAGAGGTGACAGGGCTTTTTCTGTCATAGCCCCTCGTCTGTGGAATGGTCTGCCTTTACATATTAGGTCATGCTCTTTCCTTTTAAGTCTCATTTAAAAAAATAAATAAATCACCTTTTGTCTCTTGCTTTTTGATTGCTATTAATTAATTTTTATCTGTTTTACATATTTTACTTGTTTATATAAATGTATAGATTTGTATGCTGGTCTTTTTGTAAAGCACTTTGGTCAACATCTGTTGTTTTTAAATGTGCTCTATAAATAAAGCAAACAAACAAACAAACAAACAAACAGACCTTCTTGCTGTGAGGCGACAGTGATAACCACTAAGCCATCATGCCGCCCACCTGCCTAGAAACTAAATATTTCCAGAATGAAGAGTTTAAGGTTAAAACTGAGTTCTAGAAAAACAGATTTAGTGCTATAACATTAAATATAGGGCATTGCAAAAGTACGCGTTTTAATATTTCCAGAACAAAAGCAAAAGGCAATCTTTGTTAATTTCAATTTTAGTTTTTCAGTTTATTGCAACATTATGCATTTATTATTATTTGTTAGTTAAATTTGCATAATGGGCAAAAGTAAACATGACTAATGAAGATTTTGTATATACTGTAAAACACACAACCAAAATTTAGCATTGTGAGTCAGTCACCAGTTAACCTAATATCACCTGTCTAAATATAAACTAAATATTTCCAGAATAAAGAGTTTAGGGTTAGTTGGCAAATGAGTGTTCTAGAAAACCAGAGTTTATTGCTATAATACTAATTATTGGGCATCACAAAAGTATGCGTTTTTAATATCTCCAGAACAAAAGCAAAAGGCAGTTATTTTTTATTAAATTTTTGTTTTCCAGTTTGTTGCAACATAATGTATTTATTATTTTTTGTTAATTACATTTGCATAATTGACAAAGCAAACATGACAAATGAAGCAGAAATTATGTATATATTGTAACACACACAACCAAAATTTTGCATTGTGTGTCATTCACCAGCTAACAAAATATACAGTTGAAATCAGAATTATTAGCCTCCCTTTGAATTTTTTAAGGCCAATATTAGCCCCTTTAAGCTATATGTTTTGATAGTCTAAATCTACAGAACAAACCATCATTATACAATAACTTGCCCAATTACTCCAACCTGCCTAGTTAACCTAATTAACCTAGTTAAGCCTTTAAATGTCACTTTAAGCTGTATAGAAGTGTCTTGAAAAATATCTAGTCAAATATTATTTACTGACATCATGTCTAAGATAAAATAAGTCAGTTATTAGAAATGAGTTATTAAAACTATTATGATTAGAAATGTGTTGAAAAAAATCATCTTTCTGTGAAACAGAAATTTGGGGAAAAAAGAAACCTGGGGGCGGGGGAGGAAATAATTCAGGGGATTTAATAATTCTGACTGTATCACCTGTCTACATACAGTATAAGCTTAATTTTCCAGAATAAAAGATATTGGAAAATTGACATTGCGATTTTTTTTCTCTGCGATATGTATTGCAATATAAATACAATTTCACCAGATGACTTAAATAACTCTATTTGAAAAGTCATTCAATTAGATTTATTTGCATGATTTTGTAGGGAATTGAAATATAAATATATTTTTACGTAAGATAGTATATACTAAACAAACTACAGTCATAAACACAATTGAGCAAATATTAAAGCGAAATAAACAGAGCTTTATGGTTGAATAATCAAATAAAAAAATAGCATTGCATAGTCTTCATCATATAAATAATTCAATAAAAAGAATCTTTATTAAACTACTTTATGCACTATTAAAATGCTTTAAACTCTCTTAAAATGCTTACAAAGACACAGGCCTTAAAACAGTATGCAGATGATAAACTTTCATTCTATTCGGATTAATTTCCGCAGTGTCCATATAAATCTCTTGTGTTTTGACCTGTTGGTTCTGGTCAATTATAATCCTAACTCAACATTGCATATCCTGTGATGTGACTATTGCTGGCGCACACATTGCGATATCAATGCTCAAACAATACATTGTGCAGCACTACTACATAAAAACTAAATATTTGCAGAATGGAGGGTTAATTACAAATCAGAGATTTATAAAACCAGAGTTTATTGCTATAAAATTAAATATCAGGCATTGCAAAAGTATGCGGTTTAATATTTCTAGAATACACAATATGAATAATCTACTAAATAGAAGCATTTTTTTATTTAAATTTGAGTTGTCCAGTTTGTTGCAACATTATGTATTTATTATTTTTAAGTGATTTGGTTACAATTATGAATATTTTTTAATATACTACAGATTTAAAATTCAATTATTGCCTACTGCACTTTAAAAAAAATGAAGGGTTCCACACAATTCATTCAAGTTGTTCCAACACAACTTGATTAAGTTAACAAATTTAAGTCGATTGAACAAAACAATTAAGAAAAATCAAGAATTGTGTCTTTTCAGCTCATTTTAAATAAGTAGTTTGAACAAGCAGCAAAACATTTCTTTTTTTATTGTGATAGGTTTGGGGACAATTTTGTTTAATTTAATAAAAATTTATAATTTGTTTAATAAAAAATAAAATATAAAAGTTATGGGTGCTGGGTATATTTAATAAATGTTTTGATACAATACCAATATTGACATTCTGAATTCGATACTTGCTCCTGAACGATTTGTGTGTATGATGACAGATCTGCCATTATACACACTGGGTTAACTAGTACTTATGAAATGGATCAATTTTAGGTATTGAAACTTGGTACTGAATGAATATATATTTTTTGATAGATAGATTCGAGGCAGTACAATACTGAATTCTATTTATACCTAGCCTTAACAAAATCTATTTAAAAATAAAGCCATTTTAAAAACGTACTTTTTCTAACTTAACTGAATATTGTAAAAGAAATAAAAACACTAATCAGTGCATCAGTAGCTTTGACCCTGTGTGCTCCCTTACTCTGATCTCTGGAAACAAAGACATCACAGTCTCTCAAAAAGAGGAGTCTTTGAGCCGTGTGTGTACGTGACATGTAAACTTGCCTGGTCACATTTGTTACTTCTATAATAATGTCTTTCTGCCTTTACCTCTGTGTGCCCAGACAGATGCACCATTATCCAGCAATTAAGGCTTCATTTCACTGACCTTCTGTCTTCGGTGACTGCAAAACGGCTGCTTTTTCCACTCGGATCAAAGAGTTTGAGCATTATAATGATTCCACACGTTTTCCCACACATTCCCATAAAGCTCCCACTCAATTCTTTCAATTCCTTGTTGTTCCAGTGCTGTTCTTTTATTTAATCTTATTGTCTTCATAAAAACAACTCTTCCTCAGAACTTTATGGGTCAACTTTAAACTCCACAAAAGTTAACAAAATGAATTACTTCTAGTCATGGTTTCATGATTTGACACCATTAGCTCGAAAGGAAACATTTCTTGAAACCAAAATCTCAACACCAATTTCAAACTGTATGGCGGCCTTTTTGTGGATTTCCTCAAAACTGATTAGTGTTTTGTCAACACACTCATTGTACCAACTGAACATATTCTGATAATGGAACTTATCTGATAATGGACTTATCACTGGTTCGAGTCCCGGCTGGGTCAGTTGGCATTTCTTGGTTGGTAAATGCCAACCCCTTCCTCTCTTTTATTTATTTTGTTATTTTTTTAACTTAGGTTTTATTTATTTTAACGTTTTATTCTACTGTAAATAAATACCTCATTACTTCAACTTAAATGCAGTAAGTTCACAGTACTCATAAAGATTAGTTTAACTTAAATGGTTTGTTGCAATCGGTTTCCTCAAACGGTTTGAGTTGACTTAACTTATTGGGTTTTAGTGTATGTTTATGTAATTAGTTTTTTGTATTATTATTACTACATTCAAAAAAAAAAACAGCTTAAATAAAATTTAAAAAAATAATAACAAATAAAAAAAACACCAATTTTGAAAATAAAAATGTCAAAAATCTGAAATGACAAATTATATTTATATTATATTTATATGACATATATTCACGCATGTAAAAATGAATACATACTTATTCTGACCCATATATCAAATGTTAGGCAAGCATAAAACAATATATTACTTTTAAATGACAAAAAAAAATATCTTACAAATAGGTAAAGCTTTGTCGTTTAAAGAACAGTTGTAAAGTTACCGAAGAGAATTAGGGCCAAGTAGGCGTGGGCCGATATAAGTTTCTGACAGTATGATAACCTTGGATAAAAATGCCACGGTATTGTGATTACTGCTCTAAAATATTTTCTTTTTAAATGTCTGAGTAAATACTAATTTTTTTTAGTAAACATTTATATTATTTTGGAACAGTAAACTTGTCAGGCTAAATAATTAAAAATAAAACTGGCTTCTGCTGTCTTAACTAGGCATGGGCTGGTATAAGATTCTGACGGTATGATAACCTTGGATAAAAATATCACGGTTTCACGGTATTGTGATTACTGCTCTGAAATATACTCTTTTTAAATGTCTGGGTAAAAACAGGGCTTCTGCAGGTTTCATCGCGTCAAATTTAAGATGTTTTAAGACCATTATCAATGAAATTTCAGACTTTCACGGGGCAAAACGCTAATAATTTTCTGTAATAGCCAGTTGAATTTTTTTTACTTGCCTGATTAAAATTAAAATTCAGTTATTTCCTAGCCACATATTTTAAATAATGTGTCAAAACAAGCAAACTCTAATTATATAAATATATTTTTATTAGCACAACCTTTCTTTCCTTTAAGTTTTAAAAGCTATAATAAACAATTTATGCACAACATAAACTACATTTTTTAAAATGTAATTTTGTTTCCTAATGTTTAATAAAATATTTTCAGAATTCTGAGGTCTAAATAAAGGTTTATTTTTATTTTGAGGGTAACTACACCTTTAACTTCTAGATTATTTTAAAATGCTATATAAAAAACTGTAATCTTTTGGTGTCATTTATTTAATCGACACTCGCATTGAGATACTAATCTAAAAGTCTTCTGAAAATCAAACCAAATTGAATATTATTAAATTAAAGACAATCTGAATGTCTCAAAGTTTTAAAAGCTATAATAAACAACATTTATGCACAACATAAATTTATGCATAAAAACATGGAGAATTTTTAAACAAATGTTATTGTAAGGATGTAAGGAAGACAATTAAACCATATTGCTAAATAGTTATGAAATGTTAATTTTATTAAACGTTTTTTTTTTTTATATGGATCTGTTGGTTGTACTGATTGGCTATAGCTTTACATGGACAATTAGGGAAAATTAAGACCTGTTCAAAAGTATTTAAGACCCACAACAGCATATTTCAGTGAATTGTTTTAAGGCCTTAAATTTAGTTTTTGAAATTTAAGATTTAAGAACACAATCTATTTTATTGTGAGAAACATTTAAAATATTTTTGAGCAATAAACATGTCAGGCTGCGCTCTTCATTAGTTTCAAAAACACAGATTTCTTTACAAATTAAATAACATCTTTGGATATTTTTCTGCTGGCGATACTGTTTTCCTAAAAAGAAAAATGTTACACATACCTTAGGAACGGTATAGCAGAAAATGCTGGCGGTTTTAAAACCTTGACTTTTCCATACAGCGGTATACCTTGAAAACGGTTATAGTCCCATGCCTAGTCTTAACACATAAAAAAAACATTTTTAAAAAAATCTTACATATACCTTACCTTACAGTATAAAAGAATATTGTACAATTTTCAAACCACGATAAACCTTAAAACCGGTTATCGTCCCATGCCTAGAACCAGGTAATCATAAAAAATAAAACCATCTCGAGATTTAAGTCATTATAATGCGAGAAACTCATTAAATTGAGAGAAAAAACAAGTAAATTGTGACAAAAACTTACATTTCAATACACAACTTTATTCTCAACAATTAATGACTTTATTCTCAAATTTTCTACTTTATTCTCAGAATTTTATGACTTTCTCTAAATTTTACCTCAGAGTTCTCACAAAAAAAAATGAGTTTATTCTTAACACTTTAAAATTTAACAAGTTTCATCTTGAATTATAATGACTTTAATCCCGAGATGGTTTTAATTTTTATTATTACTTGGCCCTAATTTGTATTTTTTCTTATTACTTGGCCCTGATCTTCTTCAATTTAAAGTACTAAGATGTACAATGTAATGTAATGTACAATTAGAATTTTTTCTTTTAATTATCTTATTATTAAAATGGTCCTTTAATATGTAATCAAATCATTTTTGACGTAAAAAAATAAAAAAACTTGCTAGACAAAATTGTTGGTATATAAACGATGTCTTACACTGAATGAAATGTTGGGGTGTCTTCTGCTACAAATTAAAGATAGTTATTATTTGCTTAAAAAGGAAAGTTAAAGAGGGGTAAAATATGCACTACACTTTTGATGCTTCAAAAAAAAAAAAAAAAAAAAACATGATCTGACCCATTGTTTTTAACAAAGACAAAATGCAGCCGCTTAGCTAAAACAACCCCTAAAATGATCCTTAAGTTAGTGAACAGACAACAGATAATCAACAACTGTTACTGCCAATAAATCTCACACAGCCCCCTCTAAAAGATTTACAGGCAGGTCATAAATGCCTATTTAAAATACACTGCTTCATCATAAACACGTACAAGGCTTTTACGAGCTCTTCTAGCATCATACTCAATCCCACAGTGCTCCAGTGCTTGTTAAACCACACTTGGAAACGATTACACAAACACGTGTTTCACACTGTGCCACACAGACTTCGTCAAACTCCTGTTTCCTCCCCTCGGGTCAGGAGAAACTGGAAGTTGGTCTGCCGTTCACTGATTAATGAGGATATCAGCCGAGGTCACCAAAAGCATGTGGCAGAATAATTGGTACAATCAAGCTGAGGTCTTGCTTACCTGAAACCGCCAGTTCCAGGACTTTTTTTTTTCTGTGCGTGTGTGTGTGCATAATGTCCCTATACTTGGCAAGTAGTGCGAATTAATTACTCCTGAGGATATGGAGCGATAAAGAGAAGGGAGAAATTACCCGCCTCTGTGAGTGAGTCTGTCTGCTGAGAGCTTCTCACTCAGTCAACTCTCTCGATCACGTACACACAGAGATGTTTCTTCTGTTGAGCACTAGGGATGTAACGATTCAACTGACTCACGATGCGATATGATTCACGATACTAATCTCACAATATTATTAAGTCTTGAATTTTATTTAAATACTTTAAAACAAATTACAAATAAAAAATGAACAATACATATTAAAGAAGGCTCTATAATGCAAACAAACTAAAACTGTGACTGCGCTGGGATTTGACATGTTTTTTAAAAGAAATATCAGAATATCTATGTTATCTGGTATACGCTAAGATCTTTGCACATTTACAAAGTCCCTTGCTGATAAAAAAAAAACTCTTTCACTGGGGACTGAGATGATGTGTAGAGGAAAGCCTTTCCTAAAAAAGACAGCAGTGTGTACAGAGGTGGTCAATAGGCCCTCTGCTCCAGGTGACTGGCCACTGGCATAAAAAGAAACTGATTATAAAATTACTTATTACATATACAGTAGGTGACTGTAAAATGAGCATTAACGCAACGCCTTGTACCGCCGCCGCTCTAAAGGAGTAAATGTGTTTTTAGGTATGACTGCAGTTTGCGACTATGCCACAAAGGGACGGGATGCGAGCGGACAGAAATAGCCTATACTTACTTTGCTACTTGTAAATGACGATGAAACAATGAAACAAAGCATTATAATTCCTTCATTAATCACTAAAAACTTGTCAAAAAGCTTTATTATCATTGTAAACTTAAGTGAAATGAGGGTTCATTTTGAAAGTAGAATTAGCGAAATAAAAGACAACTAAAATGAAAGTACAAACATAAATACAAATAAGTAGGCATAAATAAATAAATAAAGCAGTGTTTAAGCCTGCTATTTTAAAGTTGATTATATTTTGCTATCTCATTTTATGTCTCAATTACTGTAAATAAATAATAAATGAATAATTAAATAGGCCTAAATAATTATTTATTTAAAGACTTTACCAGCGAAACACTGAGAAACAGTCTGGCGCTATTTTTATATAGGCCTACTATAGTTTACAAGAAAGCTGCAAAGTGGCCTATATTATTTTAATTCTAGCCTATATTATTTTAATTCATTTCCTCTGTCTCTGTTACTTGCAGTTTAATGCGCACATGCTGCACGAGATGAGACAACAAGGCAATATTGACCTTTTTTTAGGCTACTATAGTATATAATATATATTTTTTTTACATATAGTATTGCATTAATTTGCATAGACGTTTTATAGTTTATATAGGCCTAAAGTGAACACCTCAGGTCGGTGCGGAGTTATTACTTAAAAACAAACCTTCATTTGTAATGATGGATGTGGGTGTCACAAATTTTTTTGCAGAGAGCTAGCTGGCAGCTCTCACATGGTCGCCCACTGGAGCTAAGTAGGGCTGCGCCCGGTCAGTAACTGGATGGGAGACCACATGGGAAAGCTAGGTTGCTGTCGGAAGTGGTGTTAGTGATGCCAGCAGGGGGCGCCCAACCTGCGTTCTGTGTGGGTCCTCATGCGCCAGTATAGTAACGAGGACTCTATACTGCTCAGTGAGCGCAGTCTTCCGGATCAGAAGTTAAACCGAGGTCCTGACTCTCTGTGGTCATTAAAAATCCCAGGATGTCTTTCAAAAAAGAGTAGGGGTTTAACCCCGGCATCCTGGCCAAATCTGCCCACTGGCCTCCTAAACATCCCCATATCATAATTGGCTTAATCACTCTGTCTCCTCTCCACCAATCAGCCGGTGTGTGGTGTGCGGTCTGGCGCAAAATGGCTGCCGTCGTGTCATCCAGGTGAATCCTGCACACTGGTGGTGGATAAGGAGATTCCCCCCCTGTGTGTAAAGCGCTTTGAGTGCCCAGAAAAGCGCTATATAAATGTAAGGAATTATTATTATTATTATAATGTTTTGTAGGATAGAGACAGGAGTTGAACATGATTATGAAGGTGAATAATTAATACACCAGCACCTCACTGCTGTAGTTTTAGTCTGCACTTCTTGCTCGCCACTGATGTGCAGGTAAAGCAAGTTTGCGCCTGTAAACAGAGCGCCCCCTCTGTTCAAAACATGTATCACGAATCATTCAACATTTGTACCTGTTTGAATCGTCACATATTTAAAAAGATTTTCAACCGAATCTTGTTGAATCATTACATCCCTAGAAGTCACCACAAAAATCAGTCATTTTAGGCTGCAAAAATTCTGAACATTTCACACAAAAAAAAATCCAGGAAGCAATGATCTCGCACTGAGGACACAAAAAACCTGCCACAGAACATGTTAGCTTGATTTTAGCCTAATTTGAATGAGAACATTAATTAATCAATCAATCTAAATCACTCACGGTTCAACACATTTAAAATTACACTTAAAACTTAAAGATTAAAAGACACTTAAAGATTCCTTTACTGTTTTATTCCTAGTACTTTTGGTCAATTTCAGGTGATGCTAGGGTTGGGTGATGTTGACCAATTTGGCATCGTGCGATGTCTAATGTGAAACATTGCGATGGACGATGGCATCGTCTTCATGGGCAGAGGTGGATTCATTATTTATGAATAATTAATTAATTCATAACGAATTAATTATTTGTAGCCTACCGTTTCAACAGCCTGACCTGCATGGTCTTTGTTTTATCCATAATCAAATCATAAATAAATAAAGATAAGTTACACACAAATTACCACCTGTAAATCCCTTTTTCCGCGGGACTCTGGCATGAATAGGCTGAGTGATATGTCATTATAATGGGGTCGACAAACTTGGTTGGTAAAAAAATATTGTTAAAGTTTTTGCGTTCCCTCGCAAAACAACAACAACAACGCAAAGATGTTTAAAAACAAAGTTGTTTTGAGATTAAATTAATTTTTATATTCATTTCAGCATGCACTCAAGATTAAAAATACATGAGAAATATGGGAAAATACTGAATGACATGATGATAGCAGGATAGAATTGTAAAATACGGGATAATCCAGGCAAAAATGGGAGGGTTGATATGTATGAAGTGAACAGGAAGTGTTTGTGGAAAAACATTTTTGCGAGGGAACGCAATCTTTGCGAGGGAATGCAAAAACTTTAAAAAATATATATTTTCCTATCACTGTTTTTTTTTCTCCCACCCATTTTTTTTTCTCCCACCATCACGTCTCTTCCGGGTCTCCGTACTCTTCGGTGTAATTTGCTTTTAAAGTATTTTTACAGTTCAATTTTAGCGATCTTCATGTTTACAATTGCGCTCCCTTCGCAGTGCACTTTAAAAACATTGATGTCCTTTTGAACACAGCATCGTAATGAAAGCTATAGGTGACCTATTATTTAAAAGCGGAATTTATGTTACATCTCCAAAGCTTGTGAAAACAAAAAACATAGCATACGTTATGCTTTATAGGTTATTTATTAAGTATCTGTACTATATATGACATGGGCCTGTTGGTTAGAGCACCTCTGCAGTGGTTTGCATGTGTCAACTTGTAAAAGTAGACTTTTCAAAAAATAAAAAATAAATAAACAATATCCTACTTAATAATAATAATAATAATAATAATAATAATAATAATAAGCATCATCATCATCATCATTAATATTATTAATATTATTATTAAAGTATCATTTTTTTCATTTCCTAATAAATTATAAATATTACATTTAATTTCTTAATAAATAGCATCACAGACCCTTTCTGCTGTATGAGAATGAGAGTGCATGCCACATCTGACAGGACCGAAGGCGCACGTGCGCTCCCGTATATGCCTATGCATAGCCTACAAGCAGCCACAACACAGGTAAATAATGTGTGGGAGAGTAACGCGCTCGCATATATACAGATGCCATGGGACCTCTGTTTAGTCATTAAAGAGTGATACTCTTTAATGAAGGTGGAGCTATTGTATTTCCACTGTTTTGAGCTGCTGTGACACGTTCGCCGCTATCTAGCATCTCATCCAACCTTGACCTCTCCCGGAAGCACCGCGAGTCTCCCACATACAGTATTTTTACCGGCCCAGTGATCCCCAAAAATTGTTATGATGCTCGGAAATTAAGGCGACGAGAGTGAATGAACAGATCGCGAGAGGCACAGTGATAGTCTAAACATTACATTTCTTCGGTTAAATGAATAGAGTAAAGATATCGCGAGTGCAAATCCTCTCTTTCTCTCTCTCTCTCACTCTCTCAATGAATGATCTGCTGTCAATAGTTGGAGATGAGCAAAATATTTGAATGGTCCTGCACGTATTTTGTCCTTTTTACATAATACAATTGAAAGTTCTGTGTTGACCAGTGTTGGGGAGTAACTAGTTACATGTAACGGCGTTGCGTAATTTAATCACAAAATAAATGTAACAGTAATTTGTTACAGTTACTGAGATAAAAATTGTAATTAATTTACAGTTACTTATGAAAATGTTAAAGATTACAAATGGGGTTACATCTAAAAATATACTTTAAAAATCTGGGATATGTTGAATAAAATTAATCTGTTGCTTTGCCTGTTTTTGATGCACGATGCCTTCTGCTAAGGCCATTTATTAAAGCGGTGCTATTCTGCTATAACTACATTTCTCAGTAGCGTGGCGGTTGCGTCACTACTTTCTAAATCAAATAACTTTTCAGTAGCGAAGATTTTTTTTTTGTCAAGTAGCGCAGTAGAGTCCATACAAGCTACATTTACCAATCGTGGATCAATAAGTAACCGCTCCGGCATTCACAGAGCTGTAAGGCCGGTGGAATGAAAATAAAGCCATATGATGGTGAGAATGACAATTTCTTCTTCTACCTGCTTTTCGGTGGTCGACAACAAACGATTTGGTGCGTTACTGCCACCTCTCGCTCCGGTTGGTGATGTCGCCAACAAAGGCTAAAACAAGAAATTTGCTTGATGGAAAGATGACAGAGAGAGAAGGTATATATATATGTATATATATATATATATATATATATATATATATATATATATATATATATATATGTATATATATATGTATATATATATATATATGTATATATATATATATATATGTATATATATATATATATATATATATATATATATATATATATATATATATATATATATATACACACACAGTATATATATACACACACAGTATATATATATATATATATATATATATATATATATATATATATATATATATATATATACACACACAGTATATATATATATATATATATATATATATATATATATATATATATATATATATATATATATATATATATATATATATATATATATATATATATAGATAGATAGATATAGTTTACTGTAGTAAAGGCTAAAGTATACTATGGTAATTACTATTAGTTCATGATAGTTACTAATGATACTACATACGTAGTGTAATTTATTCATGAAGAGTTGAAAATGTATATACACAATATAATGCTTATTTCTAAATATTTCCCTTTACTATTAATTACTATACGTAGTATTTTAAATGTGTAACACCTGGTTTTATTGGATTTTGTGTTTTTTTCACAAAGTTTTATTGATCACTAAGATATGATTGACTTGGATTTAAGTTGCTTCGATTTAAAAACAGCATTTATAGATATTTTTTTTTTTTATTGCAAATGCCACAAAAATCACCCTGCACAACTAAAATTTTGATTTTGTAACAACAGTAAACACTTTTTTTGTTATAAGGTCTGGTTTTGTGGTGGCTGTATTTTAAAAATAAATTAATATAATCTTAATTCAAGTGATAAAAGATTTTGAAGTTCTAACAGTAAACAGAGCTACTGTAAGGTCACACCTGCTTGGTATAATTGCTTGAAAATGATTTAGTTGAAAATATCCATTAGAAACCTAAAAGTAATCGAAAAGTAATCGAAAAGTAATCAGATGTAATCGGTTACTTTACTTTTATAAAGTAATTGAAAAAGTACAATACTTATTACATTTTAAATAGGGTAATTTGTAATCTATTACATTTCCAAAGTAACCTCCCCAACACTGGTGTTGACAATATTGCAAATTCACTAAAAGCTGGCTGGAATTATTAGATAAATAAAACTTTACTTTTTAACATGAATATTTAATAATATAAATTCTTGTAATACACTCATTGCTATAAACAGTAGTGTATAGACCTCTTTCCTTTTAATAAAGAAGTATTAGATTTATAGGTGTTCATTTTTAACTTAATACACCCTTAGATAAAAGAAGTATACTTAAGTAAAGGTCAAGTATAAAAGTTTACTTTATTTAGTAAGTAAATAAGCCCATCAAGATACACTGCAGTGACAAAAGCTGCACACTTTGTGGATAAAAATATAAAAATAAATGTTCATTTTCAGCTTGTACAGTTCAAATAATTGTTCAGTTTTTCACTGCTGTCATTAAAAGAAACAAATTAACATCATGACTCCTTGTGTCGGTGTCGGTCTCAACAGCAGCGCCGCAGTAACTGTAGTAACTAGTGGATTTTTTTTACTTGCCCCATTAAAATAAAAATTTAGTTATTTCTTAGCCACATATTTTAAATAATGTGTCAAACAAGCAAACTTTATTTATATACATATATTTTATTAGCTAAGTAAAGGTCTTCTGAAAATCAACCAAAACAGAATATTTTTTTTACAAATGCAATGTAGAATAAACAATCTTAAATTAAAGAAAATCAGGATGTCTCAAAGTTTTAAAAGCTATAATAAACAAAATGTATGCACAACATACTTTTAAACAAACATTATTGTTAAGACGCAAGGAAGACAATTAAACCATATTGCTAAATAGTTAATAAAAGTTAATTTGTTAAATGTTTTTTTAGATGGATTTGTTGGTTATACCGATTGGCTATAGCTTTACATGGACAATTAGAAATTTAAGACATTTTAAGACCCTGCAGACACCCTGAAAAAACAAAAACTTTTTTCCTCTTTGAACACAATATATTTTATTTTGAGAAACATTTGAAATATTTTGAAGCAGTAAACATGTCAGGCTGCTCTTTTCATTAGTTTCAAAAACACAGATTTCTTTACAATTTAAAATGGCATCTTTGGATATATATTTTTTCTGCTGGAGATACTGTTTTCCTAAAAAACTTAAAAAAAAAAAAAAAAAAAAAAAAAAAAAATGTAAACAAAATTTTTTTATAGCAGTATAGCAGAAAATTTTGCCGGTTTTAAAACCTTGACTTTTACAAACCACGGTATACCTTGAAAACGATTATCGTCCTATGCCTAGTTACAGTAGTGCTTTTACAGGGTATGTCCTTTTCAACACAAATCTATTTAAACAATTCATAAGGAATATAATGAGTGTGTGTGTGTTCTTGAAACCCCATGGCTACTATGAAATCCTGCATTTAAAAAAGGGTGTTTACTAAATAAAACATTCTGAAAATTTTGGATGGGAAATAACAAGCATACACATTTTGGAACTTGCTGTGCGAGTAAATCCAATCAGAAAGCGTCTACGGTTACATTTTCCCTGACGTTCATGCTAAACACAATGTAATAAAGGCTGAACGCGGTTAAGTCGCGCCTACATCTCATCTGGTGATTGACTTTCACAAAGAATCAAGCCGAAAAGCGTTTCTCTGTAATGAAGAACATGTCTCTCTCAACATTTTCATGCAAGCGTGAATCGGAAAATGAAAAACAACGTGAAAATGTTAGAGACCTGAATTGCATAATACAAGTCCAGGATTATATCAGCTAACATGATTAGGTGCTACAACATCCAGCACCTCATTTTCTCCCATGCTGCTTGCTGGAGAAATGGAGATGCTCTCAGCTTTGAATTATGTTGGTGAGAGTTGTTCGTGTCTCTTGTGAAAAGGTATGCGCACTTCAGCTCAGTGTTATCGTATTTACATGCTGAAGAGATTCTCAGGATAGAAATGCTGGGTAATTATAGCTAGTGGCTGAGTGGTGATTGCTTCCTCGTTTACAGTGAAAAATCACACTTCAAAACAGCTTATGGACACAAAGACACCGCTGTATGATGATACACTAAATGTGACATTATGAACAGCATGACTGTCTGCTTTATTTTAAAAAGCTTGATGTAGGCGAAACGGTGGCTTAGTGGTTAGCACTGTCGCCTCACAACAAGAAAGTCGCTGGTTTGAGCCCTGGTCAGTTGGAGTTTGCATGTTCTCCGCGTGTTCACGTGGGTTTCCTTCAGGTGCTCCGGTTTCCCCCCACAGTCCAAAGACATGCGCTATAGGTGAATTGAATAAGCTAAATTGGCCGTAGTTTATGAGTGTGAATGAGTGTGTATGGGTGTGTGCTGGATAAGTTGGTGGTTCATTCCGCTGTGGTGACCCCCTGAAAAATAAAGGGACTAAAGCGAAGGAAAATTAATGAATGAAGCTTGATGTAATAACTTTAACAAAAGGTTGACTCCAGGAATCACTACTACAGTACATCAGAACAATGAATAATCAATAATCAATGAAGGCATAAAGACCAATGACTGTATAAAATATGGATGACGCTGCAGCGCCATTTTTCATTAAACGCTGTGAAGGAAAAACACCTCGTGCCGGGCACAAACTGTCACAAAAGACTGCTGAAATTGGAGCCTGGGCATACGCAGAAGTACTGCCTGATGGAGCCAGAGGAGAAGCTGCGGAATTGAACTTCCAACCAAACGCTTGTAGATCAAATCAACCACGCCCCCCGAACTTCTCACTTGACCGCTGGTATCTGCACTATAACAAAGGCTCGCTAATGTACACTTTGCGTTTACATAGTAGCCTGCGTTTGCTGTTCTATCAGCACAAATGGTTGTAATAACGTTAACAAAGGTGAGGTTTTATATAATGAAGATTTAAATCGCACCAGCTCCGTGCCGCAGCTCACATTACTCGCGGGCAGTGAGTCCATAGGCATCCGGCCTGAGTAGGTACAGCAGATGTAGTCGGGCCGAGGGATAAGTCTCCGGCAGGCGAGAGTCTAGCCGGAATTGGCCCGAGTATATTTTGCCATCTGGGTGGTTAGGTGTGTATCAGCAAATTGATAAAGCCTATACCTTACCGAATAAACAGTGTTCCACCAGATCCTGCATGTCAGAAACTATAGTTTAATGCTAAACAACTCGTTTTATCATGGTAAAATAACACAGAAATCGAATAATAACACTTTAGTCTCCTGCCGAAGCTCCGACGTCTGCTTTGAGAAACTGTCAATCACAGCTGTCAATCACGATGACACGCTCAGCATTAAATTACTGCTCAAAACATACTCTTTACAAAAATGAAGGTCTGCACCTATATCAGCATAATAGGGGTGTCAAAATTAATCGTTTCTTCGGTGCACCGCGATGCAGACGTGGACAATTCGGTATCAGTTCAGTAATAATCATAACCGGTTATTACTGACGTCATTTATCTCACATGCGCTATGTTGCCGTAGCTTACTATGCGGAGGAAG
Source organism: Danio kyathit (assembly GCA_903798195.1). NCBI lineage: Eukaryota > Metazoa > Chordata > Actinopteri > Cypriniformes > Danionidae > Danio > Danio kyathit. The sequence goes on along the minus strand of LR812535.1, from coordinate 16,792,142 downwards.
GCGAGCCGCGAGTGCGAGTATTTGCAACGCTCTACGTAAAACTCATAAACTGTGCACAATTTCACTTCGTGTGTGTTTGCTGAACACTGTTTCACTGACACTTACAGCAAAAGCCCCTATTTCACGGCGATTAAGAGAATGAAAGTAATCTCCATTTCTCTCTCTCTTCACTGTGGCCCATGAGCGCATCTGTGAAGAGCGCCAGCGTGTAAGAGCCAATCGCAGCCCTTTCTGTTGAGCGCGTGACCAATCAAAGGGGTGTAAGAAAGAACTTGGGAGACAAGGCAGAAAGTGAGCGGGATATTTATATTATTTGTTTATTTGCTATACACCATTTCAATGTGGTCATGTCATTGGCCCATGAACATTTCCTGCTTGACGTTAAACTATTTCCTAACTGTAACAAGAGGCAATTCAATCATAACTTGATTTTAAATCAGCCGTCATAACACTATTTATCAATATGTGGACCTTTTTGGATTCTCAGAAGCAATGGAAATTAAAAATGTAAAACAGGAAATACGTTAGGATCATTGTTTTTGTTTACATCCCTCAAAAGTGTTGTTTAAAGGTACACTTTATATATCTGACTGTTTGTATTAAAGGACAAAATTGTTTTACAAATAGTAAATATAAATATATTTGTACATTTTAATACAAGAATTGCTGTGCTGTGCAGAAAATATAAAACTGTGTATTGAAAGAATCGTCAATGCACCGTGATGCACCGAGATATCGAATTGAACCGAATCGATGGCATGATAATCGTAACCGAACCGAACCGTGAGACCAGTGTAGGTTCACACCTCTACAGCATAACCAGTGCCTTAACTGACCAGAACCATCTTTCGGAACATTTTATTGCAAGTGTAATTAATTTTTTTTATTTGGTCTCATGTCTCCTTCATGACTTGTACTGCAGCCAGCCCCCAGGGGGCGATCTACCGGCCAAGACCTTCACTCAAAAGCAGGCTTGTAGCACACTTGATAAAGACTTTCAGTCGTCATGGGATCAGTTAAGCTTTTTTGCTAAACAAATTAATCAATCAAAGAAACCTGCATTAAACAGATCAAATATGCTAATAATGCTAAAAAAATCATGTTGCTAAAGATGATTTAAAATAAGTACTGTTCTTTTGAGCTTTCAATTCATCAGAATCCAGAAAAAGTATGGATTTCATTAACAATACATACAACATAATATTTTGTTTAATGCTTTAAGTTTCATTTGAAATGTTCTTATTTTTAATAAAAGACTGGGCAAACATTTTTGTTTTGCCTATCCTCACAGACCGTACAAGTCAAGGTGTCTACGGTGTAACGAAGTCTGAAATGTACAGTAGTAAACCAGTCAGATATGTAAAACTTATGCAAAAAGTCCTGCATGAAAATCTAAATTTCTTCAGAAAAAGAAAGATCTTTAGACATTTAGTTTTCATAGTGTTTAGTCCTAATAAATTGCTACTCATTGATTGTGTGTATATAGGTCCCATATAGGTAAACTAAATAGGTATATTTTTGTTGTACGATATCTTGCAACAAAATATATTGTGATAAATGATATTATTGTCGTTTTAAGACCATTTTATGACACTCATTATATAATGCCAGAATGACAATATAATAGCATCACGATGGAAGTACACTCTTCCAAAGAACACATCAAATCTTATTCTTAAGAATATTTAATTATAGACATTTTAACAATTTAAAAATGAGGCATTGCTATCAGAATGTAAAAACATATATCCTAAACAAATAATAATAAATGTTAACAAAAAAAATTCAAAAAGCCAGCTAAAAAAAAAAAAAGCCACCTGTGGTGCTTTTCTAGGTGCTAGTTGTTGTATTTCCTCGTGCAGTGGCAATAATTATTGGACAGCTTTTACAAATTACCTGTTTTTGTTCAGTGTCTATGACTTTGAAACCAAAATATTCCCATAATACCAATGTTCTGTTTTTCTCTGATATTAATTAGCCTATTAATGCTTCTGAAGCGGCAAATGCTATAAATACGACTCGTCTGCGCTTTCCTGTTTGTTTGTTTTTTATTGTGGGCGTCCTGTATAGTTCGGTTGCGCAATTCTGATTGGGCAGAATGAAAATGTGCTCACTCAATTGGCTAGTAGGACTGTCACACACAGACTGCAGTCAGGCATTTACTCTGAGCAGGGGAAATTAAATAATACATATGAGCAATTCCATGCAAATGTCAACCTTGCCATGAAAAAAAATTTTATTTCACCAAAATAGAGAAACAGTTTCTACATTTTTGATGTAAGCAAGTATTTTACAATACTTTTAAAATACTCAAAAATGTCTCTGTCAGTGCTTTCAAACTATTATATTTGATTTACCAAAGTCACACAAGTGGCAATTTCACATCTATCACATCCAAAATGGAGAGATGTCACATCCATAACGAAGCTTTTTCCTCATAAATGCAAAAATGTCAAATCAAATAAATCAATCATGTTTGTTCTATAGTAAGCCAACTCTTATCCTTTTGATTAGCATTGTTTCTTTTGGGTTGTGTAGTTAAATTCACAGAATTTTTATAAAGTATGTTCTATACTGTAAACTTGCAGACTTTTTTGGTCACATTTATAACGCATGTTTATTTTCCTTAATTAAAATATAAAAAAATGTTTACAGATTGATATTTTTCTGATCCTATAACTCTGTGGTTAGTTTTTTGGAAAATCTAAACGGATGTTTCAATATAATATTAGCATATACTTTCTATTAGGGCTGGACAATAATTTGATATCAATATATATCGCGATAGATTTTTATTCAATAACGATGATATGATTTTTAAACCCATTTCTGATATTTCGATATAAAATTTGCATATATATAAATATATATATTATTATTTATATAAGATCTTATACATGTTTCACTTGTCACTGAATGACGTTCAGTGCTCAGCCGTCAAAAAGAGCGTGATCTGATGTCACTTGCGTGATGACGAAGAACAAAGATACGCTGCCAGCGCTCAGCACAGCAGTTGGTTAAGCTGCGCCGCAGAAAGTTTTAGCTACAAAGTGAGTGCTCTGAATACAGATGAATGAACAAGCCTCCACAAGTAAGAATGCAGACGAAATAGTTGATAAGAAAGGAAAGACTAATGCAGTGGTGTGGAAGTGGTTCGGCTTTTTAAGTTTCAATAAACTTAGTTTCGGTGTTCTGCAAAGTGTGCCGGAGAGTGTAGCTGACTAGCGGCGGCAAATCTGTTTCACCATTTGAAGCAGTTCCACCCGATAAAACATACTGAGAGTCAGAAGATGAGGCAACATAAAAGTTTAAGCCAACCTGTGGCCTCACTTCACTTATCAACACGTGCATATACATCTATAAATCACTCGCATATACACCTATACTATTGAATGTTCAAAACATGTATGAAATTTGCGCATATACATATAAACTTGATGCATGCATACACCCACATATGCATATAAACTCGCCGATCATTGCATATACTCACACATTAACGCACGCACAAACAAACTCGATCCTTGCATAAACACCAAAATTAACACTCACATACACAAACTCGCTGCATGCTGGCACATAGCACTCGTGCACTTACAAAATAAAACTCACAAACATATTTATCAGGAATCAATTCATCTACTGATGAAGTAGAAAGAATGTGATCAATAGAGCTATTAAATCTGTTAAATAATGAAAACGTGTTATATAAAATATAAGTCTATATAAATAGACTATATAAAATATATAAGAGATATTTATGTTAAACCTTTAATTTAATTAGGTAATTACATACACAAATATAAATAGACAGATAAAACCCTTAAAGGACGTTCAAGATGAAAAGCAATTAGAATTATGAATATACTCAAACAACTCTTCTAATGCAAATATTAATGTAGCCTTTACTCTTTATGATTTTTTATTATTATAATTATTATTCTTTTTCTATGTTTTTTTTACGATGTGGATGTCATAATTGTAATATTTTGGTATTATTTTGATTGTTAAATATTTAGGATATACAAAACAAAAAAACACTGATAAAAGTTTCTGTTCATCACATTGGTCAAGCTAAGCCCCACAAACTGTCTATATATTATAAGCTGAGTCTGAGAGTTTTATTTATTTGATAGTTTATTTCAGATTTTTTGTTTGTATAGGCTATATACAAATAAAAAGTGAACAAATTTATTTAAAAAAATATTTTGTTTTTATTTTAAAAAAAAAGTTATAAGAGTTTGGAGGTATTATCGACTTTGCAAATTCACTTTGCAGACATTTGTAGGTATAGACATCCATTGCGTGCGTTCTTGGCAGTTTTTCCTTTCTTTTTAATATTGTCCATATCGATATCGGAATTATATCGCATCGACCGAAATAAAAAAATATATCGTGATATAAATTTCCGCCATATCGTCCAGCCCTACTTTCTATATGAATTTATGTTTTGAGATTTTACTGCAAATGTCACATCCATAATGCTGGAATTGCTCATATATATTTCATATCGCAGCCTCTTGGGATTAGCTAATCGAAACGTTTCAAATCACGATTGCGTTTCGATTTCAATTAATTGCACAGCCCTAGTAAAAAGTAACAGAGGCTGTGATATCAGATCTATTGTCAATCGTCAGGCACCCACATGAAAATATACTAAAGTAATTTATAGTAAATAACCATACTGACACCTCCAATAGAGATAGAGATGTTGCACAATCAGCTAAAATGTTGCTAGAATTGGTTTTTTGTATGTATGGCCAATATATATATGGCATTACCAAAAATGATTGAGGTCATATCCATGTGTTGTACAATAAGTCTATATATAGACTATTGTGAATGGTACGGTGGTCGAGAGAACTTAACGAGCTGCAATTTAAGAAAACATTACAAAAAAACACCAGCAAATTGAGAAAAGATCTTCATCAGTTTTACAGCACATGTGCTGCAAATAGTCACAACGCAAACACATTTTTAAAAAACGCGCTGCATTTTTACACATCGGAAACAATTAATAAAATGTGCTGCATTTTCCCATAACGCAAATATTTTATGAAATCCTGCTGCTTTTTATTACAACACAATAGAAATGTTTATGGAGACCCTAACACGTGACGGGCTATTTAGGCTAATAAATAATAAAGTTGTGAAATTAAAGCCATCACAATGTTACTGTAAACTATAATATTAAAAGCAAAATTATAAGAGTTAAAATAAGATAATGAACTAATAATATAAATATTAATAAATGCTATAATAGTATATAAATTATTAGAAAATAAGATGCCAAAAAAGAGAGAGACTTTTTACAACAGATCAGTCCTGTCAGCTCATAGACCGATCAGCGGAGCAGGAAATGAATAGGGGTGTAACGATACACCAAAGGCACGGTTCGGTTCGGTTCACGGTTTTGGAGCCACGGTTCGGTTCGGTTTCTGTTTGCTGTGGGGTTAGGGTTGATGTCATCTTAACAGCAATGCTAAGGAACAATAGATTCACTTAATAACAAGAACAACTAAACTTTTTCTTTATTAATTTTGCCATCACATTTTAGTACAGTCAGGATACCAGAGTAAACAACAAACATTAAATAAACACCTCCAATATAGACTAGTCAGAAAAAACAATTCTCTTTAGTGCAGCCATCTTAAGAAAGTAAACTCAAATTAAATAAATAACTGCAGTGTAGACTATAGTGAAAGATAAACAGGCTTGTCCTTTCGGACATTTGGAATATTCAATTAAGTTTTAAGTTCTTCTTTAAAAACACCATAATGTCCACATTCTCAGGTGAGGGGCTTGATTTCTGTGCAGACACAGACAAAGTGATGCTCATTTTAGTTATCATTTAGATAGGTTTCCGTTTAAATTAATGAAAAAATAATATACATATAATGTGCTTGTAAAGTGTTTTTTACATGACCTATTCACCAGTAAAATACACTGCAGTTTTGTCTGAAACTAATGTTAGGGTTGTAGCCGTATATTTTTGCCTCTCTCTTTCTCTCTCTCTCTCTCTCTCTCTCTCTCTATGCCTGTCATTTCTGTATGTCCGCCTTCACGACAGCTAATTGGTCAGGAGACCGATCTATCATCATTGGGCGACGTGGCGCGGGAATATAAAAATGACGTCAGGAAAAGCGGAGGAGAGCGCATCTTCCTTTGATCTCGTTTTTCGTGTATTTTGCTAACATGAATATGAATTTCGTTGTTTTTGCTTAACTTTCGTTTGGGCAAAATTATTTTGCATTAGTTTTGCCCACTTTGAGAAATTTTGTGATTTTTGTACACTTTTATTTCGATTGATTTGTTTGTTGCTTTTTTGTTCAGCTCTTTCTTGTCATATTGAGCTTTACCTCCTCAAGTTCACTCTTTTCTCGGAGTAAGGTGAATAGGGAAGATGTCTTACGACTTCCATTTTGCAAACACGTAGAAAATGTATTGTTAAAGACATCAGGTAAGAGGTGAACGTCATCTTTGTATTTTATTCTACAGTTCAGTATAGGGAAGAATAAGGCGCACGGCGCTGAAAACCTTTTTTTCTTTTCATCAGTTTCTAGCGAGGTAAGGGGTTAAATCCCTTTTGTTGGCAGTTCTGTTGTCAGTGTCTTTTGCGTACACCCTCACATTGTGAAATTTACCACATTTTTTAAATGTTGTTCCTTATTAAGTTTCGTGAAACAGTTAGTTACGACAGATAGTGTGCGCTTTGTCTACGACACGAATTCCATTCCTGTACTCCACTGGAAAACCAAAATGTTCCCAAACCGGAGACTTAAATGTATTTGGGGGATCTGCAATCTCAATATATGCGAAGCAGCCGTCCTGCATATACAGTACAGTGTTTCCTCTAGGATTTTTTCCAGCAGTGGCGGCAGGACTTTTTTTTTTACACAGATCTGCCAAAGACAAATATTACACGCAGTATAACAAGTCGAGATAGCATTCATGTAATACGAGCATGCGAATCTCTTTACTTGCGCGCCGATTTCCTCTGTTCGAGCACAGAACTTCTTGCACGCACTCAAATTTACACGTTCAAGTGCAGATCTTCTCGTGCGCTCTCCAGTAAGCGCTGCTGAAGCGCGATTTAGTGCGTTTTTGTGCGTTTTCCGACATTAACGCGTCCTGAAGTAAAATGAAACAGCTATAAACTCCAGCAAGATAAAGTCATTATATGCAAAGCCATTGACCTTTATCAATAAAGTATACTTATGGAAACTGTGTTCATCTTAACTGAAAGCTACGCCGTGTTTGCTGGACTCACGCACCTGTCAGTCAGTCTGTCAGAGAGTCAGTCAGCATGTCACCTTGAACAAATAGCGCACAGCACTACGGTTACAGAAAAGTTTGCGCTGTTTACCTCTAATATGTTTTGGTGCGATTATAATCCGCTATAAAAACACGACTAAATGTTTTAAATAAGAAGCTGTAATGTAGCCGTGGCGGGATGGATTTTGGCGTGGCGGCCCGCCACGAATGAATGAATGTAGCGGAAACCGTGCAGTAGTAATGGAGTGTGATCGCTCACTCAAGTCACATGACATGACATGCACTTGGAAAATACTATTCTAAATTCTAAAACATTAGAATATAATATTTAGAACAAAAGCTCATCATTACTAATACAATTTAATCAAATGTGATAAAATAAAGATGTTTTGGTTCAATTAGAGACAAGTGACGTCAACCTTAACAGTGGGCAGCAGGGGGCGTGACAGTATCGCGGTCCGCCACGAGAGTTTCGCGATACGTATCGTGGTTGGTGTATCGCGATATTTCGGTTCGGTTTGTAGTATCGTTACACCCCTAGAATGAACATTTTTAGCATTTCAGTATCAAACTAGATACTTTTGACAACCCTTGTACACATCCACAAGGTAGGTTTATTATACAGATCACCTAGACCAGCAAATCACTGACCTAAACCCAACCAATAGCAAAAGCAAAGAAAAGTACACTGCAACCACATAGATTTACTTTAAATATACATTGCTTTTATAAGTGCTTCACTGGACTTGAGTTTGAGTTCTCTACATTACATGTACGGCACTGTACACGGTGAGCTACAGAGCAAACTGACCAAGCCAGAAAAATTGTCTATATAAAGATAGATCGGTGAGGCAAATGTAGGGGCTGGGCGATTCTTTCGATTTTTTCAATTAATTGGAATTTACATTTTAAGACGATTTAATTTTTTTATTAAATCGAGGTATCGCGATTATTTTAATAAAAATATTAGATGCATTATAATTGCACCAATGCGCTTTGATCCACTCTCTGTATTACGCTGGGTTTCAATCATGGTAATGGACTGAACACACAGACTGTTAATACCTTTCGTTTGATGCGCTGTGGTCCACTCTCTCACGCTACTCCAGCGCTGCCTTTTGCAACAATTACAATCCTACATGACTTCACGCTTTACTAAGTCACGTCTGTGGGGATTATGTCAAGACATATTTCCTTATCAAGTCGATAAACTCGATCTCCTACCATGTATGAAAGACGTAAAAACCTGCCATGTGAAAAACCGCGCCGATCTTAGTTTGGTTTGAACACGAGCAGAGGTAAGCAGCTGTAGCAGTGAAAAGTGACCGCCCCCATTACATAATTAGCGGACCTAGTTGAAACACAGGCAGGCAGTCAGGCAGCGTAAAACAGAGTGGTGCAAAGCGCATTAAATGATGGGTATTTAAAAGGGGGGGGGGGAGAAAAAAAGAATAAATATATAATTTTATATTAGACACACATCTGGTGCTTGTATTCGCTCCTGCTTTACGTCCACAACTTCACGCATTGGGTTAAATTAGGCTTCACAGTTTCCGTGTTCAGTCCTTTACTTCCACTGTATCTTTTTAATAAAACGACACCAGCATCACAACCTGTCATTCAATCAGAACAAGACAAAGTGAAAGCCGAGCTGATAGCCTATTTAATGTCTCCTGATGTAGATTCAGACACAGACCCACTTCACTGGTGGAAGGCTAATGACACAATCTTTCCCAGGCTCAGCAAACTTGCAAAAAATACCTCTGTATTCCTGCAACCAGTGCCCCTTCTGAGAGGGTGTTCAGTGCAGGTGGGAACATTATAACCTGTCACAGAGCATCTCTAAAGCCTGAAACCGTAGACATACTGGTCTTCCTCTCAAGAAACCTGTGAAGAACAGCTACATGTCAGAGCTGCACAATTAATCGTAAAAAGATTGCGATCTCGATTCGACCCCCTAGACGATCTCTGCCAATCATATTTTCAAGTTCAGGAGAAAAGCAAAGACGGCCGCACAAGTCTTCACGTTGTTTTACATACAATGTTTAGCAACGTGGACACCTCCAAATGGTGTTGAAAGAGTCATATACTGTATTTATAAGATATAATTCAACCCAAAAGGTAATTTCTGTATTCATGTAACCATGTATTCGTGGCCGCAAAAACACGCGTGACGTGAGCTGACCGTGAGCTGTTAGGAACTGTTGGAAGCCGCGCGGGAAGTATGAACCGCACTTAGCAGTGAAAATGAAACCGAAAGCGCACGCACATCATTTCAAATAATCATATTGCATTTTAGAGTTATTACGACAAGCATTTGATACGTTTTTCATCATAGCGAACACAGAGTGCTGTGCATGAGAATAAATGTTTAACAGTGTCAGTATAACTACTTTAGGCTATATATATATATATATATATATATATATATATATATATATATATATATATATATATATATATATATATATATATATAATGTTGAATATATTGCAAGAGGGAATCTGATAATGACAAATGTCTGATTTTACCTGAAGAAAAAAAAAATGGTCTAACAATGTTGTCAATGACAGATTGCAAGCGTATGTCTCAAACACAATAATTCAACATCAGAATTATGAATAGTTGTATTCTGAAATAACAATAATAATAGTAATAGCAATAATAATAAATCGCGATTCTCATTTTAGCCAGAATCCTGCAGCTCTACTACGTGACTTATCAACAACATGCTTTATGTTTGTAGTGTTTCAATTCACTATAATCTTCTATGTGAAGCTGCTTTGACACAATCTACATTGTAAAAGCGCTATAGAAATAAAGGTGAATTGAATTTGCACGATGGTCTACAAAGTGTGTGTTTTTTTTTTTTTACTGTTGTAAATTTGCTTAACTTTTTGAGTTGACTGATGTAATGTTTACATTGGTTAAAATGGTTATTTTCTTACTATATATTCAGAACAGAATTATTTATTGTTTAATTCAAATTGCACAATATTTACTTTGATATTTTATTCAAATCTTCTGCAACGTTATTCAACTCGTGAATTTGTTTTACATTTATTTACACCTTGTTGACCAATTTATGTATGGTATGGCCATTAAAAATACAATGTTCCTTAACCAGATGGTTTTCAAGTCATTTATAAAAAGAATGTTACTTCAGTCATGTTGTTGTAATGTTTTAAGTTGACTAGTTACACAATAATTAAAAAAATTAAATAAAATCGAAATCGTGAATTGGTCAAACTTTATAAAAAAACCTAGATTTTTATTTTTTTGCCATATCGCCCAGCCCTAGGCAAATGTATTTAATTTTAAATCATAGACACTGGTTAGTAGTTTTGTGCCATTTATTTGCTGTTGAGCAAAGAAATGCACAAAATTCATTCTTTCTTTGTCAATAACATGTCCCTGTAAATATCATTAGTGTGAAAAAGAACAAAAGCTGTTCACATCATATACTTATCCTTAGTGTTTATTTTACAAAACTGCAGTTAAATGCATGTTTAAGTATGCATTACTCGAAAAAAAAAAAATCTACCTTGTAAGCCATTTATTAATCAGCTTTACAAAAAAGGCACTCAGACATACACACATTGATCTAGTCTCTCAGTGATCTCAGTCTCTCGCACATACATATTCACCAACCCCTAAGTTTGTGTCTCTAACACCCTGCGAATGCACAGCGAGAGGTTTGTCTCACAAATGTGCTTGTGTGAGTATAAAGAAGCGTCTGAAATGCTGATTGCCGGCTTGTGAGGGACCAGCGGAGGGCACAGCCAGTGGCCCCTAAACACAAGCTCACAGACTCTTGAGAAAGTTACCCACAGGACTGTCGCGCTTTGTAGGGGCTGCAATCTTCATCCCGCACACAATCGCTTGGGCAGCGGGGAAAAGACACGACCGCCGAAACCTCTCCGACTGCAAGCTGTTCTTTAGCCGTCAATCACCCAGGTGTGGACTACAGCGGGCGGATGAATAAAGCTGTCCTGTTATATTGATGTTGGTTTACAGCGGTCTACATTGATTTCTGTTTCGCATTTGTTGCTGGCTTTTGTTTCTGCTTGCGATTTGACATGTTGGCAGTTTATTACGGCGTGACATCTCAATCATGTTGCAGTTCGCCGTCTGTGACAGTTTGAGCGCTCATAATGGAGCAAACATGGTGTGATTTCAAGAAATGATATGATGTGAAATGTGATATTTGCATCATGTGAGTGTGATATGGTGTCAGTGTCAGGCGTCTCGCTTCTCTTTCACAGCGTTCCCAATGCCATGCTGGGTTTGACTCCCTGAAGAATCGGTTCATCCTTAAAGCGATTCTATTTCTGCATTAGAAAGCCTACAAAGACTTAACTATGCAAATACAAGAATTCATGTATTTTAAATAGGTTTTGAAGTGTGATACCTCACAAAAACTATTTAAATTACACATTTTTGAGTTAGCTTGCAAGCTTATGAGTTAGGCTTCTCAAAGTTATTCTGACCAAGAGAAAATACAATCCACACACATTTCATATTTCAAGACCACTAAAAGTGTTCAAGGGGATTAAAAGTGTGGATTTAATATAGGGATGTGAACCTACACTGGTCTCACGGTTAGGTACAATTATTATGCCATCGATTCGGTTCAATTCGATATCTCAGTGCATCATGGTGCTTTGACGATGCTTTCCATACATAATTAGATTTTTTTCTTTACAACACAAGAAAAATGTTATTAAAATCTATAAATTTGTTTATATTTATATATTACTTGTAATACAAATTTGTCCTTTAATACAAGCAGTCAGATATATAAACTGTACCTTTAATTTTACCTTCTCAAAAAAAAAAAAAAAAAACACTTTTTTTTTTTTTTTTTTTTACATGCACAGAAGACAGCACGAGCATTCATAACAAATAAACTAATGTAAATATTATCCTGCTTGCTTTTTGAGCGCTGGCAAGTTCTTACACCCCTATGATTGGTCATTGTCTTCACCCGCTCAACAGAAAGGGCTGCGATTGGCTTTAGAAACTAAAGCGTTGTTCACCCATGAGTGACGCTGGAAAAACTGCCGCGGGTCAGTCTATATGTACATATTACGCGGTTATCAGGAAATCCGTAATAGAATAAATACAATACAATAAACTCGCACCACAGGCACGCTTGTGTCTGGATAAACAAGTATCGCTTCAACATCCAAGAGGAGAGGAAACTTTGTCTCACAAACATGCCAACGGGTCAAATGCCTCAAGTGTGTGTGGAGAGAGAGAGGGGGGGGTTAGAGATGGAGTTTTACAGCATTTCTCCCTAGTAGTGAAATAGCAGCTCGTGCTTTACCATTCCTCAGTGTCAGTGAAAGACTGTGTTCAGCACATTCACACATGTGCACAATTATCTGCTTAAGTAGTAGGAGTGTTTTATTTATTCACCCTCGCCTCCTTCGCCATAGTATTCTACCGCGACATCGCGCATAGGGGATGAATGACGTCAGTGCGTAATAACCGGTTATGATCTATTACTGAACCGATATCGAATTGTCCCCATCTGCTTCACGGTGCACTGAAGAAACGATTAATTTTGACACCCCTAATTTAATACCTTGATAAACGCATTTTAAAGGGTCACGAAAGACCAAAACATATGTCAGCGCGCTCTATTGTGAACAAGATGCAACTTCATTAACATGCATGATATAGCTTCTAAGACAGTTTTACCTGTTACAGTTTTCAGAGAGACGCCACGTTGTGTTGCCAACCGTAATTAAAACAAGTAGTAGAAGACTTGTTTGGAGACATGGGTCGTCAGTGTCTAGTCTCTACGGATTTGGTAAATGTATGACCAATGTACTGTTGTCAGCAGGACTCTTTCGGTTTTTAAACACATACCTTAGTCAAAATTTAGTTAGTAAGTTTACAGTACGTTAATATACAATATTACGGACTGAAAATCCACCACTTCCACATAGCTCTCAGATCCGCTGTAAATGCTGCTCTCCGAATCACTGTCCATCTCCCCTGGACCTGTGTTTGTATTGCCGCAGTAGTGCACGCACTGAAACTCCCCTTTTTATGCAAACCCTTCCCTCTTTTACCACTCGACACTCCCACCAAAACAAAGCTGGACTAGCCCACTTTCCTGACTTTTTTCAAACTAGACGTGTGAAAGGAAGAGGATGGCATGGAGAGCAGAAAGAGAGGGATAAATGGCAAAGGACCTCAAGCTGGGAATCAAACTCAGTACTACAGAAGCACACTATATGTTGATGCACTAATCATTAGGCTATTGGTGCCAACAATTTTGTTAGTCTTTTACTGTAATTTTAGCAATGGTCAAAACTGAAGGCATTTTCCTGAGTGATGCTGTTGTCATTAATACCAGTCTGTGTATGTTTGCCCTAATTAGGTGAATGTAGAGTTTGAGGGTCTGAGGTCAGTTTCTAGAAAGGAGTTTTTAAAAGATAATTTGACAGAGGAATGCATTCATTTAAACCAATAAATAAGTTCAATCCAGCACAAAACTGTTCTGTTTGATTTGTAATCAATTGTGAAGACTGCAAATGTCAAACATCACTATGAACCAAAAGTTTATGCAGCTGATGGAATACGGACAATGCCATTTCTCACATTAGACCGCTCTGTAATTTGCACCATGTTACTTTTGAGCTACCTCTGGTTGTTTTGATCATATAAAATGCTGACACTTAAATTGTCACTTGCTATTTTTGCACTTCTTAGTAATATATCTTTTAATCCAAAAGGCGTTTAATTGTTTTAATTGTTGATATATGGATGTGCATGTTTATTAAAATCAAGATGTGTTATAACCAATCTTTCATGACCTTTCTTGTTTCAATATGGACCTTTAAATTTAGACTTTGAGAACCCCTGACTTTGAACTAATATCATAATATCTATACACTGTGTCAGAGTGATGTTCCAACTGCAGAGATGTTCATTCATTCATTCATTTTCTTGTCGGCTTTGTCCCTTGCGGGGTCGCCACAGCGGAATGAACCGCCAACTTATCCAGCACGATTTTACGCAGCGGATGCCCTTCCAGCCGCAACCCATCTCTGGGAACACTGCAGAGATGTACAGTAGCTTATTTACTCTTATTTATGCAGGTCATGAAAGCATAAACTAAATTTTTTCCATCAGAATCAGAGAGCATGTTCCATAGCTTGGGACAGTTTCTAAAGTGGAAGATTTTCTTGGAATATAATTTTCAAAAGACTGCTGAGTTAATATAACACCCTGTAGAGGAAAAGTAACAGTCCATCTCTAAGAGCAAGTTACACTTTAGGAGATTGTGTTCAGGCATTGACAAAAATTGAAAAAAAAAAATATTTAGATTTCGTCTAGGTTCAAGTTTTAGGAAGCATATACTCAAAATAGCAAAGGGTCTGAGACAGATCCATGCGGTTCTCTACACTTTACCAGCATTAACCATTTAACTTGTAGCATAACTGCCTGGCTGACCTTTTGTCCATAGGTTATAAAACAAAAACAAATTTGCTTTAAGTGGTGCCAGGAAAACAACTGAATATGGCTGCACAGTATTAGAAAAATCTGATATTGCAATATTTAATTTTTCTACAATAAATATTGCAATATAAATACAGTTTCGGGAGATGATTTGATTAGCACTGTTTGATGTTTTTTTGGGGAGTGTAACAGTACAGTGGTCCTTCATTAATCGTTGGAGTTATGTTCTAAAAATAACCTGCAATAGCTAAAATCTCAGAAGTAGTTTGCTTTAGTTTTTACCATTATTATAGATGTTTTAAGGCTGTAAAACCCCTCATTGCACACTTTATACACATTTCTCAGACAGGCATTAACATTTTCACACTTTTCTTTGTTGTTTTAACATTTTTCAAAGGTTCTACAAAAGTTTGAACTTTGAGAGTAAGTCCAGTATTCCAATGGTCAAAACCATTTGATCTTCATTTATTTATTCATTCCATAATGGCACCCGACAGCCGCGTAACTTCTACCTTCCTTTAGCATGTCCAGAAGTTCAACGTTTTGTGCGATGGTTTGCACCTTTCTCTGCATTTTGGGTGCTACCGCAGGTGCCTTTGGCGGTGCAGAACTTTTCGTCGACATTGTGAGGAGAAAAATCTTCGATCGCAAGATTTCAAGTTATGTAAATTTGGCAAGCTGAACGCACTCTGTACTGTACAGGTGACATGGCACGGAGAAGATTGATTGACAATGGTCTACAGCAAGTTACTACAGCAACACAATGCACTGATCAGGACGCAGTACACAATGCGCTGTAGAAAAAAAAGCATGTCAAATTGCACGAAAAAATCTGTGAAACTGCGAGGATGCAAAAAGTGAACCGCGTTATAGTGTATTCAGGTACAGAAATAGAATAATCACAATGCAAAAAAAAAATGCTTTTCTTACTTTGTTTCGTCTTGTTTCTAGTCCAAATATCAAAAAAAAATCTTAGACCAAGTAAAAATATTGTTAAGATTTCACTGTCAGAAGAAGTGAAACAGAGTTTGTTTTTTTTTGCTTCTTTTAAGGAAATTATTTGCCAGTGGGGTAAGTGAAAAGTTTTTGTTATGAAATGTAAATATTTGGACTAGAAACAAGACAAAAACACTTAAGAAATGGTATTTTTTGCATTAATCATTTAAAAGTCCATATAAATACAGTGACTAAATACAATTCAGTAGCTCCTGGTCAACTGTAATTCAGACTGGACATTGCATATTTTTGCGACGTGACTATTGCGCATGCGTACATTGCAATATTGATGCTGAAACAATATATTGTGCAACCTATAAATAAATAATAAATAATAAAAAAAAAAAATATATATATATATATATATATATATATATATATATATATATATATATATATATATATATATATATATATATAAATATATTATAGGTGGGCATAGATTAATTTTTTTAATCTAGATTAATTTCAAAATTAATCTAGATTAATCTAGATTAAAATGGCCCATTTGAATTCTGCCGAAGGCATTCAGAATACGTATGCTACCCAAATAATAAGTCTTTGAGAACGGGTTTCTCAAGCCAGGTGACGCATTAGACCAGGGGCTCATCTCCTGTTTCCAAAATGCATCACAAACTGCTTGAGAAACTGTTCTACTATGATAATTGGTGATGAAAATAAATGATGTTCAATAAGATGATGTACTTGTGTTTACTAACTGTTTATTCAGTTAAACATGAATGTTGAACTGTAGGCCTACGTAAGCTCCAAACAGCGATTTCATACTTGCTTTTGATGTACGTACATACAGAAAATGCTGCTTCGCAAAAACAAGTTCACAGAGCCCTGACGGTGTGTCAAACATTGAGTATGTTTACATGGGCAACAATACTTTATTACGATTTTAATATGATTAAAACAATACTCTGATTAAGTGTCTACCATGTAAACAGCGATTTTTGATTACTTAATGCGACTAAAGTCATAACTGAACTAAACAGAAATGGAATTGAGACGTGGAGTATGCAGATATTAGTGGCAATACTGACAAACTATTCCCGTCATGTAGGACTTTGCCATATTTTCCGACAAGATCCACACAGGCGGCTATCAGTAAAGGACCGCACAGACACACAGACGCACACACACAAACACATCGCGAAATGCAGAAGTTTTTTTCTTCTCATATATATATTTGGGCGGAAGTTAAATATAATTTTCATAATTCTGAAGACTGAAAAAAATGTATTTAAAAATTAACGTGAACAAAATTTGAGTGTGCTAACAACTGATAGTGAGAAATTAAGTTAATAATACTTAATAATGACACATCTAAATCATAAGTAGGTCACCTTGATTATAAACTAAATCTGCCATAAAAAAACAGCCCATTGTAATATAAGAGTCTAAAACTATTATAAGGGAATATAAGAATCTAAAACTAATATTAGCAAAGTGTTCATAAATCATACAAAGCAAGATTGATTACCATTCTGAGTTAAACATATTTACACTTTACATTTCTACACCAAACAGGCTCTGAAAGGCCCGGAAGGACCTAAACTCAATGGGTGAAGAATGTCCTAAATGAGTGTTTAATTGAATTGAAGACAAGTCCTCATGCGGTGACCTTTGAGTGATGCACTGCCCCATTTCAAGGTGAAAAGCAGTGGAGCCTTTCAAAGCATTGCCCTACTCTAGTCTCTTCCTCAATGGTTAATGCAGTAAAGATGGGTGGTCCCGGCCTCCACAGGGGCTGGAAAACTATTATTCATCCCCACACGAAAAAATGATGGGACGTCATGGCATGTGAGGGATGATAATAAGAGAGCTGTTCATAGAAGACATCTACAGAGCCATGTCCCAATCGATATTTGCACATCTTTTTTAACCTTTCTCTTTTTTAAAGAAAACATCACAAGCATTTAAAAATGCAAATCCAATTATCCTGCCTTAATCTTTTCACATTTCTGGTAAAATAGGCTAATCACAATAACATTGCTAGCACAAAATGCTTCCCTAAAAATCTCATTTGTACCGCTCAAACACACAGGGAGAAAAGTGCAGCTTATTTATTGCTTGTTAGCAGCTTTTGTGAAATTCTTAGCGTTGTACAAATTGACAACTTGTTTTATAGTAGTACTTGGCATTTGAAAGACTACAAGATGAAGCAATGATAAAAATAATAGATAACTGAAAAACAAATGAATAGGTAAAAAATTATGAAGAGAAATTGTAAACAGAATGATATAAAGAATGAATGGATGGATAGATGTTGATATGAATGGATAGAACAGTGATATAAAAATGATAGAAGGATGAAAATGAATGGAAATGGAAGGAAAAATCAAATGATGGACAGATAAAAGGACATACAGAATCACAAAGAATTACAGATATGGTGGATGGTTAGATAAATAGAATGATTGATGGATTGATGATGGATGAATAAAAAGAATGGTGGATAAACAGATAATGACAGATGGATGGATAAATAGAATGACAGATGCGTGGATGGATGATAAATAGACTAATGGTTGGAACGACGTAGGAATACATAGAATGATGGATGGACAGATGAATGGATAAATAGAATGACGAATGGGAGGATAGATGGAGTAAAGGGTGGATGGATGGAATGACAGATGGATGAATCGATGGATAAATGAAATGATGGATTGACTAATGGACAGATGGACCGACAAATAAACAGAATGAAAGCTGGACAGACGGGCAGATGAAATGATAGGCGGATGGATAAATGGAATGATGAACAGAGACAGACAAATGGATGAATGGTATGACGGCTGGACAAATAAATTATAAAACAATGACGAATTGACAGACAGACGGATGGATGGACGGACGGACGGACGGACGGACGGATGGATAAACAGAATGAAAGCTGGACAGATGGACAGACGGATAGATGGAATGACAGGCCGACGGATGGATAAATAAAATGATAAAAGACAGATGGACGGATGTATAGATGGATAGAATGACAGACAAATGGACGAATGCTAGGACGGATGGACAAATAAATGAAATGACGGATGGACAGACAGACGCAATGACTAATGGATGGACGAATCAATGGACAAATAGAATGATGGAGGGACAAATGAATGGATAGATGGATAAATGAATAGAATGACAGGTGGAAGGATAGAAGGATGCACGGACGGACGGACGGACGGACGGACGGACGGACGGACGGATGGATAAACAGAATGAAAGCTGGACAGATGGACAGACGGATAGATGGAATGACAGGCCGACGGATGGATAAATAAAATGATAAAAGACAGATGGACGGATGTATAGATGGATAGAATGACAGACAAATGGACGAATGCTAGGACGGATGGACAAATAAATGAAATGACGGATGGACAGACAGACGCAATGACTAATGGATGGACGAATCAATGGACAAATAGAATGATGGAGGGACAAATGAATGGATAGATGGATAAATGAATAGAATGACAGGTGGAAGGATAGAAGGATGCACTGACAGACGGATGGTCGGATGGAATGACGGACAGATGGATAAATGGAATGATGGATGGGCCGACAAATAAACAGAATGAAAGCTTGACAGACAGATAGACGGACGGACGAAAGGAATGACAGACCGACGGATGGATTAATGGAATGATTAACAGACAGACGTGCGGATGTATAGATGGATAGAATGACAGACAAATTAATAAATGGTGTGACAGATGGACAAATAAATGGTGTGACGGATGGACAAATAAATGAAATGACGTATGGACAGACGGACGTAATGACTAATGGATGGACTAATCAATAGACAAAAAGAATGATGGAGGGACAAATGGATGGATGGATGGATAAATGAATAGAATGACAGGTGGAAGGATAGAAGGATGGAATGACAGACAGACGGTCGGATGGATGGAATGACCTACAGATGGATAAATGGAATGATGGATGGACTGGCAAATTAACAGAATGAAAACTTGACAGACAGACGGACGGACGGACGGACGAAAGGAATGACAGACCGACGGATGGATTAATGGAATGATAAACAGAAAGACGGACGGATGTATAGATGGATAGAATGACAGACAAATGGATGAATGGTATGACGGATAGACAAATAAATGAAATGACGGATGGAAAGACGGACGAAATGACTAATGGATGGACAAATCAATGGACGGACGGACGAACGGATGGATGGAAGGATGGATGGATAGAATTACAGGTGGAAGGATAGAAGGATGGAATGACAGATGGACGGACGGATGGATGGAATGACGGACAGATGGATAAATGGAATGATGAACGGAGACGGACAGATGTATAGATGGATAGAATGACAGACAAATGGACGAGTGGCATGACGGATGAACATACAGATGGAATGACTGATGGATGGATCAATGGACAATTAGAATGATGGAGGGACAAATGGATGGATGAAAAAATAAATAGAATGACAGGTGTAAGGATGGATGGAATGACAGACAAATGGATGGACGGACGGATGGATGGAATGATGGACAGATGGATAAATGGAATGATGGATGGATGGACAGATGGACCAACAAATAAACAAAATGAAAGCTGGACAGACGGATGGATGATGGATGGATGGAATGACAGACCGATGGATAGATAAATGGAATGACGAACAGACAGATGAACGGACACATAGATGGATAGAATGACAGACAAATGATATGACGGATGGACAAATACATGGAATGATGAACGGAAAGACGGAATGACTGACAGATGGATGGATAAATAGATTCACAGAGGGACAAATGGATGAATGGATGAATGGATGGAATAGCAGACGGACAGATGGATAAATGGAATGGTGGATGGACAGATGGATGAATAAATGGAATGACGGATGGACAGATGGATAAACAAATGGAATAAAAGACAGACAGATGGATGAATGGAATGGTGAATGGACAGATGGATGAATAAAGGGACAGATGAATGAATAAAGGGAATGATGGATAGACAGATGGATGAATAAATGGAATAACGGGTGGACAGATGGATGGATAAATAGATTGACAGGGACAAATGGATGGATGGATGAATGGATGGATGGATGGAATAACAAACAGTCGGATGGATAAATAGAATGAGGGATGGACAGAAGTCATAAAAATAATGACAGAAAAATCCACTGAACAGAATATGATGAATGCAGAGATGCACAACACAACAATACAGTAATACACAGAACAACTGATGCAACAAATAAAATGAGAGTCAAAGACAATAAGACATGCTGTGGACAATTCAATTCATATTCAGCTCAAGTCAAATTTAAGCATCTGCATTGAAATGGAACTGGTAAATTCTGAATTTTGCTCAAGGCTGTTCATTTGAAATGTCAGGAAGTAAATACATAATACTATAAACTAAGTATTAAGTGCTTTATTTTTACACTTATTAAATTAACAGACCCTTTTAAGCCAAAGAAAATATCCCATTGGGAAATGGCTGAGTTAGAGTCAGCTGAATAGCAGGCAACAACATCTGCAATTAAAATGTCCACAAACTCTCTAACGGTTCTTATTTCTTGACATACACCTAAGTTTGCACATATCCAAAGTGGATGTTGTTTCTTATTTTTTCACTCCGCTCACCCACACATGGGTTTAACGTCCTCAAGTGAGGTGATCTTACATTTTTTCAGGCTACAGAACTGTACGGCAATCAATAACCAGGTTTTGCATGTGCATGTAACACTGCAAGACTTGAACCCCAAAGGAAAGAGAAAAACAGGAAGCATCGATACACCTCCAGCATTTCCAGCATCCCTCGGCTTCATCACACTTCAAATACCTCTAAACAGTGAGAACTCTCTCAAACTGCAACATTTTCACCGACATATGCTGGTGCCAGAACTGTGAACCGCTCTCAAAGCATTTCACTGGCTTAAGATTCAAGAACATTTCTTGGTGAGGATCTTACACCAACCCCAAAAACCCTAAACATTTCCAATCTTGGCAAACTCTCACAATGTCATTGAAAATGGGGCTTCAGGAGTCATGTTTTAAGGTCAGGAAGATTTCTACTGCATTTTTCAATGGGAGATTGTTCATTTTTCAACTTGGGCATCAGAACGAGTGTTGAATCTATGAGGCCAGAATTTATGCAATTAATTCTCACTCCTTGGATATAATGGAAAGCTAAACATACTTGCTACTAGCCCTTTGCCTACTTATACGTAGGTATTAGTAATATTTCCTTTAGGGGTGCAACGAAACAGACTTCTTATGGTTTGGTTCAGTTTTCGGTTTTGGGGTTAGGTTTTGGTACGGTTCGGTATATTATATACTCAGTAAAAAAAAAACAGGACACAATCAGATAAAAAAAAAGAAAAGAATGTCTACAAGCAAAATACAATATAAAATCAATACAATATAGCAAAGATACTACTAAAATAAGTGAAGTTTCATAAACTCATTTCGAGAGGAGCACGTGATATGATTGAGCACGACTGGCTGCTCATCTGTAATCAGTAATAGTCCAATTAGAGTGATCAAAGCTTGCTATAAATGGATTGTTATCTCCCTACTGCTCTATCTTCGTTTTGGAAGAATCCCCCCTTCCACCCCATCTCCTGCTTTTCCTCCATTTTCTAAGGGGGAGTTCTCGAGACCTACCTGATCTCGGATCCCCTGATACGCTTATTGACCGGGCGGGAGCCTTGGGCTCAAGTATCTCCGAGCTCAGGGTTCTCTCCTGAGACAGCATGCCAAACATGCTATAAACGCTAAGCATATTTAAGTGGGAACTCTTGAAATATCATTTTTAGGTATCTAACAGCAGTTTTGAGTTACATAAATGGAATAATGGTTTCCACTGAGTGGTACAGTACAGTTCGGTACGCTTTGACGGGTACCAAAAAGCGAACCATACCGTACCACTTTTTGGGTATCCTTTCGCAAGGGTACTTAGTACAACAAAAGAATACCAAAAGGTGAAGCGAGACGCACGCCTGACCACTATTGGTTTACAGAGATACGTCACTAGCTCGTCCACAAGCAGGAAAATGAAAACAATGTTTACGTTTTAAGGCATAACTGATCGAATTACCGTCAAGTCGGACAGATGGACATATTTATTGGAGTCTTTGCATGTCAAAATTTTCATTTCACTTCTCAGATCTGCCATGCATGTTCTCTTTGCACTTTGAAGTAAAATTTTTAAATAACAAAAGCTTTAGTTGAAAAAGCAATATAAACTACCTGACAAAAGTCTTGTCGCCTATCCAAGTTTTAGGAACAACAAATAATAACTTGACTTCTAGTTGATTTTTTGGTATCAGAAGTGGCTTATATGAAAGGCAAAGGCCTCTAGATTATGCTTATTTTACCTAAATAAAATATGATCATGCCTTGATTTTATATATTTAATTAGGACAGTAAGGTCTGACTTTGCTTGGACAAAAGTCTTGTCACTTAACAGAAATAATGCACAGTATAGAATATAAAGTCATGGTGCAGTGGAAAAAGAATTAATATTGTGTATGACTCCCATGAGCTTGGAGGACTGCATCCATACATCTCTCCAATGACTCAAATAACGTATTAATAAAATCATCTGAAATGGCAAAGAAATCTTACCCCAGACATGTGGAGGCTGAAGTATGAGAAGGAGCGCTATCCTGCTGAAGAATTTGCCCTCTCCTGTGGTTTGTAATGTAATGGGCAGCACAAATGTCTTGATACCTCATGCTGTTGATGTTGCCATCTACTCTGCAGATCTCTCACATGCCCCCATACTGAATCTAACCACAAACCATGATGTTTCCCTTCACCAAACTTGACTGATTTCTGTGAGAATCTTGGGTCCATGCTGCTTCCAATAGGTCTTCTGCAATATTTGTGATGATTGGGATACAGTTCAACAGATGATTCATCGAAAATATCTACATTCTGCCACTTTTCCAAGCAATCAACTAGAAGTCAAGATATTATTTGTTGCTCTTACAACTGGGATCAATAACAAGACTTTTGTCAGGTAGTGTACAGTCACACGCTCACATGTCACTTTCATGTTCACATAAAAACATCCCTAAATTTAGTTCTCACCGATGGGACATTTACTCATGGACAGCCTTGTTTTAGCGCATGGACATACATTCTATTGTATTAAGAAAAGAAAAAGAAAAAACACATGACAAATATATCTCTATGTTACATTTCAGTGTCCATTCAAATGTAAAATGTACATTTGGTAGATCCACACTTTATGTAAAATACATGTGAATACTCATGAAATCATGTTGCTGAGACAGCCACATCTATGTACCCCCCCAAAAAAAACTATTAGGACATTTCAGCCACATTTAAAAATGTATGAATGTGACTGCATTATACAACAAAATACCAAAGAAAGATGGCTGTTCTCTATGAAACAGATTTAATGCAGGCCCCCTGTGGTTAAAATAGAGATATTATTAAAATTTCATCTAATTAGGCAGAATATCCAACTGCGCCATTGCATTCAATACAGTTGCAACCTAGCAAAAAAACTTCAAGAAATTACTGCAGAATGATGTCCTCATGAAAAGCTTATCATCTACGATCTTTAGGACCACCAAATGCTATCAGACATTAGGATCTGCTGTCATCTGTATGCAAAAAGGCAGAGAAACAAAGCAACAGATATATAACAAAAAAGTTGCCAATGACAGTGTAGGGATGTGCAATATTTATGTAATGTATTGTAATGTGTACTTATATACTGTATTTATCATGGCCATGCACCCAAAGCGCTTCACAATCATGAGGGGGGTCCCTCCACACCACCACTAGTGTGAAGCATCCACTTGGATGATGCAACGGCAGCCACAGGACAACGGCATTGAAGGGTAAGGAGACATTATTCTAAAACAGCACAATATAAATGTCTGAATGATTGGAATATTAGACCTTTTAAAACTTGTACATATCTCCTATTTCTTATTTAAATAAAAAAAATAATTGTTATTAATCAAAATATTTTTGATGATGCCAATCAAATAAATAATACAGGCAGCCAAAAGTCTAAGGTCAGAAGGGTGCCGGAATTTTTCCACAAAAATTCCATGACATTATCATTACACTTGCAATAGCAAATATTTTAATTTCAAAACTTCATAATATTTGATTTGTCTCCCATTCTTTACCTAAATGGCAGCAAAACCAGAACTGGCATGAACTAACCTTCAAATTGAATTGAAAAAAATTGCTTTTCTGTGTGGTCTCATACCTGCGGGCACTATCATAAACGAACATCGCCAGTGTCTCACTCATTATAGGTAAAATACATAATACATGACGGTCTAAAACCCACGTCTTAAATTAAAAAGGTGACGAAGCTGAACTACAAATTCTTTCCCAATTAAAGATGAGCTGGCATATCTCAACTGACCCTACTTGACCGAATTTTATTACCAGAGAGCTTAATTTTTCCTGATGTTAAACTGCTGAGCTGTAACAATTTAACAAAAAAAAGAGCTCGCTCACATTTGAAGAGTTATTAAAAAGTAGACTACTTGCTGAATGATATCAGAATTGACAAACGACGTTAGTTAGGTCAGATGTCCAACCTAAAAAGTTAGATTTCATACTTTTAATCATACTCTAAAGGCTAGTTTAAAGGTGCACTCAATCATT
Source organism: Danio kyathit (assembly GCA_903798195.1). Taxonomy (NCBI): domain Eukaryota; kingdom Metazoa; phylum Chordata; class Actinopteri; order Cypriniformes; family Danionidae; genus Danio; species Danio kyathit. The sequence continues at coordinate 16,766,718 of LR812535.1, read as the reverse complement.
TATTAAAATATTTTTAAATGTATAAAAACTTTGTTCTAAACTTAAAATGTAAAGCAAAAAAAAAAGACCATTAAAGTTGGTCAACCACTGATCTACTTCATGAATATAGGAAATAATTTATCTGCTACATACAGCTGTACTCTGCAATTTACATGATGTCACCCAGAAACGTCTGCATTACGATATCACCCACTAATAACCTTGTTCCACCCGGTTTCCACCAAATCTCCAAATTCCACATAACACATTGTGAAGGTTACCGGGTTGTTCGAATGGCAGACAGGCTAATAGGGAATTTGCACCATTACAAATTGAGCTTTACGGATGTTGGGCTCATTACAGCCCACTGGAAGACAGACATTCAGGCCTTTAAATGCCTTTAGGTAGAATGTCACCATTTTCCATAAGATCTCATTACCAGTCATGTGAATCTGTTCCCACCACAAATTTCCCATGCAACGATCGGGTCACTTATATGGCACTTTCACTGAAAATGACATTATTATTAATGACGTTTGATCTACTTCCACTTTAAAAGTGTCAGCGGTTTGATTTATATAGACAAGTGTCATATCAATACAAGCTATGAATAATGTACAGCCAATTTCTCTACGCAATTTACTAGGGATGAACCAAATATTTGGTCACTGATATTTATAAAAAAAAGAGAAACGGTACTGTGCTGTCATGGCAACTCAATTACTCCATTCACGCTCAAAATATGGCTGTTTCATTGGATTCAGTTTTAATAACAGTATAATTTAAGTGATTGAGTTAAATTTAAGAAGTCTGGCAAAGTTATATTATTTATAACTGTTATATTATAAGTTATATTAACTTTAACTGTTAAAGGGGTGGTCGAGAGTGTATTTTTAAGGCTTGGTTGTGTTTAAAAATGCAAAGCAATGTGTGCTCATGCCTCATTTGTAAAAAAGCATGTTATTTTTTCATACATCTCACTTTGATCATATACTGCTACTCAGCTAACATGAAAATGACTGTCATGTTTCCTAGTTCCTCCGAAAGGCCCGCCCTCAAGAGGCTCTGATTGGTCAGCTAACATATTGTGCTGTGATTCGCTGATTGCTGAATAGCACACGCCTTGCTTCTCTCTGCTGTGCCAGTCAGAGTAGCTGTTAGCCATACCAGTTTGAACCTTAATGAGACAGAAAATGAAAAGGATACAGCTGAACTTCACGCAAGCTCTCTAAAACATAATCTGACAAGTGTCTTTTACATATATAGCCTTTCACAGGCTATAAGCATGTGTAAGTAGTATGAAACATTCACATATCTTTTGCGAGTTGGTTATTTGAGATGTAGAACGCACAGAAAGTGGCAGCAGAGAGAAACTCTGCAGCGCTGGTGAAGATTGTGGGTGTTTACAGCGGTTTGACTGATAAGTATGAATTTGTAGCTAAATTGTTAACAGTGCCAAACAGCACTTCCTGCTATTTACATCCTTGTTAACACCCTCGCTACAACATTCTATTAACGCTAAAAACTATTCAGGTAATAGATCAAGTTTAACAAATGAAAACACTTACAGGTTGTGGCTCACAATCCAAAGCTTATTTTATTATGGTTGGAGCAGCTCCTTCTTTGAGTAGTTTTTAGCCGAATGCAGCACTGAACTGGGAAAGATTCTAGAAGTTCTCCTTTGTCAAATACTAGAGCTATATCTTTTTTATAATTCTCTGAAACAATCAAAATTAAAATCGTAAGCACTTCACTATTTGTGTCGTGTTCTTTGGAAGCCCAAATACAGAAACAGAACAAGCTCTGTGGAAATAGCAGCGTTTGGACGGCATTTTAGCTTTCTCTGCTATAACTGGCCACACCCCATCACTGCTCAGGGTGTATGCGCATTGTGAATGCGTGTAACCTGAAGGGTTTATGATCTCAATAACCCGGATGTATTTTTTTGTAGTGCCCAAAGTTCGTTCACTGTAGGCTTTGCTAAGCTAACTCTGTAAAAGCCTATGCCTCCCTTTGCATTAAACTTTAAGCGTATTATATTCAGAAATGTCGTTTATGTTCACACAGTTACATTACACATCAACTAAAGTTTAAAATATGATATCCTACTGGACCACCCCTTTAAAAACCATTACCCAGCAGGCACTGGACATCACAAAGATATAAAATTGACGTTGGACTCCAATGTCAGCCTAACTTTGAATTTTGGTTGTATATGAAAATCTAGTTGACATCAGAACCCAACATCAGTTTGAGGTCAGACTTCAACGTCAAGATAAATTTTAGTAGGTTCACAACACAACATTAACCAACCAAAGATCAATGGCTAATGATGTTAGACTTTGATTTTGTATGGATGTCACATTTGACATTAAAAATATCTTATGACGTTGGTCAAATTGACGTTAAATTTTGGTCACCTGATATCGTAAAAATAACCAAAATAATTCATCAATTAGATTGAGTTATTAGTAACTAATAAAGTATGGTGACTAACTTTTCTGTATTTAAAAAGCTGCTTTGAAACAGTATTTGTGAAAAGCACTATACAAATAAACTTGAATTGAATGCATATTTAACGTAGCTTTTTTTTAAATTATTAAAAAAAACACCAAGGCGACACAGTGGCTCAGTGGTTAGCAATGTCGCCTTATAGCAAGAAGGTTGCTGGTTCGAGTCCCAGCTGGGTCAGTTGGCATTTCTGTGTGGAGTTTGCATGTTTTCCCGGGTTCACATGAGTTTCCTCAGGGTGCTCCGTTTTCCCACACAGTCCAAAGACATGCGCTATAGGTCAAGTGAATAAACTAAATTAGCCGTAGTGTATGTGTGTGAATGAGTGTGTATGGATGTTCCCCAGTACTGGGTTGCAGCTGGAAGGGCATGCGCTGTGTAAAGCATATGCTGGATAAGTTGGCGGTTCATTCCGCTGTGGAGACCCACAGGTAAATGAATGAATAAATGAATTTTTGGCCAAGTGCATCCTGACTTTCTATTTGGTGTATTCCTACAATTTACTGCAGAATGTTTGCCCCAATTTTGGTTTATGGCTCCATGAAGCAGAATGAACTTCATGAGTTTTTAAAGTGCTTTAAAGTCCTGTGCTGTTCCCCCTCAATTCTCTGCAGGTACCTCATCTTTTTCAGAGGCTTGGAGGTTATCAGGTGCTCGTACTTCATGCTAGTTTGTTGGTAAAAGCTCTTGGGGGAGAACTGATGATGCTGGGGGCTTTCAGAAGTAGATGTGGCCAATGGTCTCAGAGGACAGGTAATCAGCCTGCGAGCGGTTAGAAGTGTCCTGTGAGAAGGGCAGTAGGTGAGAGCAATCATCTGCTGGGTTACAAGCTGCCTGCAAACTTGTAGAGACTGGCACTGAATCACTTTTACCTGACAGGTATGAGGTTTGGGTAGAGTTATTAATGCTGTAAATATGACCATTAAACTGGAAAGCAGAACTTTTAAAAGTTCATATCGGCAATATGAGAAAAGTAAAACTTTCTGCTTCATGAATGCATGAAGGGTCTAGATTCTCCATTTTTCTGGCTATTTTTCCCCAAAGTCTGCGCACTGTATATAAAGTTAGTCAAAGTTATTTTTTTCCCCACCAAAAACAGCCATAATTTAGTTTCTCACTAACATTTTCTACCTTCTCTATGAAACAAACTTGTTCATTTAAGGCACTGTTAAAATTAATCCTGGTTTTAAGATTCATTTTTGTCAATCTGATCACTAGTGGTTGACGCTAAACAGAGGCATAAATAGGGTCTTGAACGTACTTGAGAAATGTTCTTGACAGAAATAGAAAACAGAACATTTTATCTTAATAAAAAAATCAGAGGGTGTCACGGTGGCGCAGTGGGTAGTACGATCGCATTTCTGTGTAGAGTTTGCATGTTCTCCCCGCGTTTGCGTCGATTTCCTCCGGGTGCTCCGGTTTCCCCCACAGTCCAAACACATGTGCTATAGGTGAATTGAATAAGCTAAATTGACCATAGTGTATGTGTGTAAATGCAAGAGTTTGTGGGCGTTTCCCAGTGTTGGGTTGCGGCTGGAAGGGCATCCGCTGTGTAAAACATATTCTGGATAAGTTGGTGGTTCATTCCGCTGTGGCGACCCCTGATTAATAAAAGGACTAAGCCAAAAAGAAAATGACTGAGAACTCCAGGTTTCAATTAGGTATACATGGGGCTGGGCGATACTGCACAAAAAAATAAAAAATAAAAACTAATTTAAAAAAATAAATAAAAAAAATAAAAAAAATCATATCATTCGATATCGATAATTATTGAATATTTTTTAACAATACATTTAGAAATATTAGGATGTAACCACTTTATTTTAATTTACCACTTTAATAGTCAAAAACAAAAAAAAAATGAAAAACAACATCTCATCTCTTTATAATAAAATAAACATTAAGCGTTAAAGAGACTCTTAGGGTGCTTTCACACTAGCACTTTTGGTCCACACCCGGGTTCGTTTGACGTCATAGTACGGTACGTTTAGCTAGTGTGAACGTGTCTTCTGAACTCGGGTGCGCACCCGTGAACCGTACCCGAGTCCGCCTGAAAGAGGTGGTCTGGGGTACGGTTCATGCAAACTCTGGTACGGTTCACTTCTAGTATGAATGCAATCGTACCAAATAGCGGAAGTGAACCGCCAACTGTACAACAAACTATCGTTTTCATAATGTTCATTCGTGTGTGTGCGCCACATATTGTACCTTGGTGACAAGCGGGACTGAGCAAAGCACAGTGATACACAGTGATGTCTGCTTGTCTCCTCCAGAAACAGCTTCTGCAGACACTGTGTGATGTTCTGAATGTTTATAATATTTTTGCGGCAGATAGACGCGAGTCGCTTTCTGTATGTCCAAAACTAAAAGATTCAGTAAAAGCAAATCGACCGCGATGTGCGGAAGTCTCCATTTTGGCGCTTTGCTTTCGTGACCGTCACCTAGCAACAGCAGTAAACAAAACAGCAGCTCTATGACGCAAGCGTACCGGGGTTCAGAAGGAAAAAAGACAGTGTGAACACAAACCAACCGAGAAGGTGGCAAGGGGGGGACAATCGAACTTGGGTACGGTCCAGGCAATTGAACCAAGTGTGAAAGCACCCTTAAACTTGATAAATGTTACAAAGTGTCTGCAATGGTAAAGGTAGATCAACATCTGTAAGGTGTGAATAATAATGATACAGTAAACCTCAAACTCTGTAAACAAAACAAATTATGATAATTAATTAAATATAAGCTTTCAAGTAAAGGAACTAACCATAATTATTCAAATACATACTGCAACATTACAAATTGTGAAGTTGAATGACTACAATACCCCTATGCTAAAACATCTTCTAGATGGGGTGCTAGTGGCTGGGATGCACAAGAAAAGTAACCAAAAAGCCACTTTGACGACATCCTTACATCCTTTTTTATTTACAATCTCCTCACTGCTGCTAGCCACCGCACTCATTTTCGCAGGTGTTGTTATTATGACCTGAAATGACAAGCGCTAGTGCGTGGTTTCCTTCTCCGATTAGCGATTTCAGATTGGTTATTTCTACTTGCTTGAATGACGGTGCGCTCGCGGCATTCAGAAAAGTTCCTATACGAGTGTCGTGCAGGAAATGACAAACTTACACCCTAAGTTTTTTGGCACTGCTTGCAAGGCGCACGCTCAGCCGCCACATTTTAATACAACTATAGCGCTTCATATCGAAACTACATACTAAATTTTATTATCATTTTTTTTTTTTTAATCGATATTGTCAATGGTGTTCGGTCAATAAATATCAATACCGATTTTATAGCCCAGCCTTAGGTTTTATGGAAGTATACACATTTAAACATTAATTGACTTTCTCCCATCTCCTAAATAAAAAATAACATCTGGAAAGCTACAAAGCGAGATCTTCCACCTGTAAACACAAGGCAGATTAACTGCAACGTCAATGAAACATCATTCAACATCAAGCTCAATATCAGCACACTCATTTTGAGGAGCCGAGAATGATTAATGTATCTGCAAATGTGTTTATGACCTAAACTGATACTTTATAAATCAAAAAGCCATAAAAACACTTATGACGAACTGAACCCATTCACATTATTGTAGTAGTTTTAATGACAATAAAGGAGTCATATTTAGTCATTCCTCATTATTGAACATTTCTGGTCGATATTTTTTCCCTAAATGATCTGGGCAGGACTTACAGTAGATCCACAAAAAAAAAAAATAATAATAATAATTTTCTGATATGTGCTCATTGAAGCAAAGCAAAATATGCAATGCAAATGCCAGCCAACCAACAACATCTAAAATTTTATCAACCATTACGTTTAATCTCTCTTGAAAAATGGTTATTCGATTCTAATTATACGTGCCTCAGTGCACCCCATCTGATTTGGATGAACTCCTGTTGGGTGTTCTTCAATAACACTATGAAAGCTAGAACCAGCTTGGCACTCAATGCAGTAGATGAAAGGGACTTTGAACCCCCATAACAAAACAGATTCAAGCACACGACTATTATTTTTGCATTATACCATTCACAGCTTCTCTGTGCTCAAAACATTTCAAAACAAAAGCAAACAACGGTTATTAACTTGTTAGCCCAGCACATCCTGTCATCCTTCCGCTTTTACCAAATATGCAAATAAAAAATAAATAAACAAACACCCACATACACTCACAAAATGACTTCTGCATATTTAAACTACTTGTTTAAAAAGGAGTTGAAAGGACACAATTCTTAAGGTTTTTGGGAGAAAACTTATTTTTTTTGTTCAATCCACTTAAATATGTAAAACTGATTAAGTTAACTTGATCGATTTGTGTTGCGACAACATGATGGAATTGTGTGGAACCCAATTTTTTTTTTTTTTTTTTTTTTTTTTTTTTTTTTTTAACAGTGTACAAAAAGAAAAAAACAAAACACCATATATGAAATGAAAGCATTTGGGCAATAAATACAATGACAGAGGGACAAATGAATGGATAGAATGAAGGATGGATGGAATGATGGATTGACGGATAAATAAAATGATGGAAGGAATGCATGACGGATGGATGGACAAACAAATAAATAGAATGACGAATGGACAAATGAACGGATAAATAAAAATGACGGATGGATGGACGAATGAATGATACATAGAATGAAGAATGTATGGACAGACAGACAGACAGAAGATGGAAAGAATCACTGACGGATGGACAGATGAATGAATAAATAGAATGACAGATGGACGAATGAACAAATAAAATGACGAATGTATGGATAAATTTAATGATAGACAGATGGATAAATAGAATGACGGATAGATGGAGAAATGGAATGGCAGAGGAACAGAATGAAAGATGGACAGAAGAATGAATTAATAGAATGACAGATGGACGAATGAACAAATAGAATGAGGGATGGATGGATAAGTAGAATGATGGACAGATGGATAAACAGAATGATGAATGGACAGATGGAAAGAATGACTGACGGATGGACAGACAAACGAATAAATAGACTGACAGATGGATGAATAAACATAAATAGAATGACAGATAGACGGACGGAAAGATGGACAAATAGAATGATGGATGGACAGACAAATGGATGGATAGAATAAAGAATGGATGGATGGAATGAAGGATGGACAACTAAAAGGACGGATGGATGGAATGATGAACCGAATGTATGGATAAATGATTGAGAGTAGATAGAGTATGAAGAAGGACGATATGAAGGATGGACGAAGGATGAAGAATGAATGATGGACGACATGATAGATGAACGCATATACAGTAGAATGACTGATGGTTAAAGAGAATGACAGATGGACAGATTGATGTAAAAGAATGACTGACGGATAGATGGATGAACTAAATAAAATAACGGACGGACAAATGAATTGATAAATAGAATGATAGATGAATGAATGGATAAATAGAATGATGGTTGATGGATAGTTGGATAGAAAGAATGACAGACAGATAAATATAATGACTGATGGATGGATGGACAGACAGACAGATAAATAGTATGATGGATGGACAGATAAATGGAATGGCAGACAGACAGATGGATGAATAAATGGAATGGCAAATGGACAGATTGGATGGATAATTAGATTGACAGAGGGACAAATGAATGGATGGAATGAAGGATAGATGGATAGAATGATGGACAGTTGTATGGAATGATGGACGGACAGATGGATGGATAAATGATAGATAGTAAATAGTTGAAACAGTTAAAAGTTGTTGCAATTGAGAGTTGAAAACACAATTCTTAAGGTTTTTTGAGACAACTTAATTGTTTTGTTTAATCAACCTAAATGTGTAAAAACAAATCAAGTTAACTTAATTGATTTGTGTTCGATCAACATGAAGGAATTGTGTGGAACCCAGAATTATTTAACAGTGTACAAAAAAAACCCAGATATGAAATGGAAGCTTTCAGGTAATAAATATGATGACAGAGGGACGTAAAAGAATGACTGACGGATAGATGGACGAACTAACAAATAAAACAACGGATGGACAAATGAATTGATCAATAGAATGATGAATGGATGAATGGAACGACGGACAGATAAATAGAATGATGGATGGATGAGTGGATAAAAAGAAATACGGATGGATGGATAGATGGATGGGCAATGGCAGACAAATAAATGGAATGACAGATGGATGGACAGACGGAATGATGGACAGATAAATAGAATAATGGATAAATGGAATGGCACTGATGAATTAATGGAATGATGAATGGACAGATTGGATGGATAATTAGATTGACGGAGGGACAAAGGATGGATAGACAGAATGACACATGGAAGGACGCATGGATAAATACATAGAGTTGAAACACAATTCTTAAGCTTTTTTTAGGCACAACTTAATTGTTTTATGTTCAGTCCACCTAAACGTGTAAAAACGATTGTTAACTTAATTGATTTGTGTTCAGACAACAAAGGAATTGTGTGGAACCCAGCATTTTTTACAGCGTACAAAAAATCTGAAAGACCAGATATGAAATGAAGGCTTTTAGGCAAAGGCGCAGCCCTCTCATCGACCCCAGGTCTCCATCCAACATGTTCTTAATGATGCCTCCTCTTCCCATTAATTAAATTTTTACTGTGTGGACTTTGTCTCTTCTGTCCTAGTAATTGTGCTCGGGGTCGGAGTTAATCTCTAGAAAATTACCTGCCAGGGACGGACAAGGTGGGAAAAGTCATTATTTCATCTGGCATTATCATTATCCCCAAGACTGGCACGGCCCTGGTCGTGGATGTGCTGCCACACGCAGAGAGGAAGGCCATCGCTATTACGGCCAGCGTTTTCTTTAATCATGCCTGCACATTACCAGCACTGGGATTAGAATATGATTTATGGCTGCCACGAGGAGAAAGGTTAGAAAATAGACTGGCAAAAGTTACTGTTCGTAATGAGGTAGAGCTGATTTGCAAAACTATACTGCGAGCGGGAAGCCTAGATGAGTTTGCATGAAATTCACAAAATCAGGCATGAGTATTTTTGGGGGGCATTAGTCTGGAATAAGCAAATGGAGTGATGAAATTAAACTGAATTCAACATAAAGCCAAGCACTAGGGTGTCAAAATATTCAGTGTCTGTCTGGGTCTTGCAGCATTTAACTAAGCTGATTTATTCAAGTGAAAAAAAAATGCTGTTAGGGTTGCCAATCGATTAAAGCAAGATTATCTAATTGACGATCTGCCAATGAATTAATTGGATTCAAACCACATGCTGTTTGTATATTAGTGTTTTTTCCATTCAAAAACGTTAGATTGTCGCTCCCAAGACATTTCTTACCATGGTTGATTTCTATTATCAGTTAATAAATGTCAACTCAGTAAATTGGCAGCCCTAAAAGCAACAATTGATAAATTAATCTTCTCATGTACCGTCAATATGATTAATCTAGCTCACAGTGCATTTACTAAAACAAACACACACACTAAAACACACTAAAAACAATTAAAAGATTAAAAGTAAAGGTTTCTCACTTATTCCTCTGGAAATACTGTAGTGATTATCTTTTTTTTCGCACATTTAGTTTAAACATTTACAAATGTGTACATTTTGAAATATCTTTTAAAGTACACAATTATATGCAAACAATTATTTTTAAAAAGTTTAGATCACATGACCGCTGAGATGCTATTGCTAATATACACTCACCGGCTACTTTATCAGGTACACCTGTCCAACTGCTTGTTCTAAATTTCTAATCAGCAAATTACATGGCAGCAACTCAATGCATGAAGGCATGTAGACATGGTCAAGACGATCTGCTGCAGTGACTTTAAACGTGGCATGGTTGTTGGTGCCAGATGGGCTGGTCTAAGTATTTCGGAAACTGCTGATCCACTGGGATTTCATGCACAACCATCTCTAGGGTTTACAGAGAATAGTCCGAAAAAGAGAAAATATCCTATGAGCCGCAGTTCTGTGGGTGCACATGCCTTGAGGTCAGAGGAGAATGGCCAGACTGGTTCGAGCTGAAGGGCAAGAGTAATTCAAATAACCACTCGTTAAACAAAGGTATCCAGAAGAGCATCTCTGAATGCACAACACGTCCAACCTTAAGGCAGAAGACCACACCGGGTGCCACTATTGTCAGCTAAGAACAGGAAACTGATACTATAATTTGCACAGGCTCACCAAAATTGAAAAATAGAAGATTGGAAAAGCGTTGCCTGCTCTGATGAGTTATCATGATTACTGCCGTGACATTGGGATGGTAGGGTCAGAATTTGGCGTCAACAACATGAAAGCATGGATCCATCCTGCCTTGTATCAACGAGTCAGGCTGGTGGTGGTGTAAGGGTGTGGGGGATATTTTCTTGGCACACTTTGGGTCAATTAGTACCAATTGAGCATTGTGTCAACACCACAGCCTACCTAAGTAATGATGTTGACCATGTCCATCTCTTTATGACCACAGTGTACCCATCTTCTATTGGCTACTTTCAGCAGGATAACCTGCCATGCCATAAAGCACAAAACATCTCAGACTGGTTTCTTTAACATGAATGAGTTCACTGTACTCAAATGGCCTCCACAGTCACCAGATAGAGCACCTTTGGGATGTGGTGGAACAGGAGATTCACATCATAGATGTGCAGCCGACAAATCTGCAGCAACTGCGTGATGATGGTCTCATGTCAATATGGATCAAAATCTCAGCAATATTTCCAGTACCTTATTAAATTATGCCACAAAGGATTAAGGCAGTTCTGAAGGCAAAGAGGGTCCAACCCGGTACTAGTAAGGTGTACCTAATAAAGTAGCTGGTGAGTGTACATTTACACATAGACATAATATATTTCAACAATGCCATTAATTACCATAAAGGTCTATATATGTTTTGCTATGCTTTTAAGAAAGAAAAAAAATCTAAATTTAAATTAACTTAATTAAAATAGTGTAATTAACGTAAGGCAACACAAATAACAACCCTTTATATAACTACAAAAATATATTTTATAACCTTAAAAAAAAACATTATTTTTTCCCTGAATTGTATTTTTTACCAATTCATTTGTTCTTTATATTAATATTTATAAATTATTTTGATAGCTTAATAATTAAAACACATTTTAATCAGCTGAATTAATAACACCTTAATTTCAACATTAACAATTATTTTTGTATAATTATAGGGCAATATAAAAATATTAATTTGTGTGTTTACGGTTTAAATTTACATAGATTAGTAATTGGACACAACTGTATCATCAAAACCTGCAAAATAAAAAAATCTGTAAACATTTACTCCATTAAATTTGGCTAAAATCCTTGACATTTCATGTAATATTGTAATTTCCATTTAATTAGTTCTTTCCACGATTCTGCATTATCACAGAAATCCTGGGCCCTGCTTTAATTACTCTAACTAAAGCAATATAACGTACCTCTCAACAATCCTGAGCAATCAAATGCATTACATAAAAAACATAGTTCAAACTTTACAGTTATGTGCAAGAGCCACAACTTGTATTCCTCTTCAGAAACACTGAGATGATGAATTTGTGGACATTCCATAGTGCAGAGGTTTGCCAGACATGTGAAAGAATAAGAGTCCTCAGAATTCAAAAATAGCCTCACATCAATATACTGCTTATGGATTGTTTGGGCTGGATCATGGATATCTCACCAGAAAAATACTTGAGTCTAATGTCTGAGAGTAAAGCATAGGTTTGTTAGGAACTCATAGCAGTTTTCTTGTTGCATTCATTGTTGAGTGCTTACAATTTAAGTTGAGGGCCCTTTGAAAGTATTTTGCAACTCTGAGATTACTATTATTAGTCATCTATCGCTAGACTGAAATAAATAAGATATTTTACATTAAAGTTTTAAAGGTACAGGAGCAAAAATAGGATGTGTATTACTAAATGTGATGGAAAAAATCTATAAATTCTAAAAATACACTTTAAATAAAAAAATAAAACAAAATATGAAAAAAAAAAAATAATAATTTAAATAAAAAATATCAAATAAAATTAACAACTAAAAGTTAAAATACATAAAAATATATAATTAACAAAAATAAAAGTATATAAAAAAAATTAAGGATAATATTATGCATAAGTCAATAAATTTTAAAAATACACTTTAAATTAAAAAAAAAATCTATAAAATGTTAAATAAATAAATAAAAATGTAATAAAATAAAAAAATATAAAATTAAATTAAATATTACGGTGGCACAGTGGGTAGTACAATCGCCTCACAGCAAAAAGGTCACTGGTTCAAGCCTCGGCTGGGTCAGCTGGCATTTCTGTGTGGAGTTTGCATGTTCTCCCCATGTTCACGTGGGTGTCCTTTGGGTGCTCGGGTTTCCTCCCACAAGTCCAAAAACATGCGGTACAGGTGAATTGGGTAAGCTAAATTGTCCGTAGTGTATGTGTGTGAATGAGTGTGTATGGATGTGTCCCAGTGATGGGTTGCAGCTGGAAAGAACATATGCTGGATGAGTTGGCGGTTCATTCCGCTGTGGCGACCCCAGATTAATAAAGGGACTAAGCTGAAAATAAAATAAATTATAGATAAGTCAATACATTTTAAAAATACTTTAAATAAAATAAAAAAATAAAATATAAAATGTGAAAAAAATATATACATAAAATTATTAAATATAAATATATTAAATAAATAAATAAATAAATACAAAAATAAATGTATATAACAAAATATTTATAAAATTAATATTAAACAAATATTACATAAGAAAATTAAAAAATGAAAATAAAAATTAAAAAAAGAAAATATATTTTTTAAAATTAAATTAAAATATTAAATTTAATAAAAAAAAAGATTTAAAAAAAATAAATTTTAAAAAAGTTGACCAACTATCATAACATACAAAACCTCTTTGGTGACTAACTCCATTTTAAATAGTATGAGCTGCTGGAAACGAAAGCCTTGGTGGTGATAAAATGGATTTACATGGACATGCCAATCCTTACACAGTTACAGCTTGTACAATTTCTCCCAGACAAGCACGAGTCTTGGGAACACATCAGCTTACAAAAACTTGTACACACTCAGTCTGAGATTAACTGTCTCTCATACTGTGTGAAGGCTTTATGTCATGCCCCCTTGATGCCAAAACTACAGCAGCAAGAAATCTAAAGTGCAGCCAGGTTTATTACTCCATATTAAAATTAAAAAGAAGAAAAAATGTGGAGTTAAAAACATGTTTGCAAACTGATACATCTAACTAAAAGCAAAAGTTGAAAGCAATATTCAAAAATAATAAAATTCAACGTGACAAAAATTGACTAAATCAAGGATCCACTGAATTTCTGTCACTAAACATTTTCATTCACCTTCATGTAGATTACCTTTGCAATGCATTTTCTCAGTATGTTGTGTAAAGTGGTATTCTACAGTTTTTTTTTTCATATTTTATATATGAAATATATATATATATATATATATATATATATATATATATATATATATATATATATATATATATATATATATATTTTTTTTTTTTTTTTTTTTTTTTTATAGATTTTCCTTTTGACTGTAGTTTAGTTGTGTTGTTTTTGTATATTAAAAATGTAATATAATAGTTAATGACTACATTGGTATTTTGTTTACAAAACGTAGATTAACATGCTAATTGTTTTTATGAAATATACTGTTTTTAGTGTAAATTTTTATTTTAACCTCGGAAAGCAAATATAAGTATATAGTTTAAAGAAAAAAAAACAAATAATTGAGAAACTGACGCTTTGCTGGTGCGTGCGTGCGTGTGTGTGGTTGGGTTGTGCGATATGGGCAAAACAAACCCATCACGATTTTCTTGAACAATATCGTGATTCGATTTAAGATTTAGTCACAGACAGATTGAATATGTGTTTACAGTGTGAATCTGAAGCATATTTAAAAAATAAATAAAAATAGTAAAGCTGTAACAAACTGTCTCTAGAACAGACCTATGGCAAAACAAATGTGTAAGCATGCGTGCGCATGCCGTTAAACTCCAGTAAGGCTCCGATGTTCTGCTTGACCAAATATCAGAAGTAGTTGCGTGTGTGTTCACAGATTTGTTTTGTCATGCATAGATTATAGGCCTTTTTGTGACGCTGCTGTGAAATAGGCTGTTCACATACCACGTCTTTTGTGCGCACAAGTACATTATTTCTAATGGAGGCGCATGGATTCTGTGTGCATATTGAGAGCGAAGCGCATGTATGCCAGGTGCACCCAGCTGAAAACATCTTTTTTCAAACAAACTTTAAATGTAACTTTTCAAAATGCCGCACCGCAAGTCACGTAACAAGAACTGACCGATCAGCTACTTACTTTGTATGGAACATACACATTTCGGTTAGCTCAGACAAACACAAAACACCCGAACACCAAGTGCTTTTTTTAATTCTCTCCATACATAAAACTTGTATCAGAACTGCAGCAAGGTTTTGTTAGGTTGTCATCCTCTGAGAAAACGACTGCCAAGCATGTTGAAAATGCTAAAGAAAGCGGCATGCACATGCTTTCCAAGCGTTTTTAGACACAATATATGACTGACTTACAAATGACCTGGTTCTGCCATAAATCAGCCTTCCTATATCAAAAGTAACTTAATCCCATAACACAGATGTTGACTTTAGCACTAATGCTGTGTTCACACCAGACGCGGAACACGCGGATAAATCGCGCTATTCTGACTGAGCCGAGCCCAGTTTGATGAACTGTTTTCGGTGCCCTCATCATGCCCTCACAAGAGCAAGCTCCTGATTGGTTAACGCGGCACGAATGTCCGCTGAAGTTCAGATTTTTGAACTGAGCGATTCGCGTCAAACGCTCAATTCGCGGCATGCCATTCGCATCATTCGTGCCGCGTCATCTGCGCCGCAGGATGTCTATTTGCATTGACTTAACGTGTAAATCACTCGGGCTTGACGCTTCTTCCGCGTCTGGTGTGAACACAGCATAAGTTCTCCTGTGCTGAACTCCCTGTATACGCAGGCTATTCAGTCTCCTATTCTGCGGTATGATTGGTTCAAGTAGTAATAATCGTGCTGTAAGGCGATTTAGAAATCGTCCATGTCCAAAACGCGATTTCAACTCGATTTCAATTAATCGCACGGCCCTAATGTGTGGTGTACGTGAATTTTTATATTAATTATTTTAATTTTAAATTTAACATTTGAATTTCTGTTATGAAAAATGGGGCTTTGGTTTTTACCTCAGAATTAAGTCGTTTATAATAATAATAATAATAATAGTAATATTAATATTAATAATAATAATAAATTTTATTTGTGATGTGCTTAAACTCAGTGCTAAAAAAAAATAACAATAAATAAAAAATGCAGAGAATTACAAGCTTGCATGAAATCCCAGCAAGAATCCAGAAGTCACACATAATAAAAACAATAAATAAGCAAAATTTTACAAATTGCATAAAAGTGACAGTGATCACGTTCCCAGAGATGGGTTGCGGCTGGAAGGGCATCCGCTGCGTAAAAATCGTGCTGGATAAGTTGGCGGTTCATTCCGCTGTGGCGACCCCGAATTAATAAAGGGACTAAGCCGACAAGAAAATGAATGAATGAATGACAGTGATCACAAATGAAATGCTTTGCTAAAAAGATGTGTCTTAAAAGACTTCTTAAAACAAACAATTATTCATTCATTTTCTTTTCAGCTTAGTCCCTTTATTCATCAGGGGTCGCCACAGCGGAATGAATCGCCAACTCATCCAGCATATGTTTTATGCAGTGGATGCCCTTCCAGCTGCAACCCATCACTGGGAAACACCCATGCCCTCTCATTCACACATCTACACTATGGACAATTTAGCTTACCCAATTCACCTAAAACTAAACCTTTGGATCAGGGAGTACTGGAGCACCTGGAGAAAACCCACGCAAACACTTTGCCACCAAAAAATGTATTATTATTATTAATATTATTATTATTATTATTATTATTAATATTATTATTATCTGTTAATTGTGCATTAAATAAAATTTGTATACATTACATACACTCAAAAAAAAAAGATTTTTGCTGCTTGTTCAAACTGTTAAAATGAGCTGAAACATCCTAATTATTGATGTTTGGGGGGACAAATTAATTGTTTTATGTTCAATACACTTAAAAATTAATTTCTGGAAATAATTAAGTTAAAATTTCTCGATTTGTGTTGGGACAACATGAAGGAATTACGTGGAACCCAGCATTATTTTACAGCGCAAGTCAATCTGATTAAATATAATGCTGAAAACACAAAAGAATGGGCATGCTGCTTGTATTCAACCATTCAATCTGTATCTAAAGAAAAATACAAGCAGCATGTCCATTCACATCCAAAAGCATTAAATCTCCATGCTAAACTATTCATTAAAGCAGGAAGCTGTCCATTGCAGCAGGTGCCCACACGAATCAAATCAATAAAACTGTGGTATTTAAATAATTATCATGTCCTTGAGAAACTGTGCATGGGCATTGAGAGCGGCGTTATTGATTATGCAGAGCGTTATATTGAGAGGCAGGGTACGAAGCGTGTTCAGGGCCGTGTATGAGACCGTCCTCTGGGGAGGTGCATGATCCGGACGTGGGAGAACTGAACCCGCCGAAAATCCTTTAGCTCTCGCCTGCTCAGCATTTCTAATGAAGGTAACATGAGGATTGAAGAGAGCAGCGTCTCGGGCCGGTGGGGAATTATCTCCATCACTGCTGACATCCAAGAAAACAGCTTTTAATGGCAACTCCAGCATTATCTGCAATTATAAAACGTCAATCATAGCCAGCGCCTTTCACTGCTGGTCAGTAAAGCTTGCATAAGCAGCCTTTAAATACATGCGCTGCTTTATTTCTGTTCTCAGTAACATGAAGTTACAGAGAAGGTGCACTTCATGAACTTCTTACATGTTTCTGTTCGCTTTCTGACAAGTCTCAGAGTTCAGAAACTCTTGTTCACCATTTTCAAATGTCAGAACAGGGTATATGCAGGAATCCTAAAAGAAATTTCAATATTTTTTTAAAGACCTTTTCAGAATATTTTAAGATCTCGTCTTAATAAACAGTGGTAGTTAAATAAATAAATGGAGCACAATCGTGCAACAGAACTTAGATAAGCTTGAAATAAACAAACTTTGAAAGAATAAATTATGTGGTTGTTTTCAGCGACAGGTTCCAGCCACTGTTTAAACTCGTCTTTCTCCAACCAGGAGTATGTAAACTTGCATTATCCCATTTTGCCGTTTGTTTTGCTCTATGGCAGGGCTATTCAATTAGTTTGTCATGGGGGCCAGTTCATGAAAAGCATTTAAAATGAGGGGCCGGAGAGATATGACTTGCAATATGAGTGATGAAACAGCAATGTAAGAGCCCATATGTTGTATTTTTGCTCCTTAAGACACCCACGTTGGCTTTTTCTGCATTAAAATGTTCATATATTGTATTTTGAAACTACATAATATCACTGCATTGTACAATGTGACTTTTTTTTTTTTCAAACATTCAAATGTTGCATTTCAAAGCAGAACAAAAGCAGTACATTGCTTAAGTAGGCTTCTTCGACATTTAGACACATTCATGTTAAGTTTTGAACTGCATAACAATTATGGATGCAACAATTATAGATTTTGGTTGTTCAGTTATATAGTCTGAAAAATAATCATGGTTTCACGGTTATCACGTCTAATGTAAATTGAAGCTTTATATTAGGTAAGTATTAAAATGGATTGTTGTTATCATCTGCGTTCATACATAGATCATTTTAATAACTTGTATTAATTTGTCTAACATATCTTTTGTTTACATTGCATTGAAAGCCACACATAACTCTTACCACTACAGCGTGAGATGTTTTCTACTCGATGCATCTGGAAGGGGCGAGCGCATCTCTCCGCTTGGCGTGCATATTGGCATATATTCTAATACTGGAAATAATGAACTTGCACGCGGAAAAGACGCGATATGTGAATGGCCCGCTGCTATAGTTAATCCAGTGGCGTGCGTATTAGCCTTGGTGTACAAGCTCAGAACTTTAAACTAGCGCACAGGTGGCATAACTTTGTTTAGTTGCAGCGGTTTTGTTCCGTGCAACAGAAACACAATGTTGAGAAGCCTTTAGGCTTAAGTATCCAAATGTTTTGAGCCGCTCGCGTCACTCACTCGCTTGATGTCAGGTGACTCACGCTCTGCACAGCCTTCAACTGCAGCCAATGCAGCTCGTGCTGTATTGAACAGACGCACGTCACTTCATAGCGGACGTTTTTCGACTAAACTAAATTTATTTTTGATGTCTTGGTCACACTATTTGGAGGGCCGGAACAAATTGCCTCGCGGGCTGCTAATTTAATAGCCCTGCTCTATGGTTTCGCTACATGTGGAGAGCACAACATCACCTTTCTGCGTTTGTCACAAATTATGTGACATCACCCGGACAGAGGATCTTGGCCGAACGCACCCGGCCTGAACCAATAGAGGAAAATAAATATATTTATGCTTTTTTTGGAGTCATACACTTTGGACGACGATTGAACAAAATTTAAGACCTCGTAAAAACGGGATTAAGACTTTTTAATACCTTTTAAGGGCCTTAATTTTCTTATAATTGATTTATCAATGTTTAATACCTTTTAAGACCCCGCGGACACCCTGCAGAAATGGGAAGGGCTTCAGACAGAGGAAATTGTCATATTTTGTGATTTTACATTTGGCTAGAGGCTGCCGACTTGCTGAAACGATAAGCAATAAAAAAAATAATAATAATAAAAAAAAAAATTTATTACACAGCTGACTGGGATACACGCTTCTGATCCAAGGAATCCAAGGTATGTTATTCAGAGATAACAATAGAGGTGTAAACCTACACTGGTCTCATGGTTCGGTTCCAATTATGTCATCAATTTGGTTCAATTCGATATCTTGGTGCATCATGGTGCATTAATGATGCTTTCCTTACACAATTTTATATTTTACTTCACAGCACAAGAATTCTTGTATTTAAATGTGCAATTTTTAAATACATATTATATCTATTTGTAATACAATATTGTCCTTTAATACAAGCAGTCAGATATGAACTGTACCTTTCATTTTACCTGCTCAAAGAAAACTCTTTTTGAATGCATCAAACAAAACTCAAGTACATGCACAGAACAACATGAGCATTTATACCAAATAAGCTAACGTAAATAATACCACGCTTGCTTTTTGAGCATTGTTAAACGCCTGATTAATCACACGCTCAACAGAAATCCAGGGGTGCTGATAAAAAGGGGGGGGGGTGTAGGTGCCCATAGTTACTATTAGGGTGCCCAGTCTCTTACCAAACCCCCCCACCCCCTGTTCTTGCGGCATTAAAAAAAAACCCTAGCTCTCTCTTTACTTTAGTCTGCAACTAAGTTTTAACCCAAAAAAAATTGGGGTTTTTTAACCCAAAAAAAATTGGGTTATAGAGCCCAAATCGACCAGCACCACCCAATCTTACATCCACGTTCTTATTAGGGATGTCAATTTCCACAAACTCATGTTATCGATCATCATTTAAATTAACAATCAATTATCAATTAATTGCTAATCACCATGCACTCCATCATAAAGACAATAGATAAAGTTTTGAATAAATTAGGTACGCCTTTTCCATTTAAAGAGTTACAGTTATGAACAGCTTAGTCCTTATAAAGGATCCGTTTATAAAATACGTACTTAACGCATCTAGGCTACTGAAGAATAAGCAATGCATTATGATCCTTGCATAATGATTAAAGCGAAATAAGCCAAGCCTTCATTGTATCTATAAAGTATAAATATAAAAAAAAATAAGAAATTAAGTGATGTGACATATGTTTTAAAAAAAATTAATAAATAAAAAAATAAAAATTGTAAAACTATTACACAATAGGCTACAGGTTAAATAATGGCATCTCGTCAGAGCTAAACATCACTGTGATCAGCACGCACGTCTGTTTAAAGCTTCATAAAAAACAGACCTACATATGACAGACAATACAACCTCAATAAACACTTTTTATTTAATACAGGCTACATTAAGGGCATCCGTTACGACATTGATTGGATCTGTTGTTGTCAAGCTTATGTTTTTTTCAGAAACAAGAGACAATAGAATTTTAGCTTCAACACAGATTAATTGCACTTTACTTGCATGGGGAAGACTGTGAAAGGTTCCTTTGCATTTGATTATTCAATATCTGTGTCTATTATTAAGACTTACCAAAAAAACAATGAAGCATTTTTTTCTCTTGTCTATCCTTTATTTTTGTATTTATATTAGTTCATTATATTTTATGCAGATTACACTACAAAATCACAGCAATCTGGTAAAATAGATTTAATATCGCAATAGATGTTGCAGAAATACAAAATATTGCAATGTAAATTTTTTTTACCAATATCCTGTTACATGTGCAGTGCTACCAAATCAGCCGTCTCTCAAAAAGTAGTCTGGAGCCTTAAAAATAGGACATTACGTCTAACGGTTTTGCTTTCCTGTCGCAAAAAGTTTACTGTACCAACTCCATGTACTGTATTTGTCCGCATATCTTTCCCTGCCTGTCATTTCATTGTAAAATAAGAACCTGGTCTGTGCAAGAAAGACCAGTCTTGCAGAAATGTCCTGAAAAGACAGAGTCTCAAGCTGTATCTGTCACTCTCAATTAAAATTTGCAGCCTCCCAGTTGGTGGAAGTGCTGGTGCGTGTGGGCAGATTGTGGGGCTGAGATTTGAGAACAGATACATCAAAATAGAAATGTATTTGTGGTGTGGATATGTGCGATTATTAAACTGCAAAAAGCTGAGATTAAAAATATATATAAGCGCTGCATACTTTATAGATTGAAGGTGAAAGCGGTCGGTCTACTTTCTGTTACTAAGCAAGTAGAGTAAGACGCTTAATATTGACAATGATGCGCATTTACTTCTAACTGTAACATGTAAAAATTACAATATGTTGTTAAGGGGAAACAATTGCTAATTTATTTATTTTAATCTGACAATTTTAAATTATTCATGCCATGTTACATTTATGGCAACTAAAAATTACATTGACAAATTCTAATCATTGCAAACTAAATGTGTCAAATAAAGAAATTATGTGCAAATTAATGGCCACATAAAAAAAAATATTAGAAGAAAAATTAAAATACTACTATATAATTAAAAAGGACAATTACCAAAACAATACATTGCCCCATTACATGTAATAAAAAATAAAAGTTATTAATTAAATGCATGTCAAATTGTGCTTTTTTATATTAAAATTGAGTGCAAAATAAACTTCATGTGATCATTTAGAAAGTAGGACAGAAACATTATAGCAGTTTATAATTATAAATAATCTTCCAATCAAGTAAAGAGAGAAATAATGCTGAGATTAATTTGCCTTATAATAATAAATAATAAAATACCAATATTAATAATATAATACTGATGTTAATTTGCGGGCGACGTGGTGACGGAGTGGTTAGCACGTTTGCCTCACAGCAAAAAGGTCACTGGTTTGAGCCTCGGCTGGGTCGGTTGGCATTTCTGTGTGCTGTATGCATGTTCTCCCCGTGTTTGCGTGGGTTTCCTTCGGGTGCTCCGGTTTCCCCCACAGTCCAAAGACATGTGGTACAGGCGAATTGAGTATGCTAAAAAATTGACCATAGTGTATGAGTGTGTGTGAATGTTTCCCAGTGCTGGGTTGCAGCTAGAAGGGCATCCGCTGAGTAAAAATATGCTGGATAAGTTGGCAGTTCATTCCACTGTGGCGACTCCAGATTAATAAAGGGACTAAGCCGAAAAGAAAATGAATGAATGAATGATGTTAATTTGCAATATTATGACTTTTACTCATCATCTATGTTAAGCTGCTTTGTTGATCTACATTGTTAAAAAAAAACTATAGAAATAAAGATGAATTAACTAGAATATTAACTAAATACATGTCTAATGTTTTCATAAAATATTTTTATTTGTAAAAAAAAATTTAAATAAAGCAAAAAATAATGAGTGCAAACTACAATAAGACCCCATAAAAATATGTACAACCAATAATAATCATATAAACAAAATGCAAGTCAAAAAAATAATTGTATTTTATTAAAAAAAAAAAAATTTTAAGGTAAGTGGTGGCAAACCATTTAAACAAACTAAAATTACTCAAACAAATTAAGCTGAACATTACTAAATTTATTTTGTTTAAATTCAGCCCATAAAAATAGTTTGCAACCACTTACCTTAAAAAAAAGTAGTAAATCCAATGAAATATTTTTTTCAACCCAGGCTCATTCTGAAAACGTACCTCTATATACATTTCTGGAGAGCGCTAAATATGTCCCAGGAGGTACGTTTTTTGCAGTTTTTGTTTTCGCAAGGCCACGGTGTACAGGCTGCTGTCGACTGACTGACTGACCGATTGACTGACCCACCTTCCTCCTTCCCTAAACCCAACCAATAGTGTTTTCAAAAGCATCGATTGACCCGTCTACCCACTTCCCTAAATCCAACTGACAGTTTTTTCAAAAGCAATCCAGAAATAGAAAAGCCCCCAGGTTTTTAACCATGTTTTCAGATACATGTTTTACCACATTCTCACCCTGTTATGTACTTGTTTATTTAATTTTTTGGCTTCTCTTTTTGTCTCACCCGCTTTCTAGAACCGTTCTTCATCGGACTCGAACCCCGTCGTCGCGGTCAACTTCTCTCTGTGTCTCAAGTCCACCGACGTACATGACGAGCTACTGGACAAACTGGTAACAGCGGGAAAGCAGTCTATTCGGAGGTAAGCGGTCAGCTGGTAAGCACATAAAGGAACGGCATCATACGGCCCCGTAGCATTCATTTTAAAGTCGAAACTCGAAATGCAGCCATACATACTTCTGGCTACATAATTTGTGATCTACAGAAATGTATATAGAGCTACCTTTTTTAAAATGAGCCTGTGCTGATTTTCTGTATACAGCCTACATATCAACTTTAATGTTTCATTTTTATGTTAATACAAAGACAGCTGTCATTTTTTTCACTTTTAGATTGGCTGAAGGAATTTACAGAGTACAGTAACCATTTCACCTGACAATAAATCATAAATAAAATGTGACTAATAATAATTGAGACAAAGCAATCACTACTCATGTCTTTTGTTTGCTTGACCTTGGCATCCCAGCAGCAACAATACGAAATGTTCAACTAACAATTGCAACAATTATCAAATTAAATCCCAGCTTTTGTTTATCTCTTCTCAAAACAGTCGGTCGATGGAAATTTGTAAACTTTTTTGACCTTCCTTCAACACGGGTCCACTGCACACATCACAATCTCAATTCAGCATAAACCAGCAACTCTCTCATTACAAGCCTTTACAAACTCATGCGATCAATTGTTACGCTGTGTGGAAAGCTATACGAGAATAGTCTCGTTCTGCTTTTACTGCCAAAGACTTTTCAAGGAGCTCCGATGCTTAGTGGGCCGAGCAGAGGAGGACAGCCGATGATATTGCAGAAATAATCTGTCCAGAACACACATCCACTGCAGTTATTATACACTCATGAAACACACTGTCAGAAGGTAATATAGTACGTTTCTCAAAGCTCAGCACTTTCCCTCTGAAATACAATTACGCATGTGCACATACAGAACTTAAGAGCAAGTGGGATTCGTTTTACCTCTAGATCAGATTTTCCTGAATTCAACAAGGTGCTGGAAACATTCCTTGGAGAATTGCATGGAGTTAGTCAATTTTTCGACCACATACAGTACTGTATGGTTGCTTCAACTTCACTTTATCTCAATTCATTGCTGTTGGAAAGACACTGAGAGATCGGACTAGAGCTGCACAATATATAGTTTGAGCATCAATATTGCAATGTGTGCATCTGCAGTAGTCAATCGCAAGATATGGAATGTTGAGTTGGGATTATAGATGACCTGAAACCACAGGTCAAAACCAGCCTGATCTCACAAGGAAATGTAACTATTTTACATTTTATCAGTTTAGTTCAGTCGTAGAAAAATGTACAATTTTTAAAAAGGAGGTGTGGCACCCAACCGTCATTGGGGGATGAGCAAATCATACTAAATTTTACGAAGGAAATCATACGAATTCATACAAATTAGCCACTAAATCAAAATGTTACGACGTGTCTTGAGATAGCGTTGGTCAAAACAAGAGATTTGTGGAGACACTGCAAAATTTAACCATAATAGAGCGAAAGTTTATCATCTGCATGTTTTTTAAGGCCTGTGACTGTGTGAACATTTTAAGTGAGTTTAAAGCATTTTAATAGTGCATAAAGAAGTTTGATAAAGATTAATTTTATTGAATTATTTATTTTCCCAGTGTTGGGTTGCGGCTGAAAGGGCAATCTGCTACATAAAACATGCTGGATAAGTTGGCGATTCATTCTGCTGTGGCAACCCCAGATTAATAAAGGGAGTAAGGTGAAAATAAAATAAATGGTGAATGAATGAATGAATTATTTATATGAAGACTATGCAGTACTATTTTACATTTGATTATTTAATTTCTGTACCTGAAAACTGTTACTCTCGACAGAAAACAATAAAGCATGGTATATTTCACTTTGTTTATTATATGTATATAATAAATTACATACATATTAGAGGTGTGAACCTACACTGGTTTCACGAGTCGGTTCAATTCGATATCTCTGTGCATCACGGTGCATTGGCGATGCTTTCCATACACAATTATATTTTACTTCACAGCACAAGAAAAAAAATTTATAAATATATTTGGTCACTTTATTTTGATGGTCCGTTTGTTGAATTTTAGTTACATTGCAACTAATTCTCATTAGACAAGTAGACTGTTAGGTTAAGGTTAGTGTAAGCTGACATGTACAGTTGAAACCAGAAGTTTTACACTGTATAAAAAGGCACATAACCATTTAAAAAAAAAGTCAGATGTTAATGTGACTAAACTTTTTCTCTTTTAGGCAAGTTAGGATTATCAAATTTGTTTTTGTTATGCTTAATAGCAGAATAATGAGAGAGATATTTTTTGAGAAATTGTTGTAACTTTTCTTGAAAGTCAAGTTTACATACAATAAGATTATTATGCCTCTGAAACAGCTCAGATGATGGTGTCAAGCTTTTGGATTGAACTGTTTGGCCATAATGACCGGTGTTACATTTGGAGGACAAAGGGGAAAGCTTTCAAGCAAAGGAACACCATCCTAACTGTGAAGTATGGGGGCGGCAGCATCATGTGGTGGGGCTGTTTTGTTGCAGGGGGGACTGGTCCACTTCACAGCATAGATGGCATCATGAAGAAAGAACATTATGTAGAAATACTGAAGCAACATCTCAAGACATCAGCCAGGAAATTAAAACTTGGCCACAAATGGGTCTTGCAAACAGACCATGACCAAACTGCCAAATTAGTTAAAATGTGCTTTACGGACAACAGAGTGAATGTTTTAGAGTGGCCATCACAAAGCCCTGAACTCAATCCTATAGAAAGTTGAAAAACTTGTGCGAGCAAGACAAAGCCAACAAATCTGACTCAGTTACACCAATTCGGTGAGGAGGAATGGGCCAAAATTCCTTCAAACTATTGTGAGAAGCTTGTGGAAGGATACCCAAAACATTTGACTAAAGTTATACAGTTCAAAAGCAAAGCTAAAAAATACCAAGGAAATGTATGTAAACTTTAGACTGTCTAGAAATTAATAAAAAAAAAAAAAATAAAAAAAAAAATGTCTCTCATTATTCTGGCATTTAGCAAATTTAAATCATTTAGGTAATCCTAACGGACCTAAAATAGTAAATGTTTAGTATGATTTACCATCAGACATTTTTTTTTTAAAAATGGTTATGTTCCTTTTTTTAGAGTGTATGTAAACTTCTGGTTTCAACTGTACTTGCAATGTTTCTCTGAGTCATAGTTAAATGTCTGTTGATGTAGCAGTATCAACAGATATTAAGCAGACCATCTACTAATACTAAAACCATCAAAATAAAGTGTTACGTTATATTTATACATTATTTGAATTACAATTTTGTCCTTTAATACAAACAGTCAGAACTGGACCTTTAAATTCTGAAATACATGCACAGAACAACATGAGCATTTATAGCAAATTAACAAATGTAAATATCCCACTCGCTTTCTGAGCCTTGTCGAGCGAGTTCTTACACCCGTCATTGGTCAAGCGCTCAACAGAAAGGGCTGCGATTGGCTCTAACGCTTTCACGCTGTTCACGATAAATGAGGAGGAGAAAACTCACTCTGCAGACAGACGCTTGTGTCTGGATCCACAAGTAACGCTATAACAGCCGAGAGAAGAGAGGAAACGTCACGCCAGCAGGTCAAACGGGCCACAGTCAGAGAGAGAGAGAGAAAGAGAGAGAGAGAGAGAGAGAGAGAGAGAGAGAAATTCTTTTGGAGAGTTTACTTCCATTTACTCAGTCGCAGTGAAACAGCTTCTGCTGAACGTCAGTGAAAGACTGTCAGCAAACACACACACACACAGTGAATTGTGCAGCGTTTCTGTTTAAGTAGTTACAAGGTGCGTTCGACTTCATGCAGTGCTGCGCAGATCGATCGAAATCTGTCTTAAAGCGGTGCATGACGTTTAGAAAATTTTGGCCGGATTGATGCTGCACCGACGCCATGTGACTGTCACATGTGGCATCAAAGTCCCGCGACAGCGCTCCGGGATAAGACGACCGATTCAGCCCTCGCAGCATCCGAAGAGCGCCTGCTGGAGCTAAGATGACGTCACTAATATAACACGATTGGCCAAGTTCACCTCAGCAACCACGTGTGTTTCGCGTTTATTATTGGACAAATTCTGTCTCACAAATTTCAAAACAAACAATTAACTATTCATACGCTCTATATCTTGTACACATCATGCTTATTAAAAGACTACAAATATTTTACTGCAGTATCATCTTTTGTTCAATAATTTGTTTATAATGTCTAGATTGTTTGCAGGTTTATTCTGCCTTTTTTATACAGACTACTGTATTCAGCTCCATAAACGATTTAAATGATATATTTTAGTAAATAACCTAAATATTAACTCAAATAACTCTTACAGACTTGTAATAAAATAATTATCATCATTGACCCGCACGATTTCTTAGCAAATTAAGTTATATAAAAATATGTAATATAAAAATATGATTCTAAAATATTTTATTTCCCATCAAGCCATTTATGCAGAAATGTTAAAAGTGTCATTGATGTACTTGCTCTTTCTGAGAAATGTCTACTTAAAGTGTAGCTCATTTATTTTGGTCATTTTGTTAAAACTTATTGGATTAAAGTGCTTTTTTAAAAATGCTTTCATTAACCAGAATAATCCTATTTGTGGATATTTATTTCCTCTTTATGTGCTCTCTGGTTTTCCCCTTATTTCTCATGCATTTGTTATGTAGGCTACTTAAATTTAATTTATAATTCCCTTATTGCTTAAAAATGAACTATACAGGGAGTGCAGAATTATTAGGCAAGTTGCATTTTTGAGAATTCATTTTATTATTGAACAACAACCATGTTCTCAATGAACCCAAAAAGCTCATTAATATAAAAGCTGAATATTTTTGGAAGTAGTTTTTAGTTTTAGCTATTTTAGGAGGATATCTGTGTGTGCAGGTGACTATTACTGTGCAGAATTATTAGGCAACTTAACGAAAAACAAATATATACCCATTTCAATTATTTATTTTCACCAGTGAAACCAATATACTCCACCTCCACCTTGCTGGCGTCTGAGTCGGACTGGAGCTCTCTGCCCTTTACCGATCTAGCCACGGGCCCATCAAGACTCACTCTCATTTCATCAGTCCATAAAACCTTAGAAAAATCAGTCTTGAGATATTTCTTGGCCCAGTCTTGACGTTTCAGCTTGTGTGTCTTGTTCAGTGGTGGTCGTTTTTCAGCCTTTCTTACCTTGGCCATGTCTCTGAGTATTGCACACCTTGTGCTTTTGGGCACTCCAGTGATGTTGCAGCTCTGAAATATGGCAAAACTGGTGGCATCTTGGCAGCTGCATGCTTGACTTTTCTCAGTTCATGGGCAGTTTATTTTGCGCCTTGGTTTTTCCACACGCTTCTTGCGACCCTGTTGACTATTTTGAATGAAACGCTTGATTGTTCGATAATCACGCTTCAGAAGCTTGGCAATTTTAAGAGTGCTGCATCCCTCTGCAAGATATCTCACTATTTTTGACTTTTCGGAGCCTGTCAAGTCCTTCTTTTGACCCATTTTGCCAAAGGAAAGGAAGTTGCCTAATAATTATGCACACCTGATATAGGGTGTTGATGTCATTAGACCACACCCCTTCTCATTACTGAGATGCACATTACCTAATATGCTTAATTGGTAGTAGGGTTTCGAGCCTATACAGCTTGGAGTAAGACAACATGCAAAAAGAGGAGGATGTGGTCAAAATACTCATTTGCCTAATAATTCTGCACTCCCTGTAGTTTATAGAGACTGTATTCTGATTTATTTGTATTGTAAATCTTTTGTTGTTATTTCAATAAATAAATAAATGAATGATCACGCCATGTGATTGGTAATCATGACTGCAGCAACTTTGAGCCCCCGAAGTGGCCGGCTTGACAGCTCCGTTTTCAACTCCGCCCCCGCCTGCACTCCGCTAATCTCGTTGATCATCGGCTGCACCTGTGCTTCATGTCGAACGCACCTACAGTGTTTTAATTACTTGCGCTCGCCTCCCTCGCCATAGTAAGCTACCGCGACATAGCGCATATGAGATAAATGCCATCAGTACGTAAAAACTGGTTATGATTACTTAACCGGTACCGAATTGTCCGCGTCTGCAACAATTAATTTTGACACCCCTAATACAAATACATCTATATTTCACTAACCTACAAAATCATCCCAGTCAATCTAAATGTAAACTATTTAAGTCATCTGGTGAATTGTATTTGCAGCGCACTATATAATTTGCAGAGAAAAAAAATATAGAAGGTAAAATGTTTCCAATATCGTGCTGCCCTAGATCAGACAATGCAAAAAAATGCTTTATACTTAGTTTTTGTATTGTTTCTAGTCCAAATTAGGGTTGTCCCAATGCTGATACTAGAATCGGAAATACTCGCTGATACCTGTGCCACAATTTTAGCAGTATCGGCGAATATTTCCGATTCAGTTTGAAACCATAAACTAATCCAATACCATCTTTTAAAATGGGATATATGCCTGCTAGCTTTGCTTAACATGTTGTTGCCACAACAACTACTGTTAGAGCAGTGAAGAAGAGGGTGATGCACTATCTTATTTAAAAAATATATTTCTGAATTTTTTATTTCAAGGTTATTTTTCTGTATTATTCATATTAATTTTATATTTGCATTAATTGATTTCAAAACATTTATACGTACTCAAAAAAAATTTTTTGCTGCTTGTTCTAACTACTTATTTGATGTATAAGCTGAATCAACACAATTCTTGAGGTTTTTTTAGACAACTTAATTGTTTTATGTTCAATCCACTTAAATTTGTAAAAACAATTACGTCAACTTAATTTGTGTTGGGACAAGATGAAGGAATTGTGTGGAACCCAGCATTTTTTACAGTGCTGTAAAACTTGTTTTCAGCTTACAGTGTTTGATTTGTGGCTAAACTTGTTTCAGTAAAGCACAGTAAATAATATTATTGTTAAATTTCTGATAATAAAAATGTCAGATAATAAATGTACTCTAGTTCACTATTTGTATTTGTTCATGTTTTATTAATGGATAAGTCTGAAGCACACCGTAAATTAATCCTATGCATTCAGGGCTAGTAGTTTACACAACTGTTACTACCAGGTATCGGTTAAGTGCTCTGCATTGACCGATACCCTGAACTCAGGTATCGGAAAGGAAAAAAAGTATCGGAAAATCCCTAGTCCAAATATCTACAAAAATTTACAATCAAGAAGCATTTATAAACAAAAAATAAGATAATTTTGCTTACTTCATTGGTAGATTATTTTGCTTGTTATAATGAAACTCAACTTGACTTCAACATATTTAAAAAAAAAAAAAAAAAAAAAAAAAAAAAAAAGTTTGTAGTTTGTAGGCAATGTTTTAGTAGTCTAGTTCCTCGTCTCTGCATCCTTTAGTTAAATAAAAAAACTTTCAGTTCTTAGTTTCCCCTACAAGCCATACTGACCTATAGCAGTGTCCATTTCATACAACAACCATAAAAGATCCAGCACAATCCAAAAAAATAGAGAAATAATACTGAGATTAATTTAATTTATTATTAAATAATATAATACTAATATTAATTTGCAACATTATGGCTTTTATTCAATTTTCTTTGTCTAGGTTTCCTCTGGGTGCTCCGGTCCCCCCCCCAAGTCCAAAGACATGTGGTACAGGCGAATTGGGCATGCTAAAATTGACCGTAGTGTATGAGTGTGTGTGAATGAGTGTGTATGGATCTTTCCCAGTGATGGGTTGCAGCTGGAAGGGCATCTGCTGCGTAAAACATTTGTTGGCGGTTCATTCCGCTGTAGCGACCCCAGATTAATAAAGGGACTAAGCCAAAAAGAAAATGAATGAATGAATGAATGAATGAATGAATGAATGTCCAATGTTTTCATAAAATATTTTAAAAAGCAGATTATTTTGCTTGTTATAACAAAAAAAAAAAAATCAACATGACTGGACTTTGACTTATTATTTCTGAAAGAAGACCATATTTTAGTTGTCTAGGTAATATTCCTTGTATCCTTTAGTAAAAAACAAAAAACTCTCTCAGTCCTCAGTTTCACCTACAAGCCATACTGACCTACTAGAAGTGTCCGTTTCATAATGACCATAAAGGATCCAGCACAATCCACGATGGCATTTTCTACTTAGCCCTTCTCCTACAAGGTTACTTGATAGTTAGCACACATTTATTGCCCATCCGTGTCAACTCACAGAACACTAATTCAAAGGACAGCCAACATGGAGCTGGCCAGCTTTTCAGTGCCCGCTAAAGGGCAAAACTGTGATTGTAGAAGAGGGTCCTCAGTTACTCTCCAGTCCCTGGGTTCCTACTTAACATCAAACCTACAACCACTGACTTCAGTTCAAAACATGGACTCCACCATATGGAAATGGCAGGTAACGTCTACATTTCAAGGACAAATTTGCTAGTCCCATAAGAAACAGTTTCAGACTTAGTCTTATATATTTACCAAATAATTATTCAAATCATACCATCATTCTAAAGAGAAAAAAAAACAACCAAAACCATCATAGAAATTGTAATAGTTTTAATTGTTATGAAGGAACTTATGTGACCCTGTACCACAAAATTAGTCACACTGGTATAATTTTACGTAATTCCCAAATACATTATGTATTGGTCAAATTTATTTATTTTGTATGGTAAAAAAATTCATTAAAATATTAAGTAATAATCATGTTCCATGTAGGTAAGGGACGATTACTGGTTTCAAGGTTTTAAAATCACTAACAATTTGTGTTATATCATTCCTAAAGTATATGTAAGGGTTTTTGAGAGAGAGTAAAATCTCTCCCTGGCAGGGGCAGCTGCCGCTAAACCTGCCACAGCTAAGTGCGCCTGCCACAAATACCTGCCACTCTACCCGTCACCGCTAGAGGCAGCGGCCTCTAAACCTGCCACGGCACCCGCCACGGTTTTATGTGCCTGCCACAAATACCTGCCACTGTTTTGTAAGCCCTTCACGGCACCCGCCACAATTATACGCGCCTGCCACGGCACCCGCCACGGTTTTATGCGCCTACCACAAAGACCTGCCACTGTTTTGTGAGCCTGCCACGGCACCGCCACGGTTATGCGCAACTGATACGGCACCCGTCACGGTTATAGGGGAGAGCGGGGCACAAAGTAACACTTTTTGGTTTAGGTCAAAATATGAACAAAGTGATAGGGTTAGACAAACCATTTTTTTAACCAACGACACACAAGCCTCTCCTACAAATGAGCACTGAAATATGATCGCCGGACCTGTGGTTTCTGTGGAGTATTGCCAAAAGTGCCAGGAGTAAAAATGTTACTATTTACATCACCTGCAGGGCAAGTTGTAACAGACAGAGGGTTAGCAGTAACAAATGCTTATAAAGGCAGATTTCACACAATTTAAATTCAGTTTACTTTAAATAGTAGCTATATTTCCTTGTATTTCCTATTAATTGTTGGGCTATATTAACAGCTAAAATACAGTTAGCATATCGATTTTATTTTGAGTTGTAGCCCATGGCCCTAAAAATTAAAATGTAACCTGAAAACTAATTAAAATAGGCTTAATAAATAAATTGAACGACAGGTAGGGCTAATATCATAATGGTTTATGATGGCGTTTTTACAAATGCCAACTGGACCATATCACGGAAAAAAAACACTTATGATAGCCTAACATAACTTTATTTTTACCTTTAAAATTATGAAAAAAAGCTTGCATGTGTGGGCATAGTTTGATGTCTTTACCTAAAACATTTATATTATTTGAAATAAAACGGAAATAAATAAGGAGAATAAAATATCATTTAGGCTAAACCACTCGTTTGGCACTGAGGGCATGATCCGTTTGCAATTAAGTAAACTGTATCATTGCATAACCTTTATTGATAAAATCAGTAATAGCAAAACTGTGCATATTATTATTACTATAAAAAGTATATTACTGCCTTAAATCAGTAACTTAGGCAGTAATGCAAAGTAATAATAAATAAGTATAAAAATAGCCTAAATGTATGGAGTCAGAGAAATCTCAAAAGAAATTCACGCAAAAGACACGATGTACACATGCGTAGCCAAATTCACGTGCATAAAACTAAATTCACGTGCGTAAAATATTTATTTATATTCACAAAAACAATTCACGTGCTCAAAATAAAAATACATATTCATAAAATACATTTCACAAATGCAAAACCCCATTTGCAAGTGTATAAGAGTGTACAAAAACTTTTGAATGTTTAAAACTTGCGAGTTCATCCTGAATGAGAATGTGCAAATCCTCTTTCACGTACGACTCCCCCTGGATAAGTGTGTGTGTATTTTTGAGACTGTCCTGCCAGAAGCAAGCAACTCGTAACCTTTCAGCCAATCAGATGAGACCTGTATTCAATATCACCTACTCTGCGCTCCTTTTGCGCAGACGGTTTCTCTTCAGCACGGCGAACGGAGAAAGAGATGCACAGGCTTCAGAGTCATATTAGAACAATCATAACAAAATAAAATCAAATTGTTTTCTGCCAACTCTACCAGAATATTGTTCTACATGTCCTAATGTACCACTGTGCTCACTTTTCATATCATATACTGTTTTTATCTTTTAATTATAGCACGCCAAAATCATGGAAAATACAGTGTTTTTTTTACTATACGGTCATATTAGAACAATAATCTGGTGGAGTTGGCAGAAAACAATTTGATTTTATTTTTTTATGATTTTTCTAATATGACTCTTCAGTAAAAAAACACTGTGTTTTTCATGATTTTAGCGTGCTATTCAAATATGAAACAGTAATATGATATGAAAAGTAACCACAGTGGTAACATAACAATTGTACAACAACATTTTAAAAAAATATTTAGCAACATTCCACAGGAAAATATTTACCGAAAAACACAAATAAACCAATAAAACAATCATAATAGTACAGTAAACACCTAAATAGTAGGTTGTAAATATGAAAACGAATGTGAATAGTTATGACAGCCGGGTAATGACTTTTAAATGCTATTAATTTTGTTGTTAAAGTCGCAAATAAAACACAATTACAGCAAAACAAAGAAAAAATAGCATAGCCTACATGCAAAGTCATGATTTTTATATATCCAAACATAAATAAAAGTGACCATTTATGACTATCTCTCATTTGAATTCATACGCGAATAAAAGTGAAACAAGATTAAAACTGCAGCGCATTAAACACACGCGTCTTTAATCTACCGCGCAACACAGAGTAGACGCGCACTGCAATTTGAAGCACAGATAGCGTGACCCTCTCTCGGAACCGCAGATGGCGTGACTGCAGTTAAAAACACCTTCTAACTGAATTTATTAAAACTGACGCGGTTCTCCTCAGCTCTTCTCTTTGGTGATGCGGCTGTATGTTGGAGGGAAGGTTATCAGAGCAGTGATCAGCCCGATTTAAAATCATGAACAGCATCAGACATGTTTGAAATGATCCGAGAGCCTCCGATTTGTGTTGAAAAAGATCCCGAAAAGTATTAATATTATATTTATATTCTACATATTACTAAAGCACAACAACAGCCAGTTTACTTTCATTAGATATAATGTAAATTAAGTTTTTAGTCAATGATAGTCAGGGGATTTAATAGTTCTGGGTTGAATCCTGCGCATCTTTTTCTCCGTTCGCCATGCTGGAGAGAAACCGTCTGCGCAAAAGGAGCGCAGAGTGGGTGATATTGAATACAGGTCTCATCTGATTGGCTGAAAGGTTACGAGTTGCTTGCTTCTGGCAGGACAGTCTCAAAAATACACACACACTTATCCAGGGGGAGTCGTACGTGAAAGAGGATTTGCACATTCTCATTCAGGATGAACTCGCAAGTTTTAAACATTCAAAAGTTTTTGTACACTCTTATACACTTGCAAATGGGGTTTTGCATTTGTGAAATGTATTTTATGAATATGTATTTTTATTTTGAGCACGTGAATTGTTTTTGTGAATATAAATAAATATTTTACGCACGTGAATTTAGTTTTATGCACGTGAATTTGGCTACGCATGTGTACATCGTGTCTTTTGCGTGAATTTCTTTTGAGATTTCTCTGACTCCATATAAATGAAAGGAAAAAGAGCTAGGTACCAAAATCAGTCACCAGGTCTAGTGCCCCCCTACGGGATTAAAATGCCCCCTCAGTTATGACATCGTGGCGCCGGGCCTGAGGCGCACATTACCGTGACGGGTTCCGTACTATCCCCGTATAACCGTGGCGGGTTCCGT
Organism: Danio kyathit; assembly: GCA_903798195.1. Classification (NCBI taxonomy): domain Eukaryota; kingdom Metazoa; phylum Chordata; class Actinopteri; order Cypriniformes; family Danionidae; genus Danio; species Danio kyathit. Next base: position 16,731,295 of record LR812535.1, on the reverse strand, counting down.
ATCAGCCACGTATAACCGTGTCGGGTTCCGCATCAGCCGCGTATAACCGAGGCGGGTTCCGTAGCAGACCTGTATAACCGTATATATCTGTGGCGGGTGCTGAGGCGGGCTTACAAAACAGTGGCAGGTATTTGTGGCAGGCGCAAAAAACCGTGGCGTGTGTCAGCAGTGGCAGGTTTAGAGGCAGCTACCTCTAGCGGTGACGGGTAGAGTGGCAGGTATTTGTGGCAGGCGCACTTAGCTGTGGCAGGTTTAGCGGCAGCTGCCCCTGCCACGGAGAGATTTTAGTCTCTCTCGGGTTTTTTAAATGTGTTGTAGAGAAATATGACAAAGTGGTTGTCATATGGCGTACAAAATCGAGTCAATACAATTGAAGCAAATTATTACAAATTGTTTACAATGACATAGTCCATTTTTGCCAATACTTGTTGCAGTTATTTGAATCAAGTCCTAGGTTGTAAGTCAGTCTCTCCATACAGTTTTTTTTTTTTTTTTTTTTTACAATTCCTATCCATTGAGCCCTTGTTGGAGGATCAGCCTAAAATCATTTTCGAGTTATGGCTTTTCTGCTATTTACCAAAAGGATTTGATTTAAGTATTTGTCAATAGTTGGAATAATTTCTGGTATTTTCCCAACGTATAAAGTAATAGATGAGTAGTCCAATTCTTCTCCAGTTATCGAAATCTGTGTTTTTGAAACTAATGAAGCAACTAATGACAGCAGAAGTCAAATTATTATTTAGCCTGACATGTTTACTGTTACAAAACATTTTAAATGTTTCCAAAAATTAAATATATTGTGTTCAATAGGGAAAAAAGCTGTTTTTGTTTACTAAGACATTTAAAAAGAATATATTATAGAGCAGTAATCACAATACCATAACGCAGTAAAACCATGATATTTTTATCCAAGGTTATTATACCGTCAGAATCTTATACCGCCCCATGCCTAGTTCCATGAAGATTTTATTATACATTTTTACTACACATGTACATTTTTTCTATACATTTATGCACATAAAAACAGACTTTTGATCAGTTAAATTGATTTTTAAACAGTTGATTTGCACAATTTAAAAAGCTTTTTTGCACAATTATAAAAGGCTCAATTTTTTTTTTGTACCCCTTAAATTATCTAGTTGTGCCTAGGCATGGGCCGGTATAAGATTCTGACGGTATGATAACCTTGGATAAAAATATCAATATCATTGACGGTATTGTGATCACTGCTCTAAAATATATTATTTTTAAATGTCTGGGTAAAAACAGGGTTTCTGCAGGTTTCATCACGTCAAATTTAAGACTTTTTAAAACCTTTTTAAGACTATTATCAATGAAATTTCAGACTTTCACAGGGCAAAACGCTAATAATTAACCAGTGAAATTTTTTGTTTACATGTTTTTACCCAATTAAATTCCTGTAATTTCTTAGCCACAAATTTTAAATAATGTGTCAAAACAAGCAAAAAGACAAGTTTTAAAAGCTATAATAAACAAAATGTATGCACAACATAAATAAATTTTTATAAATGTAATTTTGTTTCCTAATGTTCAATAAAATATTTTCTGAATTCTGAGGTCTAAATCAAGGTTAATATTTATTTTGAGGGTAACTACACCTTTATTTCTAAATTATTTTAAAATGCTATATAAAAAAAAAAAAAAAAAAAAAAAAAAAAACTGTAATTTTTTGATGTCATTTATTTTATCGACACTCACAATGAGATACTAATCTAAAAGTCTTCTGAAAATCAAACCAAAACAGAATATTTCTCACAAATGCAATGTAGCATAAACAATATTAAAGACAATCAGAATGTCTCAAAGTTTTAAAAGCTATAACACATTACAACATAAATTTATGCATAAAAACATAGAGAACTTTTAAACAAATGTTTTTGTGAGGATGTAAGGAAGACAATTAAACCATATTGCTAAATAGTTATGAAATGTTCATTTTAGATTTGTTGGTTGTACTGATTGGATATAGTTTTACATTGACAATTAGTGAAAATTATGACCTGTTTAAAAGTATTTAAGACCCACATCGGCATATTTCAGTGAATTTTTTTTAAGGCCTTAAATTTAGTTTAAGACATTTTAAGACCTTATGAACACCCTGAAAAAAACTACAACTTTTTTGCCCTTTGAACACAATATATTTTATTTTGGGAACCATTTAAGTTATTTTGGAGCACAACATGTCAGGCTGCTCTCTTCATTAGTTTCAAAAACACAGATTTCTTTAAAATTTGAAATGGCATCTTTGAATTTTTTTTTTTCTGCTGGCGATACTGTTGTCCTAAAAAGCTTTAAAAAAATGTAAATTAAAAATCTTACACATACCTTAGGAACAATATAGCAGAAAACATTGGCAGTTTTAAAACCTTGACTTTTCTAAACCGCGGTATACCTTGAAAACGGTTATCGTCCCATGCCTAGTTGTGTCTTGGACAAATATTGGCCTATTGTGGTCCAGGATCACATTTATTTTACTGTAAACTATTTTTCTGCCAAAAAAAAAAAAAAAAAAAAAATCAGTCAATTTATTTCCCTTCCATTGATGGCATGTTAAAACCAATAAACCCTTATGGGTCCCAAAACACATTAGAAATCATTAAAATATACAGGTAATGATTAAAATCTGATGGTTTCTATAATGTTTTGATGGTATTTGTAATGTAAACCATTTGAATTTCTGTGATGGCTATCTTTTGTTTCAGCAGGGCAAGAATGTATCAATATATCATTACACAAAAACACGAATTTGCCTTTAAGAAGTTCGTTCACTATATAGACTATATGCAAATTCTCGTTGCAGGTTTACAAATCCTCCTCATAACAAAACAATATTTTCCAACAGAAACCCAAGCGTATAAACAAACAAAACTTAAAAGACTCACCAATTGTTCTTTGGATGCCGTTACGTCCTGTGTGAAACACTCCGTTATATAGTGAGTTCATTTCAAATGACTTGTTTTAGCCTTGGATGTTATCATTATTGTTTAATTTAGAAGAGATTGCAGCATTTATGGTTGATTTCCCGCGTGTCTTGCTTTTGATTCGCTCACTCGAATCTTTTAAAAAGATTCATTTCGTGACGCCAGGTGGGACAGGTGCGCTTATGCACACCAAGCTATAAATTATATTAATCTTCGTGTATACGCGTCTATATTTACTATTCAGAAAGTCAGTTTAATCAAAACGAGCATTTAACATCATTTATATCCCGTTGTTTTCTTAGCTGTTGCCAAATGAATCACATTAATGCATGAATCAGTTTGCCATAAACCAAAAGATTCAAACCAATAAGCGAGTCACGTGATCAGGTCAGGTGTTGGCTGATGCTAGTTCAAAATAACACGTATCAGGAGAAGTAAGATATGTAGGCAATAGGCATATGCATTGTATTCAAGGATGTGTGGGTGTAACTAGAAATAAGTTTGGTAATAGAAGGAATGATGTGTTGATAACTAGGTTGCGTGTTGGTCACTGTTTGCTAAATCAGTATAAGTTCAGAATAGGAATGCATGAGACCGGCTGCTGTGATAAATGTGGGAAAACAGAAACAATAGAACATGTAATCACGGAATGTGTTGCATATGAAAAACAGAGATGCCAATTAGTACAAGTCTTAAACTTATACGGGATAAATAATCTGTCACTTCAGACCTTATTAGGAAATGGTTTAAATCAAGTTAAAATAATACTGCAATTAATAAATTACTTAAAAGAAACAAAATTGATTAATAGAATTTAGAATGGTTTAGCATAATAAAGGAATTATATATATATATATATATATATATATATATATATATATATATATATATATATATATATATATATATATATTTTTTTTTTTTTTCCCCTTTCTCTTCTCCTTCCTGTTTTCTCTTCCATCTGGTAATCTCATCCCCTCCATTCTTATCTTTTTTTGTGTTTTTTTTTCTTCTCTCTCTTCCCTCATGCTTTTTCTACATTAAGCGCTCCACACTCCTATCCAGTAGGTGGCGGGAATGCACCATGTAAGTTGGTCTGCCAACCGCCATTAAAACTACAAGAAGAAGAAGAAGAAGTAAGATATGTAGGCCTGCTCTGTCATACATGAGAATTTCTTTACATATCACTTCTTCAATAATTTATTTTACCAGGCTACAATGTAATTGACCTGTTGAAAAAAACAATAGAAACCATCCCAGAAGGCTGTTAAAATGACTACCAATACAACCCATTAAAGGGTTAGTTCACCTAAAGATGAAAATTCTGTCATCATTTACTCACCTTTTACTTCTTCCAAACCTGTATGATATTTTTTTTGTTAGGTTAACCACAAAAGAAGATATTTTGAAGAAAGCTGAAAACCTATAACCATTGACTTCTATAGTGTTAGTTTTTCCTACTATGGAAGTCAATGGTTACAGGTTATCTTCCTTCGTGTCCAACAGAAGAAAAGAAACGCATAAAGGTTTGAAAGCACTTGAGGGAGTGTAAACAGTGAGCAAATGTTCATTTTGGGTTGAACTATGCCTTTAATAGCAGTGCAAAGCTATAGTTCACCCAAAAATTAAAAATCTGTCATCATTACTGTACTCACCCTTCACTTGTCCAAAACCTATTTGACAAAAGAAGATATTTTGAAAAATGCTGATTGCATGGCCCCAGTGAAGATGAGGGATCCCTGCAACCAGTATTTAACAATGATTTTATTGTTTTATTATTCCCATAGCTCACTCTATGTTTCTGTCATAATACAGTACTCGATCTGCAGAAAATTAACTTTAATTCAGCAAACAAATTTTTCTTAAACCGATTAAAAGATTCCACTGCATGTTAGCTTGCTTAGTTTACTATGTACAATATTTAAGTCAGTTTGTCACATTATTATAAAACCATGCTTTTAACAACAACAGCGTAAATGTGGCCATATGCCCTCTAATGCCATCTACTAAGTTACCAGGGGCCTCATGTACAAAGACTTGCGTAGAATTAATACTGAAACATTGCGTACGGACAAAGCTGTAAATGTACACTGCGTACGCGGAATCCCACGCATATTCTCTTTGTACATCCGAATTAATGTGAAACTGAGCGCACGTGCACGAGCGCAAAACCCCTGCCTGCCTCCTCCCTCGTATAAATATGGTAATGACTCCACTTTGGCAAAACCAAACGAAAAAGCAATGGCAAAAGCAAGAGAAACTTCACAGAAAATGAACTGGAGGTGCTCCTATCAGAGGTAGACCGGAGAAAAACAAGTTTGTCCTCCGGAATTAATAACAAAAGAAAAAAAAACAGAGTGGGAGAGTTTAGCTGACGCAGTTAACGGAGGGGTGTCTGAACATCGCACTGTGAGTGAATTAAAAAAGAAATGGTTCGATGTAAAGGTGCAGGTTAAGAGGAGAACAGCGGAGCACCGTCAAAGTGTGGACCGAACAGGCTGGGGAATAGGGAATGCTGAACTATCACCCTTTGAGGAGAGAGTTGCCTCAATTGTGGGCGACACTTTACTGTCTGGAGTAGTATCCGTGTCTGTGGGAGACACAGATGTATTAGAGGAACACTTTGTTAGGGCGGTATAGCAGCACCACTGGCATTTCAGCTGCCCAATCGCCCGCTCTACAACTGACCGAGTGCAAGAATGGGCATCATTGTATCTGCGCTCTTGGTCAGTTTTTTGGATTGTTGAGGGGGGTTAACAGCCACGTCTTTAATGGATAACCGCGGTCTCCTGATAATAATTACGCTCAATAAAATAAAAATAAAAAAAAAACTTAGCTGGAGTAATATCTTTAAATACATCACTCACCAAGAAGCCACCCATCGCGCGTTTGAGAGGATGAATGAATCATGGGTTGACCAAGGCCACCTTGCCACAATATTGTATACATTTGCAAATGCTTTTATATGTTCTAAATCACATAATTGGTAAACAAAAAAAATATTGTGTCAATTAACCCATTTTATCAATTATAACTTAATAACAATGTGTTGGTGCGATACTTTGTAGTGTGCAATTTAACATAATTGCCTCTAGGAGTCGCCAATGGAAATAAAACAAACAAGAAATACACGTACGCCAGACATGAAGTTGACTTGGACCATCGCACATTCTCACGTTAATTTCATCATTTGTAAATCCAATCGTGAGAGTGAAACCTGGTGTACACAAAGTTTTTGTGCATACGTATCGTTGATACATGAGGCCCCAGGAATGGGGTTCAAACCCATGAGGACATTTGTCAATTAAATCATCAAGTCCAACGCCTTAACCACTCAGCCATCCTGGCTCACAAACATGAAACCATTAACAAGAAATATAATTCATAAAAAACACTGATTTCAAATGTAAACCACATTATGTTTTCTAATCTTCTCTGTGTATGTCTATTTTTTTAATGCAGCAACCCTGAACTAGAGCAAAATCAGTGTTTTTTTCCCCAAGATCCATTAACTGTTCATTCATTCATGAAAAACAAGTCTTATATGACTAATTACGCTGATGATTTAAGCTGAATCAAAGCCTCATATATCCACAACCTTGACAGTCAGTGTCAAACCGTTCATTAACAAGCTAAATAACTAATTTATTCATTAAAATTAAGTCAGTTGAAAAATTATCGAACATATTTATGATAACACTTTACAATAAACGGGACATATAGTTAATGCTAATTTATACCAACTTGAGCAAACAGTAAATAATATGTTTACATTAACTAATGTTAACAAGCACAGTGTTGGATTTTAATAATGTATTGGTAAATGCTGAACTATGATTAATAAATAATGTACAGCACAAGTGTTTTTCATTGTTTGTTCATGTTAGTAAATACATTACTAATATTAAAAAGGAAAGTGTAAAGTGGTGTCTATAACTTGAAGTAGAACAAAAATGACAGTTGTCTTTTAAAGTGGATTTCACACAGGCAAATATAAAATTGCTGAATATTTTATCAAGTGGGCAGCATGGTGGCTTAGTGGTTGGCACTGTCACCTCACACCAAGAAGGTCACTGGTTTGAGTCCAGGCTGGGTCAGTAGGCAATTCACGTGGGTTTCCTCCGGGTGCTCTGGTTTCCCTCACAGTCCAAAGACATGTGCTATAGGTGAATTGAATTAACTAAACTGGCCGTAGTGGGTGACACAGTGGCGCAGTAGGTAGTGCTGTCTTTTCACAGCAAGAAGTTCGCTGGTTCGAGCCTCGGCTGGGTCAGTTGGCGTTTCTGTGTGAAGTTTGCATGTTCTCTCTGCGTTCGCGTGGGTTTCCTCCGGGTGCTCCGGTTTCCCCCACAGTCCAAAGACATGCGGTACAGGTGAATTGGGTAGGCTAAATTGTCCGTAGTGTATGAGTGTAAATGAGCGTGTATGGATGTTTCCCAGAGATGGGTTGCAGCTGGAAAGGCATCCGCTGCGTAAAACGTGCTAGATAAGTTGGCGGTTCATTCCGCTGTGGCGACCCCGGATTAATAAAGGGACTAAGCCGAAAAGAAAATGAATGAATGAAATTGGCCGTAGTGTATGTGTGTGTGAATAAGTGTGTATGGGTGTTCCCCAGTGTTGGGTTGCAGCTAGAAGGGCATCTGCTGTGTAAAACATATGCTGGATAAGTTGGTGGTTCATTCCGCTGTGGCGACCCCAGATGAATAAAGGGACTAAATGAATAAGTGAATATAATATATAGTACTCAGGAGAAATGAGTGTAAACACCATTTTGAATTTATATTTTTATCCATTTGTCAGATTTATTAAACAGATTTATTTATTAAAATAATATTTTAGTCACCAAAAAACTTTAGTAATAGAAAGATAATACATTTAAATTCATGTGAAATATTGCAAAACAAAAGTTACAAACTACAAAATTTCAACAAAATGTTTCTGTAGATTTTTGCTCTTTTTAAACATATAACATATAAATAACAGAGCAGGGAAATTTTCACTGTATGTCTGATAATATTTTTCCTTCTGGAAAAAGTCTTATTTGTTTTATTTTGGCTAGAATAAAAGCAGTTTTGAATTTTTAAAAAAACATTTTAAGGTCAAAATTATTAGCCCCTTTAAGCTATATTTTTTTTTCGATAGTCTACAGAACAAACCATCCTTATACAATAACTTGCCTAATTACCCTAACCTGCCTAGTTAACCTAATTAACCTAGTTAAGCTTTTAAATGTCACTTTAAGCTGTATAGAAGTGTCTTGAAAAGTATCTAGTCAAATATTATTTACTGTCATCATGGCAAAGATAAAATAAATCAGTTATTAGAGATGAGTTATTAAAACTATTATGTTTAGAAATGTGTTGAAAAAATCTTCTCTCCATTAAACAGAAATTGGGGAAAAAGTAAACAAGCGGGCTAAAAATTCAAGGGGGGCTAATAATTCTGACTTGAACTGTATATACACTTTTATTACATTAACAAATCTATGTTTTGTCAGGTGTTTCTGGAATTTAATTTTTAATTTTGTAATATTTCTACATTTTTAATAGTGTGTGTACATATACATTTATTCATTCGTTCGTTTTCCTTCGGCTTAGTCCCTTATCTATCAGGAGTCACCACAGCAGAATGAACCGCCAACTATTCCAGCATATGTTTTGCGCAGCGGATGCCCTTCCAGCTGCAACCCAGTTCTGAGAAACACCCATACACACAAGCACTCATACACTATGGCCAATTTTGTTTACCCAATTCCCTTATCCCCCATGTCTTTGGACTGAGGGGGAAACCGGAGCACCCGGAGGAAACCCACAAGAACACAGGGAGAACATGCAAACTCCACACAGAAATGCCAACTGGCCAAGCCGGGACCCGAACCAGCAACCTTCTTGCTGTGAGACGACAGTGCTACCCACTGAGCCTATACATTTATATAAATATAAAAAAATGACAATTACCAAAACCACATAAAGTGATAATAAGAAAATAGAAAACTATCGATAAACAGAGTGAATGAAACTGAAACAACAGCGGCTATAAAAGTGCAAAAGCCTCATTCAAAAATGTGAAAAGACTGGTTTAAAAATGTTTTAAATACCCTCTTCAATTTTGCTGAAGTCTTGTCTCATTTACATTGGACTGAAATTAATTAAAAGAGGAATGTCCAGTCATTTACAGCGGCTGTGTGGTTTTGACTGTGAGGGATTAGATTGGATTCCTCTGTGAATTAAACTGTCCATCAGTCAATGGCATGATCCTGGCTGTTTGCTGACCTTCTTATCTTACATTAGAGCTTGTGAAGGGCAGTAATTGAAGCAGGCTGGACGAAGAGCACTCCTATCTCCTCCATCTGAATCTCCTGCTGCTGAAGATGGAAATCTGCAGATCATGATCGTGGAGATATTGCTCAAACACTCTTGATGTTCAGCAGACTCAGTGTCAGGTTGTGTGACCCTCTGTCCAGTCCATATTTTAGAGCACATTTCATACTGATTTACTGATCAACACAAGCTTGAAGTTTAAGATTTTAAGGCCATTACTTAAAACATTTTTGCACTCAGAACAGAAGCAACATATGAAAAAAACATTTTTTTTTTTTATGTGAATTTTTTTCAGAATTTCCAAAAAAAAAAAACTATCAATATTAATAATAATTACAATATAAATAAGAAAAAAATTTAATTATATAATAATTATGTTTATAATCATTTATATTATATAAAATGTATATTATTATTATTATTATTTTACTTTATTAAAGCTTTTTAATATTTATTAATATATTATTTATTAACAATAAAATGATTCAAGTGCAATAAAATTTATTTAAAACAATATATTTCAAATATTATATTATACTTTTTCAGAAAAAAAATTCTTCTTATTATTATTGTTATTATTATTATTATTGTGTTATATAATATTGTAATATAAATAATAGTAATAATAGTTTGATTGTAATAGTAATAATGATTATTGATATTTAAATTATATTATTTCTAATTTATATTATTTTTTTATATAATTTATATTATAATAATTATGTTTATTTAAAATAAAATGATTCAAATTAATTATAATTAATTTAAATTTATTAAATTTTTTACCTTTTTGTTATCTTTATATAAAATTAAATGTAAAACAATACTGTCAAAACTTTTCTAGATTTTTTAAAGATTCTTTTGTCAGATTTTGTAAAATTTGCTATTTAATATAAATACAATAATTTAGAATAATTACAATTATTAATTCAAATAACAAATTAAAACAATTTTAATAATAAAAAAATATAAAATAAATGTTTTAACAATCTGTTCACTAAGTTATTCTTACACAAGGCACAAGCTAACAAGAAAAATTAGGCAAATTCATCCTAAAACAATGCTGACAAATTGACATTCTCGGTGGACTGAGTAAATGTGAGCGGGCGGGACAGCGAGGGCCACATTAAATCAGAGTTTGCCCTTCAGAGCTGACAGTGATGTGCAGATGTATAAACGCTTCAGGAGTGGAACGTCCTGACTTCAGTTTCTCTCATATGCTACAGTACGTCTTTTAGCAATGCACAATCTTCATAGTTTCTCCCAGAAATCATGATAATCATTGTCTAATTCAATTATTATGAGTCATATTTCATATTTTTGCTTGTTTACTCTAATTTAAATAAACATTTGCATTAAACACTTATTTTAGTTTTTAGTCACAATTAAAAGCCAAAATTATATTGCATGTGCAAACATCGTTCACAAATTGCTTGCTGCGTTTAAAGTGCATATAATAATTACATTGAAACATAAAAATATAGCTTACCTGATTCAGGCTGAGCCTGTTTCTGTGAGGACAACTAGCTAATCTGTGGTTGGATTCCAGACACGACTAACCGTAAATCATCTTCCACTGTCAATAAGAGTGAGCCATAGCCTACTTGCTTTTGTTGTACGTACATACAGAAAATGCTGCTTCGCAAAGCCAAGTTCACAGAGCCCTGACAGGGTGGTTGAGTCGAACATTGAGTACATTTACATGGACACCAATACTCTGATTTTAAAACGACAATACTCTGATTAAGAGTCTACCATGTAAACAGCGGTTTTTGGATTATCTTTATACGACTAAAGTCACAATTGAACTAAACAGAAATGGAATTAAGACGTGGAGTATGCATTTATTAGTGGCATTATTGAAGTAAACACCATCATGTAGGACTTTTCGCCGCATTTTGCGACAAGATCCACCACACACATCTCGTTCCGATGGCTCTTGGCCCTGTCCACTTGCTACATATTAGCTGCGTCCAAAATTGCATCCTTCCACACTATATAGTACGCTAAAAACAGTATGCGAGCCGAGTAGTATGTCCGAATTCATAGAATTCGAAAAACAGGATGTGAGAAGTACACGGATGACCTCTTCAAGCGAGATTCCAAAGTGCGCATCAGAAAGACGCTACGCTATCCCATGATACACCGCGAGAGAATTCATGACTGGGAGTGAATCAACGCAACTGACGCGGGTAGGTCACGTGATGATGACAAAATGGTGGACGTAGTACGTCCGAGTTCCATTCATACTCCTGACATTCATACTGTATAGAACAGGCTTTTCTAACAGAGTAGTACGTTTAAATTCAAATGCAGTACCTACTGAGTAGTAGGTGATTTCAAACGCAGCCGTATTTTTTTTTTCCTATTAAGGAAATCAATGGTTACAGGTTTTCAGTGTTCTTCGAAATATCTTCCTTTGTCTTCAACCAATGAAAGGAACTCAAACAGGTTTAGAAGAAATGAAGAGTGAGTAAATGAGTAAATGTTCATTTATGGGTGAACCATCCCTTAAATAAAAGACATAAAACTGAGTCTCCCAAGTGTCCAGAATGAGATCAAGGCCTCAAGAAAGGTATCAGCATGCTTATGAATCTTACAAGCCCTCAAATCCCTTACCGACCCTCAAACCTTCAAGCAAGTAAACCATCCATGAGTCCATGAGTCAGTGACGAGACAAACGGCTGTGTTTTCTCAGAGGACGCTGAAGGCCAGTCGAACCCATGATCTTTACAGCTCTCTGAGTCCACGACAAGACAGACTGAGGAAACACGGAGTGACGTGGAGACATCTGTCCTGACAAACACACAGACCAAAAACGTGCATGAACAGAGCCACAGATGGCCTCCATCATACCAGATGTGGGAGGTTGCCAAGACAGATGGACAGCAATTTGGAGAGAAGAGCATATTGGGACACTGAGGAGCCAGTCTTTTCTCGTTTTTTTTTTAAAGCGGGATAAGAGATTGTCTGCTTATGGACATCTCAGTCTGACGTGCTGTCTTTTCAGCATCAGGTTGACTGATCTCAGGGGCTTCGCTCCGTCTCGAAGCAGAGCCAAATATCAAGCGCTTTCGTTTCCCGGAGCCGTTCTCCATCCACGTCTCCACACAAGGAGACTTAATTGATTCGGGCCCTTTTGTGACAGCAATTTTCCTCTGGTTGTTAAATTCATGAAAATTAAAGGCAGACTTTAATTTCAGTGCCTTTACGCCATCGTGTCCTCATCTGCTGAAGAGGAAAGCTTCATAAAGAGCTTTGATTAAACAGCTGACAGCCTGTCATCGGCTGACGTCTGATATCTGGACTCACTGATGTTTCTGGAACTGGGATTAAAAATGACAATATTTTAGTAGCAGCTTCGACTTGTTCGATTTTCAGGTTAAATATACAATATAGATATCTGGCCAAGATTCTGTAAAATAAATTATTTAATAGTTTAAAAAGATGGTTTTAACACTTAGCATTAGTTTATTGGAACCACAGTCTCCTTTTGTGCTGAAGTTGTTCTTTGTGAGGGTTTCTTTATTTCCCGCCTTTTTGTTTTTCAAATCTGCAACTGTCAAAACACATCTTTACTGGTTTTCTGGAGCTCAATCATCCTAATGCAGTCTAAAAAGTTGGTTCTTTTCTCAACAGATCTTTTTACAACCATATCATAATTTTATACTGAAATATTTCATTGTGATAGGAATCTCTATTTCCCGCCTTTTTGTTTTTCAAATCTGCAACTGTTAAAACACCTCTTTCCTAGTTTTCAGGAGCTCAACCATCCTAACGCAGCCTAAAAAGTTGGTTCTTTCTGTAACAGATCTTTTCAGAACCATATCATCCTTTTATACCTACTGAAATATTTAATTGTGTGAGTTTAGGCTTTCTTTATTTCCGCCTTTTTATTTTTCAAATCTGCAACTGTTAAAACACCTCAGTGTTCTGGAGCTCAATCATTCTAATGCAGTGTAAAAAGTTGGTTCTTTATTTAATAGATCTTTTTAAAATCATATCATAATTTTATACAGAAATATTTCATTGTGAGAGTTTAGGAAACTTTATTTCCCGCCTTTTTGTTTTTCAATCTGCAACTGTCAAAACACGTCTTTACTGTTTTTCTGTAGGTCAATCATCCTAATGCTGTCTAAAAAGTTGGTTCTTTCTTTAACAGATCTTTCTTGAATCATATTGTCATTTTATATTGAAATATTTCATTGTGAGAGTTTAGGGATCTTTATTTCCCGCCTTTTTGTTTTTCAAATCTGCATCTGTCAAAACACGTTTTTACTGGTTTTCTGTAGATCAACAATCTTTATTGTAGTCTCAATCATTGGTTCTTTCTTAAACAGATCTTTTTTTAAATTATACCATCATTTTATTCTGAAATATTTCATTGTGAGAGTTCAGGGTTTCTTTATTTCCCGCCTTTTTGTTTTTCAATCTGCAACTGTCAAAACACGTCTTTACTGTTTTTCTGGAGCTCAATCATCCTAATGCAGTCTAAAAAGATAGTTCTTTTCTCAACAGATCTTTTTACAATCATATCATAATTTTATACTGAAATATTTCATTGTGAGAGCTTAGGGTTTTTTATTTCCCGCCTTTTTGTTTTTTAATAATTGTCAACGGTTTACTATCATCCAGTCATTTTAGGTTAATTACGCAAGTCTTTGAATAACAATGCTGTTCTGTAGCTAAGTGGAACATTCATTCATTCATTTATTTCCATTTCGGTTTAGTACCTTTATTAATCTGGGGTCGCCACAGCGGAATGAACCACCAACTTATCCAGCATATGTTTTTACACGGCGGATGCCCTTCCAGCTGCAACCCATCATTGAGAAAGAAGAGAAAGAATAATTTCTTTATGGGGGGCTATTAATATATTATAACATTGATTTATATTAATATTGATGAACTTTTTAGGAGTTTATTAGTACTATATAAATCCAGCCAAACTACAAATTAAAAGAAATAAGATTTTCTATAGAATAAAAATAAAAATGTCCTTCCTCTGTCTTCAGCTGTATTATATAATGCCAACTATAATCATATTTTTTTGTACATATAATTATATTTAATACATTACCTACCTTTAGGGCGGCATGGTGGGTCAGTGGTTAGCACTGTCGCCTCACAGCAACAGCACTGGTTCGAGTATCGGCTGGGTCAGTTGGCATGTTCTTCCCGTGTTCATATGGGTTTCCTCTCAGTGCTCTGGCTTCTCCTACAGTCCAAAGACATCCGCTATAGGTGAATTGAATAAACTAAATTGGCTATAGTGTATGAGTGTGTGTGTGTGTGTGTGTGTATGAGTGTGTATGAGTGTTTCCTAGTACTGGGTTCCAGCTGGAAGCGCATCTGCTGCGTAAAACATATGCTGGAATAGTTGGCGGTTCATTTCACTGTGGTGACCTCTGAATAGAGACTAAGCCGAAAGAAAATGAATGAATGAATGAACATTACTGTTATTGCCAAGACAAAACAAAACAATGTTTTACATTGTTACAAATATTTTTATTATTACTGACATAAAAAATAACATACCTAAAATCCCTGACCCTGATCATATAGCTGAATTTGAATATAGCACAAACAACAAAGCTAAACGTCCTGATCTCCTGCACAGCACTGGTTTCAGAGCTGCAAGAAAACACATCAGCAACTGCTGAGAAATCACTGCAGTTTTACTGTATTCCCAGAGCAGCTGAATGCCATCATTGACTGTGTTTTGCCTGCTCTGTATTAATTGGCTCAGACCTCAGATGTGAAGGGTTTGTTTGTTCAGCTAAATCTGTGCACTGGGCTTTTGGATGCTCTTCTCTCTCCGAGGCGATTGTTTTTATTGATTTCCATCTTTATTGAGAGAGCTTGAAGTTATCAGCTGAAACCTTTCCTTTCGTTTTAATAACATTTTTGACATAAATGTAATAATCGGTGACAATCTAGCCTGACAGACACGAATATGACCCAAAATGAAAACAAATATAGATGTATTGAGTGGCATATGCATTGAGCTGTTATATGTGCTGGAATGAAATAAACACAGAAACGTCACAGTCAATGAGTGTCAAGAGAAGCAGATAAGGTTTAATATATATATTAGGTTTTGTGATAGAAATCAGTAGGACATTTTGACCACAGTCAGGCCCGTAGCCAGCCTGGTATAAGGGGTGGTTCTTTTTTCTTAAAATGTGGACCTTTTTGCAGTTATTCACCTCATTTACAATGTATGCGATTTAAATACTGTATTTTAGTGACATTTTAAGCACTATTTTTAGCTGGATTAGCTTGTTAGATCGTCATCATAATGACACATTTAATATACCAAAATATTTCCTAAAGATTTAGAATAAAGAAAAATTAATGTATACTTATTTAAAAACAAAAACAAATTTATTACACTATAATCATTAGAAAAAAATAGGAATAAGTTTTAAATTAAAAACTGTAGCCTATTGTAGCCTTAGCCTACAAAATGGTCAGAACATTCAACTGTCCTCAGTCAGAATTTGGCTATTTGTATAATAAAAAATTAAAACATAATAATAATAAAAGAGCTATAATAATAAAATAGCCATATTAGTTTTCAAATTAATTTTAATATAGAATTTTGCTTGGTCTTAAAGCCTTTTTCAATGGATTAATTTCACTATTTATGATGGCATAGCAGTTAAAATAAGACAAATGAGCTCATGTATGGGACAAATTCTGGACCTTTGTCATTGAGGGGTGGGTCTTTCGAACCACCCAAACCCCCCCTGGCTACGGGCCTGACAGTGTACCTTTTCTAGTAAACCTTGTTTTTATTCTTAAATTAAAATACATTTACTACAAATTGCATGATATTAAAGGAACAGCTCACATTACTTACCCACCATTGAGATGTTTAAAACTAATTGCTGTTTTCATTTCTTTTTTGCACCCCAAAATGTGCATACCCAATGCTTTTTATGTTACTAGATCTAGAATATCAATAGTCTTGTTTCAGCATTATTATTATTATTATTATTATTTACATTACAACATCATATACTCAGGTTGGTATGATTTTTTAAAAGGCACCTATGATGAAAATCATCTTTTGGACAGAACTGTGTGTAGGTATAATGTGTCCACAGTCATATTGGTGTGATATAAAGACAATAATTCTCTTTTTTTTAATTTCCTGACGTTAAAATAGGATCCAAATGCCTCTCATTTTGAGGCTCACCGCAACATGACGTAGGAGTGCAGTTTCCCCACCCATCGAATGGATTGACAGCCGCGTATTAACATGTCTCCATAGTAACGCGTATAATCATACCAACAAGACAGGATGTGCGCAAAGGAACTGGGATTAAAAGATCTGTTCAGCTCTCTGTGATCATCAATCATCAACAAATGTGATCAAGAATGAGTTTTACAAGTTTAAAACCGTGCATGTTTGTAATGAATTACAGCAATTTTACGGTCTTTATCACCACAGCCGCATGTCAATACAATTATAAAAGAAGACGCTTCAATCCGCTTCAATTTGTGGACGTTAAATCAGGTTTATTTTGTACATTAACATAACGGATATCCATACAGCAGTGGATCTTAATGTATCCTGTCACATTTGCCGTGCAAAAACAGTGCAAAGTTAAATGCGCATGCTGTGTGTGTGTCTGTGTGTGTGAGCGTGAACTTTGTAAAGACATTGTGTGTGACTCATCATTGCAGAAAGGCTTGAATTAACAAATACACAACAAATAAATCAAATAATAATCATTGGGAAAGTTCTTACTGTAGTATTTCTCACAAACGTTATGTGAGATCTGCTTCCTTCATGTCTGTCACTGTGCTGTTTATCTGATGCAGCCGGAGATTGAGGCACACTCTGACAGGAACTGTGGGTGGGGAGAACTAGCATTAAAGGTAAAGGCTACAAAGACAGCTACATTGTGTTTAGAGCAGAAAATTTTAATATTCTGAAGGTATAATAAATAATCTGATGGGTGATTTGAGCTCAAACTTTACAGACACATTCTGGAGACACAAAAGACTTATCTTAAATCTTGAAAAAAGGGAAAAATAGGTGACTTTTAAAGAATCTTTTAATCTCTTACACTCATCAAAGCTGCATTTATATTTAATTCAATTCATTTTACAATTGCTTTTACAATGTAGATTGTGCCAAAGCAGCTTAACATAGAAGCTCTAGTAAATTGAAACTGTGTCAGTCCAGTTTTTAAGTTGAAGTTTAGTTTAGCTCAGTTCAGTTTGGTTTAAATTTCACAGCTGAAAGTCCAAACACTGAAGAGAAAATCCATTGATGCACAGCTCCCAAACTAAGTAAGCAAGTGTCGACAGTGGCGAGGGACAAACCTTTGGAGCACCAATTTACGAAAAAACCTCGAGAAAAACCAGGTTCATTTGGGCACGACCATTTCTCCTCTGGCCAGATTTCTTGTGCAGACCTGCAGTTAGGTGCCGGAGAACGCTGGACGTCCATCGTGGAGAAGCTGCAGGTGCGAGTAGGTCACAGGCTGATGTTCAGGCTGGCCCACAGGATCAATGCGGAGACTTGTCTGTCACTGGAGTCTTTCAGGAATCAGTCTCATGTGCTCCACTCCTTCAGCATGATCAAATCACAGTAATAAAAGTAATAATAATGAACAATGTAAAATAACTCTTTTCAATTTGAATATATGCAACACTTACGCACTACCCTTCAGTACAGTCTCTGATTTATCAGAGGTCACCACAGTGGTATGAACCACCATTTACTATGGGATATGTCTCAAATATGTGGCGGATGCCCATCCAACCGCAATATATGCAACTATGAGATACAAAGCTAAATTTCCAGCATTATTTCTACAGTCTTCAGCAGCACTTGATTCTTTAGTAATCATTCTGACATGCAGATTTGTAAGTCATTTATTCATTCATTCATTCATTTTCTTTTCGGCTTAGTCCCTTTATTAATCTGGGGTCGCCACAGCGGAATGAACCGCCAACTTATCCAGCATATGTTTTACGCAGCGGATGCTCTTCCAGCTGCAACCCATCTCTGGGAAACATCCATACACACTTATTCACACACATACACAAGGGACAATTTAGCCTACCCAATTCACATGTACCGTACAGTATGTCTTTGGACTGTGGAGGAAACCGGAGCACCCGGAGGAAACCCACGCGAATGCAGGGAGAACATGCAAACTCCACACAGAAACGCCAACTGACCCAGCCGAGGCTCGAACCAGCGACCTTCTTGCTGTGAGGCAACAGCACTACCTACTGAGCCACCGCATCGCCTTGTAAGACATTTCTTATTATTAATGATGTAATGATGAATTTTGGTAACACTTTAGTTCAAGTACAAATTTTCACAATTATCTAGTGGCTTATCACCTCACTGTAAATATCTGTAAATTTGTAGTTTTCCATATTTTGTGATTCATGTTTTTATCTTTCCCCATTTATTTATGCTTTTGAATTGCATTATTGGAGCTTCTTTCCTCCAACAACTTTAACATTGAAAAGTTCGAAAAAGTGACTTTTATTAGCATTTTTAATAGTTTAAAGTGATATTTTTTCTGGGTTGGTGTTGTATATTACGCTACAAAAACCTTGTAATAAGCTGCCAGTACATTTTCTGTCTTTTTACAGACTTATTTCTCTATTTTTGTTATATATTATATTATTTCAAACTACTAAAATGTCAACAAAAGTCACTTTGCTAAAGTATAGAGTTGAATTTTCAACATCAAAAGTCAACAGAGCAGAGATCAACATCCCATAATGCAATTTACAACCGTAAATAAACAAAAAAACACATTTTTTTCACAGTGTAATATTAGGATATTGGCTGTTCATTAGTACTTATAAACTACATATTCTGCATGATCATATTCTACTATTTTAATCCTACCCAATACTGTACCTAGACCCAACTACTAGCTTAAGAATAAGCAGCCATTTATGAGTTAATTGGACAAAAATTCAAAGGTAATTGGTTTGTTAATAGCAAGAATTGTACCTTAAAATAAAGTGTGACCTTAATATTTTGCTAACATGCTTCTGGAAACCATGATACAGGATATAATGCCATTTCTTTTTAAGCTGTTCAAATATGCCTTTTGTCTTCAAAAGAGGCTTATTAAAGTTATTCGACTTCATATTCTCTCCTCTCTGCCCTACGTTCGCACAATTATTAAGACTTACCAGTCTCTGCACAGCAACGAATGCTAATCATAAGTCTCCACTGAAAAGTTTTCCTATTATTCTGATTGACTTTCCATGCTGAAATGGCAAAATTTCCTGCATCGGCTGCGCTATAACCCAGAAAGTAGGAAGAGCACGGAGGGTGTAATCGCCTTCTTCTGAGAACCGCTGGGTCAAAATGAATTGCAGAAAGTTGGCGAGACTGCGGTGGGTAATTATATCAAATGAATCTTTTCACTTGGTTAACAATCAGACACTTGTGGGAGCTGCAGAAGCCGCCCGCCACTCTCCAAGCACGACTGAAGTAAATAGGTTTCTACACTTTAAAAAATTGAAGTAGATTGAAATCTACTTGGTGCGTCTGAAAAATATTAGTATGCTGCCGTCAGCCTCGAAAGATATCCCCACCAGAAATGCCGGAGTTAGTGTTTCTCTGCAGAAGATCTCTCCTGTCATCAGAGATCGCTGGGAGGCCGGAGTCCCTGGAGTCAAGGACTTTAGGTTTGGAATACCAATCCATGCGGGAACGTTGACCTTCAGTTGGCTGTGGCCTGGCTAGAAAAATTGTTAATGTGAGTGTGTATGGGTGTTTTCCAGTACTGGGTTCGTGGCTGGAAGGGCATCCACTGCATAAAAAAACATGTGTGGGAATAGTTGTTGGTTCATTCCACTGTGGCGACTTCTGAAATAGAGACTAAGCCAAAGGAAAATGAATAAAATAAGTCTGTAAATGAACAGAAAATGTTCTGGCAGTTTATTACAAGGTTTTTGTAACGTAATATAAATGTCACGGTTGGGGTTGGGGAAAGAAGCGAGGACTCAAGTGCAGGGAAAATTATGGGTTTGTTAATAATAAAATAAAATAAAGAGTAAAACAAACTAACCCGAGGGGGAGAACATTAACAAAAACAAATAAACAAACAAACAAACTTGACTGGGTAGGCTGGCAGGGTTCAGGGTTGGACAAGACTAGACACGGGAGGATGATAAACGACAACAAACTGGCACAGGACAGCAGACAAGAGGGAGCTATAAAGGACAGCAAATTAAGAAACAAAAAGGTGAACACATTAAACTAATTATGGGTTAACAAGGGTGGGACTAGACAATAGACAGAAGAGCACATGACACAAAGAGACAACACAAGCTATGTGCCCATGAGAAAACAGGACTAGAACACGCAGCCACTGAGAGAACTCATTAACTGCGTGTTCACATGAAACACAACACTAAAGCACGTGGCCAAAATGTAAGCACCAAGCCACGTGCTTTACACAACACCAACAGAAGAACGTAAGACGAGTACGTTAACGAGTACACGATAAATGAAAACATCTACCGTGCACTTACACATGCGACATGAATGTTCCAATAAAGCGCCAAGCGAAACGGAAACCAACTGGACTGAGGCATTGAGAATAAAACAGCATGCCACGGACAAAACAAACACAAGAGCAAGGGAGCACACTCGTGCTCGCTAAAGACAAGAATACATGGCTCACTTGAGACCACTCGTTCACAACAACGACAAGAGACACAAAATCTGACAAGACATGACCAGTGCCCGGACTCAGGGAAGCAGAGGCCTAACAACACAACATCAACCAAGATAATATATCACTTAAAAGTAAAAACATGTTAAAAGTTAAACAATAAATCATAAAAGTCACTATTTCAAACTTTTCAAGGTTAAAAGTTGTTGGAAGAAAGATCAACGTCCCATAATGCAATTCAAAACATAAATAAACGGGGATAAATAAAAAGATGAATCACAAAATAAGGAAAACTGGCCATTCGAGCTGATAGAAGGGCATCCACTGCATAAAAAAACATGTGTGGGAATAGTTGTTGGTTCATTCCACTGTGGCGACTTCTGAAATAGAGACTAAGCCAAAGGAAAATTAATAAAATAAGTCTGTAAATGAACAGAAAATGTACTGGCAGTTTATTACAAGGTTTTTGTAACGTAAAATAAATGTCACGGTTGGGGTTGGGGAAAGAAGCGAGTACTCAAGTGCAGGGAAAATTATGGGTTTGTTAATAATAAAATAAAATAAACAGGAAAACAAACTAACCCGAGGGGGCAGAACATTAACATAACAAATAAACAAACAAACAAACTTGACTGGGTAGGCTGGTAGGGTTCAGGGTTTGACAAGACTAGACACGGGAGGATGATAGAAAGGCAACAGTAACTCAAATAACCACTCGGTACAACCAAGTTATGCAGAAGAGCATCTCTGAACCCACAACATTTCCAACCTTGAGGTTGGTAGGCTACAGCAGCAGAAGACCACACCGGATGCCACTTCTCTCAGCTAAGAACAGGAAACTGAGGCTACAATTCACACAGGCTCATCAAAATTGAACAATAGAAAATTGGAAAAAGGTTGCCTGGTCTGATGAGTCTCGATTTCTGCTGCGACATTCGGATGGTAGGGTCAGAATTTGGCATCACCAACGTGAAAGCATGGATCCATCCTGCCTTGTATCAACGGTTCAGGTTGGTTGTGGTGGTGTAATGGTGTGGGAGACATTTTGTTGGCCCACTTTGGGCCCATTACTACCAATTCAACGCCACAGCCTACCTGAGTATTGTTGCTGACCATGTCCATCCCTTTATGAGCACAGTGTACCCATCTTCTGCTACTTTCAGCAGGACAACGCGCCATGTCATAAAGTGCGAATCATCTCAGACTGGTTTCTTGACCATGACAATGAGTTCACTGTACTCAAATGGCCTCCACAGTTACCAGGTCTCAATAAACTAGAGCACCTTTGAGATGTGGTGGAATGGGAAATTCACATCATGGATGTGTAGCCGACAAATCTGCAGCAACTGCGTGATGCTACCATGTCATTATGGACCAAAATATCGGAGAAATTTTTCCAGTACCTTGTTGAACCTATGCCAGGAAGGATTAAGGCAGTTCTGAAGTCCAAAGTGGGTCAAACCCGGAACTAGTAATGTATACCTAATAAAGTGGCCGGTAAATGTATGTATATTGTGCAATATAATACATATATATTGAAAAAGGGGGATCGTTGTATGAATGCTGTAATGTTTAAATAATTTTCTATTAAAAAACTGCGTTAAGGTCATGTGACCATCAGGAGGATCGCATTTCTCAGAGGACGTGTTCTCTGTTCTCGCTGTCTCCTGAATTCGTTCTTCCAAGGTAACTTGGCAAGACCGATCTTCACATGAATGCACATCCATTTTCTGCGCTCTTGGAATTGAGAAACAGCCAAGAAGAAGAAGAGAGCATGCACAATATTTTCCGCATGCGAGTTGAATGGAGAGAAACATTGGCATTCGGACAAGAGTTCAGCTCTTTTCTTTGCTCCTTTGTTGTAAGTATTTGGTTTCAGGTGGTCTCAAGCTGTGCGTTCACTTGTCCATGTGTTTATTTTGTTTGTGCAGGGTTTTCCTGTGTGCGTGCATGGATCAAATGCCCCTCACTGTCCTGAAAAAGTGAATGCAAAACATTTAGATCGCCCCCTGGTGGCTGGCTGCAATATAGCTCATAAACCCAGTACTCTCCCTGTAAGGAAATAGGATTTAAGCAAAATGTAAAAATCTAATTACCGTTCCATTTTTTTGTTACGTTACATTTATGCGCAATAATTGAAGTCATTGGGCAAGTTTGTTTGGTAAGTTACATTTGGCATTATAAGCTGAATACATATGTAAAATTGAAGCTATTTAGTTAGCAAATACAAGTTTAACATTAGCTTTGTGAGAAAGGAAAAACAGGTGATTATTTGATATATATTTTTAAATGTAAATAAGTATGGGAGGGACATCGTAATCACAATTGTGCAACATATGCCTCTAAATTACATCACCAAAACAAATTGTCAGCAATTGTATGAGAGACATTTTGACTTCACTTTTCTGCAGTGAAAAATCTATGGTTTACATGCAAGGAAAAAGGGTCCCTGTAACATCCAGTAGCATCCAGAAGGCCCACTTAGCACAGTCACAGGTGGCCGTGTAAAATCAGAGCTCATGAGATTCCAGGCACGGATGCCGGGGACAGAGCTACGGCTCTTTTTCTAAGCACTTCGCTGCCCAGACATCTGTGTTGCGATTTAGCAGGTGAGCAACTCAGGAGAGGAAATCGGGCTGTTCCCAAACGCACGACGCACGACATCAGCATTTTACACCTGCTCAAACTGATCATATTGAGCTTCTGTTGTTCTTATTAATATTTTTCACATTTCAGATCCTTCCAGAAGCCATTTACACCGACAACTGTGCACCCAATTTGTTTTTCAGATTTGATTTTGAGTACTGACTCATCCCTGGGTAATTTGGAGCTGTTTGTTTCAACAGTCTAGTCAATATTCAGCGTATTTACAGTACATTCATCTGAAGACGCATTTGTCTGAGGTAACTATATGAACTGTGAAGTGTTTGGGCTCAGTAGAATTTTTTTGTGTTAGCCCCTCATGCACACAAAGGCTGCAATTATATTTTTCAAAATACAGTAAAATAGTAATATTGTGGAAATATTAATACACTTCAAATAACTTTTATATAGATATAGATATAGCTATAAAAGCCCATGTATAATTAAAATTACAAGATAAAAAGTCAATTATGACTTCTCATTAAGGAGAAAAACTCCTATTGCTGAATCCCATATTAATGACTATTGAAACAACATGAAACATTCTCTAAATAACGCCAAGTTTTTTATTCTTTCGAATTATGTTCATAGTATACAGCAGGACAAGTAAGTATTTAACACGTCATGTTTTTTCCTGGGAATAATATTTCTAAAGAAGCTGTTGACGTGGAATTGAAACCCAAACCCAAACAACACAAACATAAAAATAAAACTAAACTAAATAAATCTGAATTTTTTAAATTTGTAATAACAATGACACAAGGAGAAAGTGCTGAACTATTCATACATTCATTCATTCATTCATTCATTCATTTTCTGACGCTTTTCCGAGGCCGGGTCGTGGAGGCAGCAGTCTTAGGAGAGACCCCCAGACTTCCCTCTCCCCAGACACTTCCTCCAGCTCCTCCGGGGGGGATCGCGAGGCGTTCCCAGCCCAGCCGAAAGACATAGTCCCTCCAGCGTGTCCTTTCGGCTCAGCTCCTTCTTTACCACAACGGACCGATACATCGACCGCATTACTGCTGCCGCTGCACCAATCCGCCTGTCAATCTCACATTCCATCCTTCCCTCACTCGTGAACAAAACCCAGAGATACTTAAACTCCTCCACCTAGGGTATGGACTTTCCTCCAACCTGGAGATGGAAAACCACCTTTTTCCGGTGGAGCACCATGGCCTTGGACTTGGCGGTCCTAATTCTCATCCCAGCCGCGTCACTACTAAAGTGCTGAACTACTAAAATGTATTTAATACTTCATATAAAAGGCTTTTTTTTGGTGATGGCAGCTTAAAGACGCCTCTCATATGGAGAATGAAGTAACATGAACTGCTTAGGTGTGATTTTTTTTTCAAAGGCTTCAACAGAGTGTAAAAATCTTGATGATTTTGTGGGTCTCGTCTATCAAATCTGATCTTTAATTTGTATTCTCGATTGGGTTCAGCTCAGGTGATTGGCTGGGCCATTCTACAGCTTGCTTTTCTTTCTCTGAAAGCATTTGAGAGTTTCCTTAGCCGTGTTTTGGATCATTGTCTTGCTGAAATGTCCACCCTGGTTTCATCATCATCATCCTGCTAATGTAGATGTTGAACTGAAGCAGCTAATATTCATTTACAATGATGAAGGGCAGAGGGTTGCTGAAGAACTACTGAGAGATTTCAGCTGCTGTCTGGGCCTTCACTGTCTTTCTACACCTCCCGTTCTTCATGTGTTCAATACTTTTTCCCTGTGTCATTTCATTTTATTATGCACAACTTAATTTGTAAACTAATTAGATTTGTTTTCTTTGCATATGGATTTCTTTGGTTTTTACCAACATCTGGGAAAATCAGATGTCAACAGCACTGTAAAAAATGCAGCGTTCCACACAATTCATTCATGTTGTCCCAACACAGATTGATTAAGTTTACACTTAACACTTAACACTTTTAACAAATTTATGTGGATTGAACATAAAAAAATAAAGTTGTCCAAATGAAATCTCAAGAATTGTGTTTTCAGCTCATTTTATATAAGTAGTTTGAACGAGCAAAAATTATTATAATTTTTTTCAGTGAGCACCTTTAGAAATACAGTTTTAGAAATACAGAATTATTAGCCCCCCTGAATTATTAGCTCCCCTGTTTATTTTTCCCAAATTTCTGTTTAACGGAGAGAAGATTTTTTCAACACATTTCTAAACATAATAGTTTTAATAACTTATCTCTAATAACTGCTTTATTTTATCTTTGCCATGATGACAGTAAATAATATTTTACTAGATATTTTTTAATACACTTCTATACAGCTTAAAGTGACATTTAAAGGCTTAACTAGGTTATTTAGGTTAACTAGGCAGATTAGGGTAATTAGGCAAGTTATTGTATAATGATGGTTTGTTCTGTGGACTATCAGAAAAAAAAATAGCTTAAAGGGGCTAATAATTTTGTCCTCAAAATGGTATTTAAAAAATTAAAAACTGCTTTTATTCTAGTCGAAATAAAACAAATAAGACTTTCTCCAGAAGAAAAAATATTATCAAACATACCATAAAAATTTCCTTGCTTTGTTAAACATCATTTAGGAAATATTTAAAAAACAAAAAAAATTCAAAGGGGGGCTAATAATTCTGACTTCAACTGTATGTTTTCTGCGAAAATGCGTGACATGTTCAATAATTATTTTCATTGCTGTATATATTCTGTTATTCAGAGTGATATACAATGTGCCCTAAAGATGTGGCCATGATGTGTACTTATAGAAAGAGGTATTTTAGGCCTTTAAAATGCATGTAATGTACTGCCGTAACACTGCAGTGTTTTCTATGACGTTTCATATGACGGTTATAGGAATATAATAAGCCTCTGAGGATAAAATCCTATAACCACTTCTGTACATAAAAAATGTCATATAAAACACATATATCATATGTCTTTTTAAGTCATAATTTTGACTTTCTATCACATAATTAATTTTTTTAAATCATAATTTTGACTAATCTTGTAATGTCAGCATGCTACGTCATATCTTTGACTTTTTAAGGCATGGTTTGTTTTCTTACCAGGCAGAAATGTGCTTCCACAGTTTTCTTTTTAAAATATTTTAAAATATAATGTACTGTTGTGATGGTAAAGATACAATTTAAGCATCACTACTCCAAAATGTCGTAGGTAATAATAACACTAATATACTAATAATATGATTTATTAGAAACATTTCTTATTATTAGCATCAGTGCTGAAAACTGTTGTGCTGCTTCATTTGTGGAGTATTTTCAGGATTCCTTGAAATATATCAATAATGCTTAATTTCACAGTGTCTTTACTACAGCTTATTCATTCATTTTCTTTCGAATTAGTCCCTTTATTAATCAGGGGTAACCAATTCATCCAGCATATGTTTTACACAGCGGATGCCCTTCCAGCTACAACCCAATACTGGGAAACATCTATACACACTCATTCACACACATACACTACGGCCAAATTTATTTATTCAATTCACCTATACCGCATGTCTTTGGACTGTGGAGGGTAGCCGGAGCACCCGAAGGAAACCCACGCCAACACAGGGAGAACATGCAAACTCCACACAGAAATGTCAACTGTCCCAGCCGGGACTCGAACCAGTGACCTTCTTGCTGTGAGGGGACAGTAATAACCAACTATTTATTTGATTAATATGAATTATTTACACATACTTACTATATAATAAAGGCTTAGAATGCTTTATTATTATGCATAATAATTTGTCATTTCTATAGTAAGTAGACAAGGACACCATAAAATGTTACTAAATTTTAAAAGGAAAAGCGTTTATTCTAAATGTAAATATATTATCGTTCTCAAGTGCGTCTTGCTACATTGAGAGATTGTATTTTGATAGGAAAAAAATTACAAGTGCCAAAATGATGCTAACATTTCATCACATTACAGTGGAATGATGCCTAAAAGCATGCCATTTTTTATCTTTCTCATGTTTGAAGATGTGTCAGTTGACAGTTACAGTTCATATAATTGGCTTAAAAATATTTCCAAGAGCAAAGATTTCATATTTCAAAACACACACTTATAACCATTAATGCAAATGGATGACTTTCCCCTCAATACAAACAGCAGCCCACTAATCTAACTCAATCTACAAACAACTAAAAGAATTGGAGACAGATTAACTAACAAATTCACCGGCCACTTTATTAGGTACACCTTACTAATACCAGGTTGGCCCCTTTTTGCCTTCAGAACTGCCTTAATCCTTCGTGGCATAGATTCAACAAGGTACTGGAAATATTCCTCAGAGATTTTGGTCCATATTGACATGATAGCATCACCGGTTGCAAATTTGTTGGCTGCACATCCATGATGCGAATCTCCTGTTCCACAACATCCCAAAGGTGCTCTATTGGATTGATATCTGGTGACTGTGGAGGCCATTTGAGTACATTGAACTCATT
Organism: Danio kyathit; assembly: GCA_903798195.1. Taxonomy (NCBI): domain Eukaryota; kingdom Metazoa; phylum Chordata; class Actinopteri; order Cypriniformes; family Danionidae; genus Danio; species Danio kyathit. The sequence continues at coordinate 16,703,283 of LR812535.1, read as the reverse complement.
GCCATGTTTAAGAAACCAGTCAGAGTAACGACTGGTTATTTGAGTTACTGTTGCCCTTCTATCAACTTAAACAAGTCTGGCCATTCTCCTCTGACCTCTGGCATCAACAAGGCATTCGCGCCCACAGAACTGCGGACCATTCTCTGTAAACCCTAGCGATGGTTGTGCATGAAAATCCCAGTAGATCAGCAGTTTCTGAAATACTCAGACCAGCCCGTCTGGCATTAACAGCCATGCTATGTTCAAAGTCACTTAAATCACCCTTCTTCCCCATTTTGATGCTCGGTTTGAACCGCAGCAGATCATCTTGACCATGCCTAAATGCATTGAGTTGCTGCCATGTGATTGGCTGATTAATTAGAATTGCGTTAACGAGCAGTTGAACAGGTGTACCTAATAAAGTGGCCAGTGAGTGTGTAACTAAACATTTGGAATCCAAAGTCCACAGAGACTCAATTACAGCTTTTTCAGCCCTGGGTCAGAAATGATTTTTTCTTTCTTTTTTCTTTTTTTTTGCATTGGCCAAGCACCTTCGCCAATATACAGTCAAAGTGAAGTCTGAGAGAATATGGGGGCTGGAAGGGCTAATTAACACAAATTGCTCACGCAGATCATCGCTGGCACGTAGCGTTTTCAATCAAGAGGATTAACTAGTCAGAAATGCTCTTTAACAGAGTCAAAGCGGTGAAAGAGCAGCGCTGGCCGTCCTAATGAAGCTCACGCTCCTCCTCCTGCTCCATCAATTCTCATCTCATTCACAAAGCTTTTGCAGAAAAATGCTAATATACTCGCCCTTATTAGTTTTCTTTGATGTTCATATTGCATATTTTCAGAGGCTCATTTTGCTCTTCTTTCGGATATGTTCTTGTAAATTGGTTTGGGAATTAAGGTTTTGGTTTTCTACCTTTGTAATAAGGCTGGTCTCATTGCTCATTCAGGTATTTGTGTATATGAAATATCTTGCATGGAAGGAAATTTGTGTAGCAATCAAAAATATATCAGGAATACATTATATACAGTACTAAATGACGAACGATTTGAATCTCAACCTTGAACGTTAAAGGTAGAAGAAAAAGAGCATTTTTAATTTACTCACTCTCTTTGTCAGTCAAAAGCTGCTTCTGAAGATCATGATGCAACTTCATGCAGTTCTTTCCCAATTACAGATCAAAGTGAACACGGCTGTTATGCGATAATAAGCACCAAAAAAATATGAAAGTAGTCATAGGACATATAGAAAACAGTTGTTAGGCAAAGATTATTTCTGATGAATTGCATCCAAAGTAAAGGTTTGTATATACTAGGGATGCAACAATACAGTTAGTTCACGGTTCAATACATACCTTGGTTTTTTAACACGGTTTTCGGTCGTTTCGGTTCTGATGGCTTAACACATAAGTGTTTTTTTTTATTGTTATTCTATGCTTAGGCAATAGGAACAGTAACGAATAAAAACGATTTATTGCAATACTCCTTTATTTTACTTCAAAGCCAAGAAAGGTACACTAGTTCCTAGTGTATTGTATAATAAAAAAAATTAACACTAAAATCTCACAGCTGCTGGTAGCCTATGTACAAAATGGGCAACACATAAATTCCTACATTTTAAAAATAAACATGCATGTGAAGTTAATGAACATAAATTGACTATTTCAAATAAACATATTTGTACTTCAGTAAATATAAATAAACTGTCTTAATTAAACTTAACACTGCCTTTGTTATTTTTATGTGTCTTTCGGAACCAGTTGGGTTTGTTTGCTGGAAGGATTCAGTGAGGGATTGTTGTTTTATGGTGGTCTTTATTACCTTCTCTGCTATTCTGCCTTCAGACAGTGATATTGCTGGGTGATGGCGCCGCAGATGTGCAGTCATGTTGGAAGGGTTTCCGTTCTATTAGTCTATACCAGGGCTATTCAATTAGTTTGTCATGGGGGCCGGTTCATGAAAAGCATCCCAAACGAAGGGCCGGAGAGATATGACTTGCTATATGAGTGATAACACAACAGCAATATAAGAGCCCATATTTGTTGTATTTTTGCTCCTTAAGACACCCACGTTGGCTTTTTCTACATTAAAATGTTTATATATTGTATTTTGAAACTACATAACATCACTGCATTGTACAATAGACTTATTTATTTATTTATTTATTTATTTTTACAAACTTTCAAATGTTGTATTTCAGAGCACAACAAAAGCAGTGCATTGCTGAAGTAGGCTACATTCAGACACATTCATATGTTATTTTTTGAACCGCATAACAATTAGGGGTGCAACAATTATAGATTTTGGTTGTACGATTATATAGTCTGAAGAATAATCATGGTTTGACGGTTATCAGGTCTAATGTAAATTCAAATATAGATATATTAGATACTTTATATTAGGTAAGCTATTTAGATGAACTGTTGTTGCCATCTGCGTTCATGCATACATAATCATCTTAATATTAATTCGTCTTCCATATCTTTTGTTTACACTGCACTGAAAGGCACGCACAACTCTCACCGCGAGATGTTTTCTACTGCGTGCGCCCGCAAAGACGCAAGCGCGTTGCTCCGCTTGTGCGCGCATATTGTCATATATTCTTACATTAGAAACAACAAACTTGCAAGCGGAAAAGACATGATATGGGAACGGCCGCTGCGTTAATCCGGTGTGCGGGCGTATTAGCCTCAGTGTACATACTTGGAACTTTAAACTAGGGCACAGTTGGCAACTTGGCATAACTTTGTTTAACTGCAGCAGTTTCGTTTTGTTCCGTGCAACAGAAATGCGGCTTAGAGAAGCCTTTATGCCGATTTGAAAGACACCGGCATCTTATTGCTCCCTCACTTCACTGCCGCTCGCCATGTTAAAGTGTGGAATGATGGTGGAGCGCCCCCTAACTTTAGAGCATAGTGATTGAATATTTACTCGCGGGGAGGAGTTTCCTCATCTCAGCTCGTAAACTTACAGGCACACACAAACAGTCAATTCGGAGAGAAATAAAACGCACATAAATTATTTAAACGTAAAACCGGAAAAACCGCAATTCACAAGCGCGTATTGAACCGTGGATGTCGTACCGAACGGTTCAATATTTTATTGAGAATTGTGGCATCTCTAGTATATACATATAATATATGTGTACTATTCATAGCGCTTCACTTTTTCCACATTTGTTTGTTACAGCCTTATTCCAAAATGGAAAAAATGTATTAATTTCCTCAAAATTCTACACACAATACCCCAATATCCTCTTTGCAGTACCTCTCAAGCTCTAACAGCCATTTTCAGATCTCTCCAGAGATGTTCAATAGGATTTAGGTCTGGACTGCATTCATCTTTCCCTCTATCCTGACTAGTCTTCCAGTTTGTCCTGCTGAAAAACACACAGCCTGATGCTGTCACCACCATGCTTCACCGTAGGGATGGTATTAGCCTAGGGCCTCATGTACAAAGACTTGCGTAGAATTAATACTAAAACATTGCGTACAGACAAAGCTGTACATTTGAATTAACGTGAAACTGAGCGCATGTGCACGAGCGCAAAAGCCCTCCCTGCCTCCTCCCCCATATAAATATGGTAATGACTCCACTTTGGCAAAACCAAACGAAAAAGCAATGGCAAAAGCAAGCAAGAAGAGAAACTTCACAGAAAATGAATTGGAGGTCCTCCTATCGGTGGTAGACTGGAGAAAAACTGTGTTATTTGCAAGTTTGTCCTCCAGAATAAATAACAGAAGTAAAAAATAGAGTGGGAGAGTTTAGCTGATGCGGTTAACGAAGTGGGGTCTGAACATCGCACTATGAGTGAATTAAAAAAGAAATGGTCTGACGTAAAGGTGCAGGTTAAGAGGAGAACAGCGGCGGACCGTCAAAGTGTGGACCGAACAGGCGGGGGAATAGGGAATGCTGAACTAACACCCTTTGAGGAGAGAGTTGCCTCAATTGTGGGTGACACTTTACTGTCTGGAGTAGTATCCGTGTCTGTGGGAGACACAGATGTATTAGAGGAACACTTATAGCAGAACCCCTCCGCTCTGATCAAGGCAGCGCACTGGCTTTTCAGCTGCCCAATCACCCGCTCTACAACTGACCGAGTGCAAGAATGGGCATCATTGTATCTGCGTTCTTAGTCAGTTTTGTGGGTTGTTGAGGGGGGTTAACAGCCACGTCTTTAATGGATAACCGCGGTCCTCTGATAATAATTACGCTCAATAAAATAAAATAACTTAGCTGGAATAATATCTTTAAATACATCACTCACCAAGAAGCCACCCATCGCGCGTTTGTGAGGATGAATGAATCATGGGTTGACCAAGGCCACCTTGCCACAATATTGTATACATTTGCAAATGCTTTTATTTGTTCTAAATCACATAATTGGTAAAAAAAAATATTTTGTCAATTAACCCATTTGATCAATTATAAATTAATAGCAATTTTGTGCAATTTAACATAATTGCCTCGAGGAGTCGCCAATAAAAATAAAACAAACACACACAAGAAATACATGTACGCCAGACATGAAGTTGGCGCGGACCAACGCACATTCTCACGTTAATTTCATCGTTAGTAAATCCAAACGTGAGCGTGAAATCTGGCATACGCAAAGTTTTTGTGCGTATGCAGCGTTGATACATGAGGCCCCTGGTGATGAGCGCTGCCTGGTTTACTCCAACGTAATGCCTAACATTCACTGTAAAGAGTTCAATTTTAGTCTCATCAGACCAGAGAAGTTTGTTTCTTATGGTCTGAGAGTCCTTCAGATGCCTTTTGGCAAATTCCAGGCGGGAAGTGGCTTCCGTCTGGCCACTCTACCATTCAGGCCTGATTGGTGGATTGCTGCACAGATGGTTGTCCTTCTGTAAGGTTCTCCTCTCTCCACAGAAGAACGCTGGAGCTCAGACAGTGTGACCATAGGGTTATTGATCACCTTCCTGACTAAGGCCCTTTTCCCCTGATCACTCAGCTTAGATGGCCGGCCAGCTCAAGGAAGAGTCCTGGTGGTTCCAAACATCTTCCACTTATGGATGATGGAGGCCACTGTGCTCATTGGAACTTTCAGAGCAGCAGAATTTTTTCTGTAACCTTCCCAAGCCTTGTGCCTTGAGACAATCCTGTCTCGGAGGTCTACAGACAATTTCTTTGTCTTCATGCTTGGTTTGTGCTTTGACATGCACTGTCAACCCCGGGACCTTACATAGACAGGTGTATGCCTTTTCAAATCATGTCCAATCAACTGAATTTACCACAGGTGAACTCCAATTAAGCTGCTGAAACATCTTAAAATGATCAGTGGAAACAGAATGACCTGAGCTCAATTTAGAGCTTCACGGCAAAGGCTGTCAATACTTATGTACATGTGATTTTTCAGCTTTTTTATTTTTAAGAAATTTGCAACAATTTCAAAAACTCTTTTTTCACATTGTCATTATGGGGTATTGTGTGGAGAATTTTGAGGAAATAAATGAATTTAATTCATTTTGGAATAAGGCTGTAAACATACAAAAATGTGGAAAAAGTGAAGCGCTATGAATACTTTCTGGATGCACTGTATATAAATACAGACACTCATGCAAATGCAAATGTTCATTTATATTTAGATATATAATATATAGGTACATGATACAAATTATGTATAAATTTAAATGTCTATGTAGATATTTTTACTTTGTATAGTTTTGTTTTTTATGTCCCGGTGGCGTAGTGGGTAGCACAATCACCTCACAGAAAGAAGGTCGCTGGTTCAAGCCCCGGCTGGCTCAGTTGGCATTTCTGTGTGTAGTTTGCACATGCCTTTGAACTGTGAGGGAAAACGGAGCACCCAGAGGAAACACACGCCAACACGGGCAGAACATGCAAACTCCACATAGAATTGCCTCCTCGTTCAGCCGGGACTCGAACCAGCGCCCTTCTTGCTGTGAGGTGACAGTGCTAACCACTGAGCCACAATGCCGCCCGTGTCCTTGTCATTCAAAATGCTAAAAAATAAATCATAATTAACTTAATAATCTTTTGAAACTCTAAATTTGCCACAGGGTTGGGCTTTGGGGTAGAACTACAGTATATAATACACATTTTTACTATATAAAATACATTACACCTATGAAAAGTCCTCATAAACTATCAAAACCAGTACACCAAAACTAGTACGCACACACACAAACACACACACATGATGGTATTGATGGTTTTTGAGGACTTTCAATAGTTCCTAAGTTTAGTATTAACTGTAAGCTTTTTGTGTTACGAGGACACAGGCCATGTCCTCATAAACCACCTCAACATTGTAATACCTAGGTCCTATTCATGTGTGTGCGTGTCTAAATTTGAAATTTTTCTCTCATTCACCAGGACCCATGCGGGTGATAATGAGAAAGGCAGAGCTGGAGAGAGAACAACAACAACGGCCCCTCGCTGTCACATGCGGAAGGTAAATAAGTGTTTGAGTGTGTGTGAGACAGGACGGGAGCCACCAATGCTGTGTAATGGATGTTCGCGATCCATACTAAAAAAAACATATACACCACCCACAGATGAGCTTTTCCTCTGCTCCTCTAAACATGATCTCCAGTGTTTCTCTGCACTCCTCTAACACCAGTCTCCTTGTGTTTGTATCTTTGTCTCTTAGGAGGATGATTCTGAATCTAATTACGAGGTTGTTTTGTAATTAATTTGCAGTAAACACCTCACTCAATTAGGCAGGGAGTCTAATTCTTCTCTCACACACAGGAGCCGCTCTATTTTCAGTGGTGTCTGGGAGCTCGGTCAAACGCTGATAGATCTTTCCCCTTCGCAAGACTGGCTTTCTGAGGCCTCCAAACTTAATGTGTCATGATTTTTAAAAAGAGTTTTACGCCGTTGACAGAATTTAAAGTTAACGTGTTCAAACAGTCATACACTTTACTGAAGTGCTGTTAATCCAGGCGGCTATTGTGATTGTATGATGATATAATCAAGGTAATGCTTACACATTGCTGATTTTCTGTGAAATAACATGTCAGTTTTTTGTATTTTACTGATTAAATAATTAAGTGCAGCTTGATTTCATTTAAAAACATAAGATCTGATTTTGATGTTTGAAATTAATAATTAACATTTTTTTAAATGCTATGGAAAAAGTATTTGGACAAATATCAAATAACCAAATCAAGTGCATTGTATACAACAGTTCTGTTTGGTTCTCGAATCTGATTGGCTGATAGCAGTGCAATATTCTGCATCTGCATATCAGAACTCCTACAACCTCCTCACTCTTCTGTATTACTCCGTCCACATAAAATGACAACAGATCAATAAACTCACGAAAGTTTGACAAATATTGCAGCTGTTGGACAACATAATGTACTTTTGAGGCTTTTTTAGGCAAGAATGTAGTTGTTTAGATTGCAACTATGCAGCGTGACAGAGACGGCACAATAAGCCCTTAGAGGAGGAAAAACTCAGCGTAATGTTAAACTACAGCTGATCAAATCATTATAAAATTGGTAAGTGACTAAGTCGATCTCTTTCTTTTATATGTTATAGTGCTGTATTTAATTGTAGTGTGTTGAGTGTGAGATGGGACTCACATATCAGGAATGTATTTTTGTTGGCCACTCTTTGTGTAACCCTGAGTTACATTTTGGTTGGCCATATGTTTCCATTGCGTCTCCTGTTTTCGTTACTGCAGACTAGTTCAGTAAACAGAAAGAAAGAAGAAACGTTGCATGTGTTTAGCATTTTTCCTTATCGCAAACACAACAGTATCTGGTAACATGTTTGCGCTGCTTTTTTCTGTGTAAATTATTGTGATATCCTGATTGCAACAGAGACATACTGGGAAATCTCTGTAGACTGATGGCATTTCATGCTGTTCAGCCTTATAATCATAAAGTGTGAGCAAAATCACCTGTTTTGTCATCACTTTAGCCATTATTCTATAGTATCATTCAAAAACGGTTTTCATACAAAAGCGATTTTAGAGTCTCCGTATTTGATTTTCTTTTTTATATACACGGTATGCTGTCGAATATACATACATACATACATACATACACACATATATATATAGTTGAAACCAGAAGTTTACATACACTCTAAAAAAGGAACATAACCATTTTTAAAAAAATGTCTGATGGTAAATCATACTAAACGTTTACTATTTTAGGTCTGTTAGGATTATCTAAATAATTTACATTTGCTAAATGCCAGAATTATGAGAGAATTTTTTTTTGAGAAATTTTTATTTATTTCTAGACAGTCAAAAGTTTACATACATTTCCTTGGTATTTTTTTAGCTTTGCTTTTAAACTGTATAACTTCAGTCAAATGTTTTGGGTCTCCTTCCACAAGCTTCTCACAATAGTTTGAAGGAATTTTGTCCCATTCCTCCTGACAGAATTGGTGTAACTGAGTCAGATTTGTAGGCTGTCTTGCTCGCACAAGCTTTTTCAACTTTGCTCACAAATTTTCTATAGGATTGAGCTCAGGGCTTTGTGATGGCCACTCCAAAACATTCACTCTGTTGTCCTTAAAGTACATTTGAACTAATTTGGCAGTATGCTTAGGGTCATGGTCTGTTTGGAAGACCCATTTGTGGCCAAGTTTAAATTTCCTGGCTGATGTCTTGAGATGTTGCTTCAGTATTTCTACATAATTTTCTCATCTATGCTGTGAAGTGGACCAGGCCCTCCTGCAACAAAACAGCCCCACAACATGATGCTGCCGCCCCCATTCACAGTTGGGATGGTGTTCCTAGGCTTGTAAGCTTTCCCCTTTGTCCTCCAAATGTAACACTGGTCATTATGGCCAAACAGTTCAATCTTAGTTCCGTCAGACCACAGGACATGTCTACAAAAACTATTAATTTTCCCAGTATAATTTAGCAAATTGTAATTGGCTTTTTTTGTTGATTCTGGCTTGTTGATTTTTCCATGTTGTCACACAAGGAAGCAGTGTGTTTGAGTTTTTCCTTAAATACTATTCTACAGTTGTGCCTCCAATTAACTCAAATGTTGTCAATTAGCCAATCAGAAACTTCCAAAACCTTGACACCATCATCTGAGCTTTTTTTTCAGAGGCATAATAATCTTATTGTATGTAAACTTGACTTTCAAGAAAAGTTATAACAATTTCTTATATAGCTCTCTCATTATTCTACTATTAAGCATAACAAAAAGAGATTTGATAATCCTAACTTACCTAAAAGAGAAAAAGTTTAGTCACATTAACATCTGACTTTTTTAAAAAAAAAATGGTTATGTGCCTTTTTATACAGTGTATGTAAATTTTTGGTTTCAACTGTATATTAGGGATGCAACGGTTCTTTGTAAAAAAATCGTATCGCCCAGTTGTCCTCCCACTGTTCGGTGTGCCCTGGGAACCATGGTTCAAAATATGCATTGTTATTATTTGTTTACTGATAAAAACAACTCCAACAAAGCAAAAAAGTTTCGCCTTTGTGCTTCGGATTACCTTCCACATGCTTTGCACGTGCAAGGACTTGTCCAATCACCTCCTATTATGTAAATCAGTTGTTGACATCATGTTTCCTCTCGTGTCGGTGTGTGTGTTAAGTTTCTGAGAGTTCAGCATGGCAAGAAGGAGATAAAGCCAAAAGCGCAGGTGAGGCCAAAACACAGCAACTTGCCATCAGTTTTTCTACAAGCACTCAATGTAAATTCAGACAGACACAAAAATAATGAATGCTGATTTTATTGTTGTTGCAAAGATAACTAACAGGCGGATTGAAGTCTGTGTCCAGACCCAGAAGTGTCCCATATGGACCCGGACATACAGCCTGTAGATCTCTGCGCAGGTCTGTTACTTCAGTCGCACTCCCGCTGGGTGTTCTTCCACACTTAATCGCTCCCGCTATTTATTCATTCTGTTAACCCGCTGTCTGCTAAGAAAAGTTTTCTTCTTGACTGACTGTTCCCACTGATTTAAGAGAGAAGAGCCGAACCTTCTCTCTTTACTGAAGTTTCATTAACTACGATAGTGCTGATAAGTGATAACGGAGCTCCATGGAATAATTGGTAACAAACATGCATTGTTGCCTTGGTGATGCAAGCATAATGTAAACAGAAGAAATCAATTCTCTAAAAGTGCTCAGTTATTACAGTTTTTCTCAGTGGCTTTGGTGCATTTCTCACAACACTATTTACATTTGCACAACAGTTAATGCATTTCTCAAAACAATTAGTCATTTGTGCACATCATAGTAGTAGTTTCTCATTCCTTCCAACAAATTGCAAATGCTTTTGGACATGCATCAATTGCTTTCATCCAACTATCTGCTGTTTGTAACATTATCAATTGCTTTTGTCATGTCAGTCAAAATTAACTAAACTTGTGAATGCTGAATAGTCATTTCATATAAAACTAATAGTCCTCATTTCATTACTTGAGTCATTACATACAAAAATGCTGAACTAGTTGTCAAAATCTGTCTAATTTTATATAAAAAAATAAAAATAAAAATTTTCCTAAAAATGTCTATAAATTGTACAATTTCATGAAGGATTTACAGACCTATGTATGTAGTAGGTTCAGTTCCAATATGCTCTGCAATATTGTTTACAGTTGTGCACAGCTCTACCCAAAGGAAGTTTATGTTTGTTGTAGGTGTGTTTATTATTTTGCACAATAATGTGAATAAATTAAAATTGCAAAGAGCAAATGCAGTAAAAATGTGAAACATACATATTCAGTGTCTTGTACTCAGATACCTCACTAAATGCAGTGATGTCTAACTTTACTGTAGTTTTCAAATGGCTGTGTAAATAGTATATAGTGCTGTCTTGAGTATTTTCAGGAAGTGTCACCAAAATCTGACTTTTTTGCATTGGAAAAAATGTACAGAGTAAAGTGTCATAATGAAAACATGACTAAGCCATTTGACTATCTTGTTCATAAACAATGGTGGCAGGACTTTTCATCTTGATGACACTGACACTTTCATTGACATGAATACTTGCTTTTGAGGAATGAGCTATCCATTTTGAGCAAGTGACATGCTTTTACAGGTTATCTACTAGGTTTTGCAGTTTGCACTAATTGTTTTGAGAAATGCTGTTGTGCAAATGTAAATAGTGTTTTGAGAAATGCATCAAAGTGACTGAGAAAAACTGAAAGATGTGTTGACAATTATCTAAATTAATATTTATCTATATCAATATTATCTGCATAATTGGTTGAGACTGTTGAGTCAAGATGTAAAACAGAAGAAGGGGAAGTTAAAACTTTTTGTCTAATTATTTTTCTTAAGCATTTTATTTGAACATATAATTTTCAAAATGCCCTACTTTTACTTATTTTATGCGAGAACATGCAAATCTATAGTCATATGCGTAAAGCCTGTTGCATTGTTAAGCGTTTGTTACCTAATAAATATGTATATTGTACTTTGAATTGTTCTGTAGTCATTTTTTTTCTAAACATAGCACATACAGTACCATACTGTACAGAAACCGTGATCCTAGAACTGTGATACAAACCGACCATAAGATTGAACCGTTGCACCCCTAATATATATAAATAAAGTCAGAATTATTAGCCCCCCTTTGAATTTTTTTTCTTGTTTAAATATTTCCCAAATGATGTTTAACAGAGCAAGGAAATTTTCACAGTATGTCTGATAATATTTTTTCTTCTGGAGAAAGTCTTATTTGTTATATTTTGGCTAAAATAAAAGCAGATTTTAATTTTTAAAAACCATTTTAAGGTCAAAATTATTAGCCCCTTTAAGCTATATATTTTTTCGATAGTCTACAGAACAAACCATTGTTATACAATTACTTGCCTAATTACCCTAACCTGCCTAGTTATTTACTGTCATCATAGCAAAGATAAAATAAATCAGTTATTAGAGATGAGTTATTAAAACTATTATGATTAGAAATGTGTTGAAAAAATCTTCTCTTCGTTATACAGAAATTGGGGAAAAAAATAAACAGGGTGATTAATGCATATATATATATATATATATATATATATATATATATATATATATATATATGTAGATAGATAGATAGATAGATAGATAGATAGATAGATAGATAGATAGATAGATAGATAGATAGATAGATAGATAGATAGATAGATAGATAGATAGATAGATAGGCATGTAATATATATATTCACATGTATCAACATTACATACCTAAGGCCTTAGTTTTATGAATCAACCGCTGGCTGACTACACAGAGTCTATTTGCATAACAAAACGTATTAAAAGCACAAAAACTGCAATACAGCAAGTCTTCATCTTTGTACCTCCCAAACTAAGCTTCCAGACACCGACGAGGTCATTTATTCAGCCAAACACTGTTAAAAGAACAAAGCGTGCCCCTCGAAATTTTGTTAACAACATTCTTGCTTATGGATATTTGCCTTGCTTTGGTGTTCAGTCTCCGAAGCCCTTTTGGAAAGAGGGGCCCCAGTGGGATAAATTATAGTTGAAGTAAATGAGGGGGTTCTGATTAGAAAGCAGTGCTGTCAGCAGTACAGTACAGTGAGCACACGAGATGATACACGATGAAATAAAACACACACACACACATACACACAGGCTGAAAGAAACCTACACAGTCCCAAGATTGTCAAATCAAGTCAAATGATCTCACTCGTATCTCACTGTCATCAGAGAAAAACACATTTACATCATTTGAGATGCAACTAAAACATGATCCAAATGCAGGAAAGTATTATATAATTGCTTATTGTAATTTGTGAAGCGATTTACAAGATGTAATTTAAGTTTCAGCTCTAAATACCTCACAGATCATTTATTATAACATGCTGTGAATGCCACTTTTTGGGTGAAGGGTTGGGTATCGTTTGAGGTTTATTCGATTCTGGTGCTAAATTGTTACTTTTAAAATGGTACCGGTGCCTGAACCAATACTTTTGAGCCCTCGACTCTAGAGAAATCTTTTATTTGACAAAAAAAAATTCTGATCATTTTATTTGAACAACATAATTAAAGTTTAAAGCATACATCAATTCATATTTTATATATTTGAATTGAATTGCATTAATATAATTCTTTTGATCATTTGTTTGTTAGCATGAATTTAAGATTTGCATTATGCAATTAACTACATTAGCATTAACATTACATTTTTTTCTAGGGTTGGGGATTGTGACTACATTTACATGGACATCAGTAATTGAATTATTTGGCTTAATCTGAATAAGACGGTGTTTACATGAGTTGCTTTTTGAATGTTCCTTTTATGATCTCGTTTTACATGTTATAGCACATAATTCGATTAACGTCGCAGCACCACACTATTCACGTTTCCTCCAGAGTTTTGTGTAATTTAAGGCGTTTCATTTTTAACTTGTCGACTTTAACTGTAGTTCGGCACTTTCACTTTTAATCAGCAACATATTCTTCATGTCCCATGACAAACTGAGATATTGGATGAGAATATGACGTAAGGACTGGTGTAAGAGTGTTGTTTTAATGGAATTTGATACCGTATGCCAAATTGAAAAAAGAAAAACCTCCGCATTTTGTGACGCAGGTGTCTCTGGTCTTTTAATGTAATAAAATATAAACAAACAAATAAATAAATAAATAGAAATATTTAAATTGCTGTTCACATGGTAGACTCTTAATCAGAGTGTGGTCTTAATCATATTAATATCGGAGTATTGGTGTCTGTGTAAACGTACTCAGTGAAAGTGCCAGATGATGTCGCAAGCTGTTAAGTGCATTCCTCTGCCTTTAAAGGGCCATGAAACCCCCACAATGTGGCATCTCTCTGCAGTCTGAACACTGAAACAGGTAAAAACTGTCTTCGAAGCTATCATGCATATTAATAAAGTTGCATCTCATACACAACAGAGCGTGCTGATTGGTTCGAACCAAGTCTTTGTCATAAATTAATGCTGAAAGCTCAAAGACGTCACGTTGTACTCGCCGGTACAGACATCCAGTCTACATTCTGGAATTCACACAAGGAACGAAGTTGCTTGAAATAACGCAAAAACAACCAATTTTCACTTTTAGTGAATTATATGTGTCCTAATAGTGTTTTAGCAGTGTGGGACACATATATGACTGTAAACATCTCAAAAAATGTGTTTTGGTGTTTCGTGACCCTTTAAGTTGATTCCATGTGCCCTTAAATGTTTGGCTAAGTTTGACGTGTTTCCCGCCTTACACGCAACTTTTGTAAAGCATCTGCTTCACGTTGCTGTGTCAGAATCCTTGTTTGTAAAATATAGTCATACTTACAATGCTTAGTTTAAGTAAATTTGATGAACGTGTGTGTTGATGAATTTGAAGGAAGCTGCTCATCGTACGTGCTGTACTGCATGCGTTGCCTAAGCAACAAGAACAACGGCTAACATCGCCGATGGCGTTCGTATCCCTCACAGTTATTTAGAATTAAATGTTTAGAGATGGTGTGACACAACGCGTATCTATGTCTGCCTTTGATGCAACCCTTGATGCTTCTTACGTCTTTGTCACAGCACCAGTGGCACCGAAATTAGGCACCGAAACTCATATGCTGATTTGGTCTGATGCACACTGGTTACATAGGTACCGGTTTTTGGTACCCAACCCTATTTGGGTGTAAGCAAAAACATGCATTGTTTTTGCGCGTGTCTTTAATTGCAAATAAGCTACCTGAAGAGGATGGAGCCTTTACAGCTTGTGCTTCAGTTACTCCTGCAACAACAAACAAAACACATGCATGTGTTTTCTGAATGCACATGGGGATCATTGTAGATGACACATCAAAAATAGCATGCTATGTGTATCAGTGTATTAGATCTGTAAAACTGCATCTACTGGAGATAAAGACTTGTGCACTCAGAAATTCAGAAACAGTCAGAGATGGCAAAAGTACACACATCCTTTACTTAAGTAGAAGTACAGATACTCATGTTTAAAATGACAAAAGTAGAAGTACTGACTACACTTTTGTACTTAAGTAAAAGTAAAGAAGTACCACCTGAAAAATGTACAAAAGTAAAAAAGTAAAAAGTACTCATTTTAACCACAGTCCCAAAGACATGCGGTATAAGCGAATAATAATTCAACTACATTTGCAGTAGTTTACAAGTGTGTGTGTGAATGTGAGTGTGTATGGGTGTTTCCCAGTACTGGGATGCAGCTGGAAGTGTATCCGCTGCATAAAACAAATGCTGGAATAATTGGCGGTTCATTCTGCTGTGGCGACCCCTGATAATTCAGGGACGAAGCTGAAGGATAACAAGTGAGATACTGTAGGTAGGTAATCATCCTGACACAAACTCACAGTGTTCACCATGTAGTTTTGCCGCTGTTAGATCAAAAATAACAGCTGCCATTCATGTTGATTTCGTCTTTTGCTAAAATAAATACTTATCAGATATGACTAAACAATTTTTTTTGCATTAGGCTAAAGCTTCTTATTCTCTTCAGAGAGCAGCTCTCATATATAACCTGCTATTTCAGTGTGTTTTTTTTTCAGGTATTGTGGTTATTTTATTTAATGGATAAACATTAATTCTGTTAGTTTTTCTCAGTCACTTTGGTCCATTTCTCAGATCAGAATTGAAATTCTCAAACCCCCTGTTCAATCTTCAGATCATCATTGTGTCACTTGTGCACATCAGAAAAGCAGTTTCTCATTATGAACAAGGTGCAAATGCTTTTGTTCATCAATGCAAATGATTATGTGCAATTCTCTGATGTTTCCTATATTATCAGTTGCTTATGTCATGTTGATCAACATGTATTATTTTTATCTCTGTTGAATAGACTCACCCCCACAACATTTAATCATTCAAATGCCTGAACAAGTTGTCTTAATATTTAGTCATAATGCATTTTTTACATTTCTCCCAGGTGAATCTTGACTTTTTCTAATAAAGGTCTGAAAGGAGGTTGTCCTATGTTCACATTTGTACTTTTGTTTTTTCTTTGTGCTATGCCGTGCTCTCTTTTCCTTTCTGTATCAGAATGACATGATCTGGCAACAAATTACAGTACAAACAGCAAAAATATTGCCATAGTTTACACAAGAACAGCCCTCCAGAGTGCACCGTTATTGACAACATGACTACTAAGTAATTTGAGTCTTATTCTTATACAATGACACAAGGACATGTCATTCTGACGCCACTGACATGTTGACTGTCACAGAAATTTAGTTTTGAGGGATGAACTGAAGGATTTTGAGCAGGAGACTGGCTTTTGCAGGTAATCCATGGTGTTTTGCTATTTATACGTGTTGTTTTGAGAAATGCACTTTGTCCTACTGTGGCACATTTCTCAGATCAGAACTGAAATTTGTAATAAAGTGACTGAGAAAAACTGTAATACATTTATTCTATGCTAAAAGCAACATACACAGGTAAGACAGGTAACATACATATAAATTGCCCAGGGGTGCGTTTCCCAAACAACGACGTAACTTGCTGCTGAACTATCATAGTACCATGCATCGTTTGGGAAAAGAAAGATGTGGTGACGAGTGTTTCCCAAAACCCTTAGTTTCTCTGTCGCAGACCCATGGTTTGAACCATGTTAGTTATAACGTAAAACGTCCATAATGATGCCCTAAACCGGGTGGAGTAACTTCTTTAGAGAACAACCCCATCATTTCTTTGTGCAAATTATATTGTTTTACACAAACACGCATTTAAAATAAAATCCAATATTAGTTTTGTCATATCTAATATCATATAAATAAACAAATAATGAGGCTATTTATTAAAAAATGAAATGTAATATTTATTAGAAAATGAAAAAAAAAATCCTATTTTAATAATAATATTAATGATGATGATGATTATTATTAAGTAGGATATTGTTTATTTATTTTTTGAAAATTCTGAAAAGTCTTAAAAAGTTTTAATTTGAGCACGTGCAAACCACTGCAGATATGCTCTAACCAGCAGGCCCATGTCATATACAGTACAGATACTTAATAAATAACCTACTATAAATTAAAAGAATTAACATATGCTATGTTGTTGTTTTTTGTTTTCACAAGCTTTGGAGACGTAACATAAATTCCGCTTTTAAAAAATAGTCACCTATAGCTTTTGTCATGAGGCTGTGTTCAAAATGACATCAAAGTTTTCAAAGTGCACTGCGAAGGGAGCGCAATTGTAAACATGAAGATCGCTAAAACTGAACTGTAAAAATACTTTGAAAGCAAATTACACCTAAGAGAGATGACCTTAATGCTTTTTTATTTTTAATAATTCAAACTTTGAATGTTAGAATGTTCTAAATGAATAGGGTATAGGGGGGATAAGTGGGAATAGAACACAGCCATTACAAATTCTGTATTAGGAAATATAAACTCATCTGAAATAAAGAAAATAAACCGCAATGCATACATTTTTTATAAAATATTTGATTGTTTTAGTCCTAAACGTACAAATCTTTACAAAAAGCACTATTTTCGCGGTATTAGAATGAAAGACCAGAGAAAGCCCGTGCAGTATGATCGGAAGTGGACAAAAGGCTTAAGCATTTAAACAGCATGTTTTTGACTGGAATGTGTGTCGTTTACCTGTGATCTGAACGAGCAAAGGTTGTCTTATTACCGTGTAAACAGGGCAGCATGTTAAATTTGTCGACTCCCTCTGTCATGCGTAGTAATCCTGGCCTTTCTCATAGTAATCTTCATGAACTAGGGCTAGGCCATGTACGGTGCGAGATAGCCTTGAAGAAGCCGCGCGCTGCAGCACGCAGGCACGCAATAAGGAAAAATAGACTGACTGCATCAAAAATGCGCTCATATTAATGCGCAATGACAAGAAATAATATAGATCGCGCCACCTGACACATGAAAACGAAAGTAACGACCGTGGTTTAAAATGTAAGGAGTAGAAAGTACAGATATTTGTGTAAAAATGTAAGAAGTAAAAGTAAAAAGTAGTCAAAAAAATAAGTAGTAAAGTAAAGTACTGATACCCGAAAAAACTACTTAAGTACAGTAACGAAGTATTTGTACTTCGTTACTTCCCATCTCTGGAAACAGTGCTTACTAATATAGAGAAGGTATCTCTTTGGAGTAACTTCCTGTCTGTCTTTGCAGATCTTTTTCATATACAGCAATTTTAAGTAAAAAAAAGTTGAAAGGGTAAAAAGCATAATAAGACCTCTTTAAATGTGTGATGCTCCTAAAAGATTGAAATTATTTTAACCAACATGCAAAACAATGTATTGATAATAAATACATATGATCCAGATATATATACACACACCAGAATGTTACATAAAAATAAATAGAGTTGTTGTCTAAAAACCTAATTGATTCTGAACTGCTGAAAGGAGTATTCAGTAATTTCTTCTTGCAAAAATCTAGATAGGTTTGTACAAATTTGCATCAATTCCAGTATATGGTCTTCACGGGCTGTCTGTGAACGACATCTGCTTAGACCCTCAAGTACTGTAATTGTAGCTGAGGGTCTGGAAGAGTCTGGTTTGCTTTGTCAACGTGTCCAAATGAGGCTATTTTCTGTGCCGTGATAGCAAATCCAAAGGATGAGGTCTCACGCTTGAATAACGCCTTCATTACTATTTGCATCACTGTATTGCAAAGCTTCCAGGACTGAAATGTAGATATTGTAATGAGGGATTGGCTGTGTTGTAATGACTTGTTTTCACTTGTTTCGTTACAGTGCAATATGGTACACATTTACTTCAATTTCTACTGTAGGAAGTACGAAAATAGCAAACCATAGCATACCAGTTTTAGCCAACACAGGCTCATTCTGATTATGTACCCCTAAATACATTTCTGGAGAGCGCCAAAAACTTCCCAGGAGCTATGTTTTTTTTTGCAGTTTTTGTTTTTGTGAATCCACCAGAGGCTGCTGTGTATGCTTTTTCAGATCTCAAATTTCTCTCACGAGTGCCATTTGCGCCTTAAATCCACCGGAGGCTGCTGTCGACTGACTGACTAACTGACCGATTGACTGACCCACCCTCCTCCTTCCCTAAACCGAACCAATAGTGTTTTCAAAACCACCGATTGACCCACCCACCCACTTCCCTAAACCCAACCAAGAGTATTTTCAAAACCACCGATTGACCCGCCCACCCACTTCCCTAAACCCAACCAATAGTGTTTTCAAAACCACAGATTGACCCACCCACCCACTTCCCTAAGCCCAACCAAGAGTATTTTCAAAACCGTCGATTGACCCGCCCACCCACTTCCCTAAGCCCAAGAGTGTTTTCAAAAGAAATTCAGAAAAAGAAAAGCCCTCCCCTGATTTTTACCATGTTTTCAGATTTCACCACATTCTCACCCTGTTATTTACTGGTTTATTTTATTTTTTGGCTTCTGTTTTTGTCTTACCCACTTTATGGAATCGTTCTTCGCCAGACTCGAACCCCGTCATCATGGTCAACTCCTCTCTGCGTCTCAAGTCTGCTGACATACATGGCGAGCTACTGAACAAACTGGTAACAGCAGGAAAGCCGTTCATATGGAGGTAAGCGGTCAGCTGGTAAGCGTCAAAGGAACGGCGTCATACCACCGTGTAGCGTTCATTTTAAAGAAGAAATGCAGCCATACGTACTTCTTGCTACATAATTTGCGATCTCCAGACATGCATATAGGGCTACGTTTTCAGAATGAGCCTATGTTGGTTTTAGCATACCAAAATTTGTGAGGAACATACCAGTTCATCACAAATTTGACCTCTTTCCAACAGGGAAAACCACCAACAATCAAGAATACATGATTATATGGTGTCATGGCTTTGCAATCAAAAAATGTCATTATAAATTAAATCAATGGGGCAAAAACAGCCCTGAACATGAGGAAAGAGTAGTAAATTTGAGTGTATTGTTGAGTTTGTGAAAAATTCCAAAACATTTTCCCAAAATATGTGTCAAAATAAGATTTGTCACCAAAAAATTTTTCGATTCGCTTAGTGAAGTTTCATAAACAAATTTCGAGAGGAACACGTGATATGATTGACCGCAGCTGATCTCTCATCTACAATCATTAGCTAGCCAATCAGATCAATTCAAACTCACTATAAGTAGCCTAGGGAAAATCACTCCCTTATCTTCATTTTCGAAGAAACCCCCCATCCACCCCTTCTCCCCCCTTTTTTCTCCCTTTATAACGGGGAGCTCTCGAGAACCACCTGATCTCGTTCTCCCCTTATATGCTCTATCGACCAGGCGGGAGCCCTGGGCTCAACTATCTCCGAGCTCAGGGTTCTCTCCCGGGACAGCATGCCAAACCAGCTAACATTTGTCAAACAATATCTAAGTGCGAACTCTTGAAAACACAATGAAAGTTGTGGCCAAATTAAGCCTCAAAATCACTCCAGAGTGGATGAAAACATCCCCAACAGCACACAAGGGTTAAATATTGATTTAATAGAACCATTTCCAAATCATTTCAACCATTTCCATCATATCAGCCATAAAAGTTAATACATCAATTATTACATAAACCATTCTGGCGTATGTGACCTTATAGGAAAGTTTCTATGCAAATTTAATAACTAAGACCCCAGACCCTTAAGCCAACTAATCTTTTTAGACATTGTGAGAAAGGAGCTGATTCTGTATTGTAAATTACACTCACCGGTCACTTTATTAGGTACACCTTACTACTACCGGGTTGGACCCCCTTTTGACTTCAGAACTGCCTTAATCCTTTGTGGCATAGATTCAACAAGGTACTGCAAATATTCCTCAGAGATTTTGGTCCAAATTGACATGATAGCATCACACAGTTGCTGCAGATTTGTTGGCTGCACATCCATGATGCGAATCTCCCATTCCTCCACATCCCAAAGGTGCTCTATTGGATTGAGCTCTGGTGACTGTGAAGGCCATTTGAGTACAGTGAACTCATTGTCGTGTTAAAAAAATCAGTCTGAGATGATTTGCGTTTTATGACATGGCACGTTATCCTGCTGGAAGTAGCCATTAGAAGATAGGTACACTGTGGTCAAAGTGATGGACATGGTCAGCAACAATACTATCTCCCACACCGTTACACCACCAACATCAGCCTGAATTGTTGATACAAGGCAGGATGGATCCATGCTTTCATGTTGTTGATGCCAAATTCTGACCCTACCATCCGAATGTCGTAGCAGAAATCGAGACTCATCAGACCAGGCAACGTTTTTCCAATCTTCTATTGTCCAATTTTGGTGAGCCTGTGCGAATTGTAGCCTCAGTTTCCTGTTGTTAGCTGACAGGAGTGGTACCTGATGTGGTCTTCTGCTCCTATAGCCCATCAAGGTTGGACATGTTGTGTGTTCAGAGATGATCTTCTGCATACCTCGGTTGTAACGAGTGGTTATTTGAGTTACTGTTGCCTTTTTATCAGCTCAAACCAGTTTGCCCATTCTCCTCTGACCTCTGGCATCAACAAGGCATTTGCGCCCACAGAACTCCCACTCACTGGATATTTTCTCTTTTTCAGACGATTCTCTGTAAACCCTAGAGATGATTCGGCGTGAAAATCCGGGTAGATCAGCAGTTTCTGAAATACTCAGAACAGCCCATCTGGCACCGACAACCATGTCACGTTCAAAGTCACTTAAATCACCTTTCTTCCCCATTCTGATGCTCGGTTTGAACTGCAGCAGATCATCTTGACCATGTCTACATGCCTAAATGCATTGAGTTGCTGCCATGTGATTGGCTGATTAGAGATTTGCGTTAACGAGTAGTTGGACAGGTGTACCTAATAAAGTGAAATAAACGATGAAAAATAAACGGTCTAGAAGACTTCCAAAATAAAATGAGGGACTTTATAAATAATAAGGCATATTAGGGGCATTTTAAATATATAATAAATTACCTTAAATTAACATGTTAAATTGACAGCCAATGTCATTAGCATTAGGATAAAGGTAGAAGCGCTAAGGGAATTCAGTGAAAACAGCACGATGCTGAGAGAGACTGTCACGGGCCTAAATGCATTAATCACCATGATAAACCTCTGGCTTCTCTGCATATGGCCCCTTCCATATTAAACAAAGCAGACAAATCAGTGGACACATTCACCTGGAGGCCTTTTCATCAATCTGCAGAGCACAAGTGGATTTAGATGTGCTTGCAGCAAGGGCTGTACGGGTCAAGGCAGATTCCTCATCAAACACCCCGGCGGACAATAGCTTTGTGTTTCGCTGGTATTTCACTGTTTATCGTTCTGTTTGTGAAGCTTACGGATGTAGGCTTTTGTTTACCGATTAAAAATGATACAGGCTGTTTGTGTGGCCCTGGTGGGAGTTACTGAACATTCTGTGGCTGCAAAAAGCAGACGAGCGCTTTTTACAACATTTACTGTCATGCGAAATTAAACTCAATCAAGCTTGGTTTCTCATTTGGAGCACAAATGACACCATTATGGTCCTCTAGCCATTTTTGTAATGATATTCATTGTTATCTTTTATACTTCAGCTACATAATCAGAAATGTGTAAATGCACTAATTCCAACATTAGGATGGGGGTTTTATTTCTGTGGCTGTTTATTAATTTTCTGGAAGAAATTTCCTGCCAAACACAGAGACTGAATTGTTAAATGCAGTCATTTTAACTCACACTCACACACACACACACACACACACACACACACACACACACACACACACACACACACACACACACACACACACACACACACACACACACACACACACACACACACACACACACACACTTCCCATTTACACACACTTCAGGTCAGACACTTTGTTATGAAGTTGTTTCCCCACTTTCCCAACCGCCCTCCTGAACATCATCTTGACTATTTTTTCGGTTTAGATACACTCCAGAAACATCCAATATCAACTATTTATAATTTAATTAGTACACTAAATGTAAATCCTATGCTTTCTCTTAAAGAATATTGGGAAAATGACCTTGGTGTTGGTATTGCAGAAGAACAATGGGAAGATATTTTTAAGATGGTCCACTCCAGATGCACCAGACATGGCCTAATGAAATGTAAGGTGCTCCATAGAGCTCATTTAACCAATGCCAAATTAGCTACATTTTTTCCTGATAGAAGTGATGCCTGTCATCGCTGTAAGCAGTCTCCTGCTAACCACCATCTCCATATGTTCTGGAGTTGCCCTCAATTGACAAATTTCTGGTCCAGTGTTTTTGATGCACTTAATGAAGCTATTAACATAAATCTAGACCCTAACCCCATGACAGCCCTTTTTGGTATTTCAGAGAGAGTTGACTTGACTGTTGGATCTCGCCAGGTTATTGCTTTTTCTACTCTTTTAGGTAGATGAGCCATTGTTATTAAATGAAAACAGATCTTCCTCCATCACATGACATGTGGATCTGAGAAATTTTTAGCTGCATAAAACTTGAGAAATTAAGATGTTTGCTTGCAGGATCTCTCAGATCTTTTTACAAGACATGGAATCCTGTTTTAGACCATATCAAAGGCTTATCCTGTTCAGTTGATATCAGCTCTAATACACAATAAATAATTGGAAAGAGTTAAATATTGACCTCTTAACGCAAATTTTTCACTTTTTTTCTTTTACTCGTTTATTGTACACTTGCTTAATAATTTATTGATTTATATATTTATTTTTAATTTAATTTTATTGTTAATTAATTTTTTTCTCTCAGAGAATGTGTTTGTTTATAATTCATAATTGTTATTTATTTTATAAATAGGGAATAGTGGGAAAATAAGAAATCTAAGACAGTCTGTAATTTTCCCTATGTTGTATTGCATTCTACTATGCACTCTCAGAAATAAAGGTACTGTATGCAAGCTCACTGGGGTGGTACCTTTTCAAAAGGTACAAATTTGTACCTAAAAGGTCCATATTAATACCTCAAGGGTACATATTAGTACCTAAAAAGTACAAAAGTGTTCCTCTTAAAATCTGTAGGTACTAATATATACTTTTGAGGTACCAATATGGACCCTTTAAGTACAAATGTGTACCTTTTGAAAAGGTACCACCCCAGTGACAGCTCATGTACCTTTATTTCTGAGAGTTTGTATAGTCTTGTTAAACACCCAAGCACTTAAGCAAAACATTTTTTGGAACATATCATTAAAGAGTACTTAAAAGGACCATTTATTTATGTGAAGAATAATATAACTATCTAAAAACTTCCATCTTTCTGTAAAAGATAACAGAAAAGTAATAGAATTTGAGATAGAACTTTTTTTTTATATAAAATTTCAAAAATAATTTGCATTTTATGTTGATTTAATTGACATTTCAAAAGAACAAATTTTTTTTCAAAAGATTCTAATAATGTAAAAGACAAGGCAAGTAATTTCACTCGGTGGCCATCTTTGAAATGCTTGCAATCACCGCTCCCTTCTCTTTAAATGGGAAACATCAAATTCTTCAAAACCGTTTGCCAAGTTTACAATTAAATTTCATATTTAGAATTCTTGGAATTTTCACTGTAATCCTTAGAATTGTCAAAAAGCAACTGTCTCTAAAATTTAGTTTCTAATCGTTTGAATCAAACAAAAAAAAAATATATATATATATTTTTCAGGTTGCCCAAGCTAATGTGCAGCATGTGCACCCTAAGGGAACAAATTCATGACACCAACCTTATTTATGATTGTTTCTGAAGACCACAATCAGATGTCATCCTGTCAATCAAACTATGTGAACACAGCAAAAAATGTTACAAAATATCCTCCTTTGAAAAATCCAGCGTCCAAACTTGACTGGCCTTCGGAGGTCATTTTTAACTTATTTTCAAAACGTTCAAAGCATTTTCCCAAAATATGTGTCAAAATAACATTTGTTACCAAGAATCTTTCCATTTGCTGAAGCACAGAGGCCAAATTAAGCCTCAAAAATCACCCCAGAGTACACGAAAACATCCCCAACAGCACACAAGGTTTAACACTGATTTAATCAAACCATTTCCAAATCATCATATCAGCCATGATAATTAATACATCAATTATTACATAAAACATTCTGGCGTATGTGCACTTACAGGAAAGTTTCTACGCAAATTTAATAAATAAGACCCCAGACCCTTAAACCAACCAATCTTTTTAGACATTGTGAGAAAAGAGCTGATTCTGCGTCATAAATTACACCGGCCACGTTATTAGGTACACCTTACTAGTACTGGGTTGGACCCCCTTTTGCCTTCAGAACTACCACCAACCTCATTTATGACTGTTTCTGAAGACCACAATCAGATGTCATCCTGTCAATCAAACTATGTGAACACAGCAAAAAATGTTGAAAATCTATGAAAAATCCAGCATTCAAACTTGACTGGTCTTCTGAGGTGATTTTCAACTTATTCGCGACAACAAATCTTCCAAACCTTCCTTGCACTTGAATGACGGAGGTGGGAATTCATTTAAAATAACGAGGTCGGACGGGATCATTTCCTACAGACTACAGAACCAGAGAACATTTATTTTCAATTGGAGTTGGTTCATTTAAAAGTAGAGATTTCAAGCTTTATGTAGATATATTTCTCATGTCTGTGAGGCAAGTATTTACTATATTCCAGTGTATCTACCAAAATCCCAGAGGGTTCATAAAAGAAAACATGTCTGGACCAAGCCCCTCCCCCATACAAAACATCAGTCTACAGCAATCAGTGATTGGCTCCTTTACTAAAAGGCGGGGCCTCCGTCGCTAGAGCGTTTAGATTGATCTTTGCATTTTCCCCATTCAAAAAGTAACACATTCTGTGCTCTATAATCTTTGGTTAAGATGAATTTGATGCGGACTAAGTGTCTCTAAATGGTTAAATATGAGCAGTTTTTGAATTTTATTCTCAACAAGCTGCACAAATCATTCATTTTCATAGCAAAAACACAACTGAGCAAGCTACACACCAAAGTACAATATGGTTAAGGGTTTGTACAAATCCCTAACCCTATATATACTACAAGCAGCCACTTAACATGCTGCTGTTCTGCTAAGGTTGCATGGCAATACAATAATATTCTAAATGGTATTCAAAAAAAATCTTGAACTCTTCATGGGTGAGGCTGTAAAATGCCACCTTAATTGGCAAAGACAGCTCTTGCGCTTGCCAAACTAACAGGATAAAGAAGGGTTTAAAGTTAATATGCCGACATATTGAACTTTCAGCCAGGCATAATGCATAAAATATGGAGCCTATCCGCCATGTTGCTCTTTTATAGTGCATAGCATTACATCTTTCTTTCCCATTTAACCATTACCTAAATCACCTTGAGCAGTGCAGAGTTTGAAGTGAGGATTTTCTGCTTCTCTTTCCCATAGAGTATTTGTTTGTACTGCATGTTAACCAGTGTACTCAGGGATACAATGAGAGGACGACTTCACCCGAGAGGATCTTGTGCCTTGGCATTTGCAAGCTTTTTTTTTGTCTGCTCGTTTTTATTTGCCCAAGTGCCGTTCTCACCCTGTGACAATCCTCCAAACTGACCCTGGCCAGCAATGTTCATATATTCTTATTAGCTCCACAACAGAAAGTGTGTTATCTTACATGGCCAGACACACCAGAAAATAATGCTGGTGTAAAATGCACAAATTGGGTTTAGGGCTGAATAGAAGTGCTTTTATGTTGGCTGCCAGGTCGTTTTCTCATGCACTCAAAGTGGCCTTTGTTTTTAAGGGATGGTTTGTTTTTGTTTTAAGGTACTTTTCTACAACAGCGATGACCTTAAACTGAAAGCATTTCTTTTACAGTGGTCCCTCGCTATAGCACAGTACACCTTTCGCGGCCTCGCAATTTTGCAGATGTTTTTTAGTGCAATTTGACTTGCTTTTTTTACAGTGCATTGTGTTCTGCGTCCTGATTGGCTGTAGACCATTGTCAATCAATGTCCTCCGTGTCTCCTGTACAGTACAGAATGCGTTCAGCTCACCAAATTAACATAAATCTTCGACTCTGTTCATATTTCTGCTGCGCCACAGAGCGCCATCTGAATAATTTCATTTTAAATAACATGCGAATGTGCTCATCCGGTGTGTGTTACTTTTATATGTCAAGTGTGCGGCGCTTCAGGCGAGCGCCCCCTAAAGGATGGAGTCTGCTTTCGCTTTGTGGATCAGTGACTGCAGGAAAAGAACATTATGCTGGATGCCAACATTATCTGCTGGTCGCTCAGAAGGTCGCTCCGGGTGCTTTGGTTTCCCCCATAGTCCTAAGGCCGGTGTCCTGGAGAGTTTAGCTTCAACCCTAATCAAACACATCTGAACCCGCTAATAAAGCTCTTGCTGGGTACACTAGAAACTTCCAGGCAGGTGTGTTGAAGGAAGTTGGAGCTAAACTATGCAGGACACCGGCCCTCGAGGACTGAGTTTGGACACCCCTGTCCTAAGACATGCGCTTTAGGTAAATTGAATTATCTAAATTGGCCATAGTGTATGCGTGTGTGTGTGTGTGTGTTTGTGTGAATGCAAGCGTGTATGTTTTCCAGTACTGGGTTGAAGCTGGAAGGTCATGTGCTGCATAAAACATATGCTGGAATAGTTGCCGGTTCATTCCGCTGTGGCGACCTCGATACATAAGAGACTAAACCGAAGGAAAATGAATGAATGAATGATAAAATAACTTCTAAAGCTCTCTAAATGAAGTCAATGCAGATTATTACTAATCAAACATTATGTTTTGATATATTTACAGTTGGAAATTTACAAAATATCATCCTGGAACATGATCTTTACAATATATCCTAATAATTTTGATGCATACAATGTATTTTGGCTACCCTTGCAAATTAAGACTGGTTTTGTGGTCCAGATTCACATATTAAATATGTGTAGTATCATCAATCATTCATTTATTCATTCATTTTCTTTTCGGCGTAGTCCCTGCAATAATCTGGGGTCGCCACAGCGGAATGAACCGCCAACTTATCCAGCATATGTTTTACACAGCGGATGAACCTTCCAGCTGCAACCCAACACTGGGAAACACTCATATACTCCCATTCACACACATACACTACGTACAATTTAGCTTACCCAATTCACCTATAGCACATGTCTTTGGACTTGTGGGGGAAACCGGAGCAGCTGGAGGAAACCCACGTGAACACGGGGAGAACATGCAAACTCCACACAGAAATGCCAACAGACCCAGCTGGGGCTCGAACCAGCGAGCTTCTTGTTGTGAGGTGACAGCGATACTCACTGCGCCGCCCCGTGTAGTATAATCACTTATTAAATATTTTTATATATTTGAATAAGTATACAATATAAATATGTTGATGTTACACCAAACTTGTGAAACATTAAAGTAGACACTTAATGTTTTCTGTTGTATGTACACTGTAAATAATTTTGGGCTCCACGCGATCAATTTGTGTTGAGACAACATGAATAAATTAACTTATTAGTTTTTACAAATTTAAGTTGATTGAACATAAAACAATTAAGTTGTCCTTTTTTCTAACATCATTTTTGAGTGTATATAAAATATATATTGCTTGATTTGATGCAAAGACCAAAATGTCTCATTTTCGACCCACAAATTTAATTGTTCGTCTCCCCAAAATGTAGTTTCACGGAAGCAACTTTCATTCCTTTATGAAACCTTTCAACTTGCTTTGTTAGTAAGACACAAAAGGTTGTCTATTCAGTTCAGCTAGACGCTAGAAAAACAACTAATTCCCATCATGTTCGACTACGTGTTTGAGCATAACAACACCGACACATTGTGTAAAAAACAGTCCAAATGCATCTATTCTGCAAGAGAAGCGGCGCTAGACAAATGTGTAAATAAAGACAACAATGTCATGCTGCTGTGAGCTCCTTCCAGGGAAATGAAAAATTGTCAGGGTTCAATGATAAGCTACAGGCCTGATCCCTGGAGAAGTGTTGCATTGAAGATATTAAAGATGTTTTTTTCCCTTTCTCTTGCCTCTCGGCCAACAACATCTCTGCCAACAAACACTTTTAGTGCAAATTGCAATGCAATCCTGGCGTGATGTAATTCACACTTACAGATTAAAAAAAAAAATGTGGTAAATCTTAAAAGTGACACAGGAATGTAATAAGGATGTTTATGTTCCTTCATTTTCTCTGTAAGGATATACTGTCAAAGGATAATCGGATCACTTCCATGTGCGATTCATATGAACACTATAAATCATGCATATACTGTATGTGGATTGACTTTCATGCAATTATGTCATTTCTGACGGGGGAAATTGCTGAGGAAATGGCATCCACCTGCATCAAATGCCTTCTCTGGATGTGGACCTTCAATTTCATAGACAGCATTCACATCCTGAACGACGGCCTTGTTGCACAAAACAGATGTTGATTTTCTGAAGCTGACAGTGAGCAGCAGGTGTTTCTACACTCTTGCATATCCAGATAACAACACAGGCTCAACTATAGATATTATCAACTAATAAAAGAACACAAAATAAATTCCACAAAACAACTTAATGCCGATTTGTAATTGAATTTCTTTGCGTCACCTATATATCACCGCATTGACAACTTTTCTGGCATGGTCAGTTTGCTCGGTAGCTCACCTTGTATGGTGCTAAGATTCGAGTCTGGTGAAGCACAGTTCCATAAAAGTGATTTACATTTAGTCATTTAGCAGGTGCTTTTATCCAAAGCGACTTACAATTGAGGAGGCACTCAGTGATTCAACAAGAAGAGACAATACACACAAGAAGGGCTAATTATAGTGCTAATTAGAGTAAGGAAGTGGGACTGCTTTTTAGAGTGTTTTTACAGGTGGTTTGTCAAGCCCACTCACCTGTGTGAAGCACCCTCCTGTTTTTTGGAGGGATTGTAAGGAAGTGTCTGGTGCAAATGTGCAAAACTAGTGCAAGTGTCGGTTAAAGTATTATCAGAGATGAAAGTGTGTGTTTTCTAAAGGTGGTTTGTCAAGCCCACTCACCTGTCTAAGGCACACTCAAATGATGAAGGCATTGTAAAGTCTATAGTTTGTTGTAAAAATTATGTGGTAACTTTTGGGGATTTATACCTACCTAACTTTAAATAGTAACATTTCTTGACAAATTAGGTATCATTGGAAAGAAGACACTTTGGGCTTTACTGTGGTAAAAGGTTCATGCTCAAAAATATAAAAAGTTATAAATTATGAAGTCATGAGAAAAAAAAATTGTATTGTGTTCAGTATTTGTTTTTCCATATACAAACACAGGAAAACATTAATGTATTTCCTAGAAAAAAATAAGCCTTGAAAGGCAAGTGTTTCATAAGTTTATATTTCAAATTTGATTAGATAGCAGGGAAAGTGAGATTTCTGTAAAAAGTTTTCCAAGGCTACATCTTTCAAGGTGTCCATCTTTCCCTCACCGTCATTTTCTCAAAACTAAAACAGTAACAGTTGCTGAATAATTTGGTCTACATTCACAGTTCATGTATCTTTGGAAATAAGACACTTTGGGCTTTATTATCCATCATCTAGAGTTTATAATGCTCAAAAATGAAAAAAAAGGAATGCTTTTAATTGCTATAACTTAAGTAGTTCTTAAGTAATGTAAAAAAAATGCACCACACTAAACATTATTATTTCATAAACTATAAAAAAGAAAACATATTAAAAAGTAATAGGTCAAAAGCCACACATCTCCTGAGTATACAGTTGAAGTCAGAATTATTAGCACCCCTGTTTATTTTTTCCCCAATTTCTGTATAACGAAGAGAAGATTTTTTTCAACAAATTTCTGAACATAATAGTTTTAATAACTCATTTCTAATAACTGATTTATTTTATCTTTGTCATGATGACCGTAAATAATCTTTTTCAAGACACTTCTATACAGCTTAAAGTGACATTTAAAGGCTTAACTAGGTTAATTAGGGTAACTAGGCAGGTTAGGGTAATTAGGCAAGTTATTGTATAATGATGGTTTGTTCTGTAGATTATCGGAAAAAAAATAGCTAAAAGGGGCTAATAATTTTGACCTTAAAATGGTTTTTAAAAATGTAAAACTACTTTTACTCTAGCCGAAATAAAACAAATAAGACTTTCTGCAGAAGAAAAAATATTATCAGACATACTGTGAAAATTTCTTTGCTCTGTTGGGCTCTCATTTGGGAAATATTTTTAAAAAATGTAAAAAAATTCAAAGGGGGGCTAATAATTCTGACCTCAATTGTGTGTTTTGATGGCAATATCATGCAAAATTTAATTTTTGGAATTATTTTTCTGAGACAATGTCTTGTGATTTTCTCCCTCTCCTTGCTTGTGGAGAAGCAGTCTGATGACCACACGTATACTAAAGGTTTCTAACAACTATTTTTGTCTCTAATAGACAGAAACATAGTATGAACGATTTATTCTTACTTATACTTATTCATTTCTACAAATTTTAAATGGATTAAACATAAAATAATTAAGTGGTCGCAAAAAACTCAAGAATTGTGTTGTTCAGCTCCTTCTGTTGTTCAGCTCTTTTTAAATAAGTAGTTTGAACAAACAGCATTTCTGAGTGTTGCGCTTAATATAAGTGTCACTGCAATCAAATGCTCTTAAATGAACTCTTTGAAATTAAACTAAAATTGCACATTGTCATTTTTGTAAGTAAAGTCTATTTATTACCAAAGCATTTAGTCACTATTGATTAATAATTACAAAGGGGAGGGAGAATGTGATTAAAGGGGCAGTTCACCCAAAAATGAAAATTTACTCCAGCGAATAAGTATTTTTTTTTCCCTTCAGGATGAGGACATGCAAATATTTTGACAAGGCTAATTCATTATTGACAATCATTCTCTTATCCGATCAGCGTTAAGACCAAACCCCTTGCCACAACCCTAGTCTGCAGTGCCCATGTTGGACATAAGAGGACACAGCAAATGGACTTAGTTTTCTGTGAACTCCAAATTCCTCAGCTTTCTTGATTTATTTATTGATTTCAGCTGTGTGTTGTTATTTTGTTTAGTTCTGTCTTTTCGCTGCTTTTGTATTACATTACTCCTGCCCTTCTGTCATGAGTCGTTTTGGTTGTGTAATTTTATTTCTTGCCCATTTAAAGCATTTTTTGACTTGTGCTCTGTGCTTTTTCTTATTTATGCCTTTGTCTGATATCACTTGGATTACTTGGTTAAAATAAAGCTGGATTTGGATCCTTTACCTTTTTGACTAGTCCCATTCAGTAGTGATTTTTGTATTTATTTATTTTTTGCTTAAAATAAAGATCACGATTTTCTCATGATTCTATAGATATAAAATAAAGGTCAATATGAGTCGGCTATTTAGAATTTAAAACAATTTAATGGTTACAAAACTATAATGAAGGAACAAATTCACTTATTGGTGATAATGGTCAGGAATGTTGGACCATTATTGCCTTTTAGCATAAGTATAGGACAGAAACTAGCCAGACAGTAATGTGTGAATTGTGGAGCGGGGATAAATCTAAAAAACATCTGTACTTTTTAGTAAGTGTTCTTTTTTTGCTTTTATTCTTGCCATAATAAAAAATATATATATTTGTAGAGCAAGCATTAATATTGACATTAATATTTTAATAAACTTTAATAGGTAAAACTGTCCGAGATATGAACAAAAGCAAGTGATGCATCAAAGTTTGATTAAAACAAATCTTGAATGGTTATACAAATCTTTATAATTATTAAAATAATTTATAAAAACAATAAAAATAATTAGTTTAAAAATATTGAATGATATTAATGATATGACGTAGTTCTGGAAACTTTCTACTTCTCTGTTTATCCGTCTGATTTTACGGTCAGTTTCTTTTGACCGCCCCCTGTTGTTTTAAAGAATATCACAACGGCGAACGCGGTAAGTATAAAAGCCTTCACCGTTTCGCAAGGTGCGCGTGCAGTCAGCGGAGGTGCGCGATGTGGCGCCAGGCGAAAGTATAAATCCAGCTTTACTCACTATAAATAGCCAGCAATTCTTACATCAGTATCTTCATCTTTAGAAGAATCTCCCCTCCCACCCCTACTCCCCCTTTTTTCTAGATTGGGCGACATGGTGGCCCAGTGCTTAGCACTGTTGCCTCACAGCAAGAATGTCACTGGTTAAAGTCTCTACTAAACCAGTCGACATTTCTGTGCGGAGTTTGCATGTTCTCACGTGGGTTTCCCGGTTTACTCCTGTAAGATTTGAGATACCACAGATACTTTGATGTCTTTGACTATACAAGCATGGGCTGGAAACACAGAGACAATTGGCTCTACACCTCACCAGGTAGGAATGCGGGAAAGCTCACTCCTCTCCTTATACCTTGAGCCCCCCTTCCTGACCTTTACTTCTCCATCAGAGCAGATCACTGTAATATTTAACTATTTTCATTTGTATATGTTGATCTGGTTTTCCGCTTTGATAAAATCTTTGCCAGATGCTCCACCTACGAGCAAATGGTTGACACCTCAAATTCACTACCAGGCAAGGGTCCTTTTGAAGCTTTTTTTGCCTTGAATTTATGGCTGTTTTTTCTGAGTTGAGTATTTAAGGGAAAGGTGCGAGATTGGAATCTTGTAAGCAAGATGCCCCGTTACAGTGTATGAGCCTCTTTTGCTTATATATGCTGCAATGTACTTTATGCATTTATAACTCTTGGATTTATCTTTGAGTAATTGATGTTCTACAATTCTGAATTGGCTTTTTATTCTTTGATTCTGTAATTGGCATGATACACTTTCATCTGGAAAATAAAGTGTTGAGTTTTGATTCATTCTGAATTCTCCCATAATCTTTTATATCCAGTAGATTAAGTGGAGTCTGCACTACCATTATGTTTGTGACATGATTATATATTCGATTTTTGAGACGCATTTGACTGTACGGAGCAGTGTGGCCTGACAGCATGAAGATCTCTTAATCATTAATCAGATCTCTTAATCATCATCACTGATATCAGCAAGTTGTATAAAAACGACTAAATTAACTACTCTTTTAGGATGAGTGAGCAGTTGGCAACCAGACTATTTGAGTATTATTTAACCCTACATCCTCTGACTAACTTCAGAGTGTCGAGATAATGTCCGTGAGAAGAAACGCAATTCCGGGGCGTGGAACTCTAAGAGGCGTTTGGTCACATGAATGTGATCCGTTCTTACAATTAGAAATACAGTCTAAATTTGACGGTCACTTTAAATTGGAGTCAGATTAAATTTGGAGCTGAAAAACAAATATAAATAAATTCTAATAAATAACAGAATTCTTTTCAGAAGCACTACAAAAGGCTTACACACATTTAACCTTCGACCATGCTGTTAGTTTCGTTATTGGGCTAATCAGTGCTTAATTTGTGAACTGCGAGGTCCCGGAACAGATCGGGGTAACGGATCCGGCATGTTACCCGAGGATGGAGAGGTGTCGTGCATGAAAGTGGGGGGTGTTGGTGCGATGGATGCCTGAGGGGTGTCGCAGACGAAAGTGAGCAGGACGGAGGTGTCGCGGACGACAGTGAAGAGGGTTGGGGAGTCGCGGAAGAAAGCGAAAGTGAACAGTGGATGGGGGAGAAGCGCGGTTGAGGAGGGGGATCGGTAAAATGAGGTGCCGGATCAGATTTCAGAGGTTCCGGATCCGGCGTGTTCCGGCACAACTTAAGCCCTGGGGCTAATAGATGGACTTCTACACTCCCATACTCCAAAAAACGTGCTACCTAAGTAAATTGAACATACCAAATTGGCATCATAGTCAAGCTCTTAGTAAGCCGTATTAACCTTTTTCTGCGATGCGGAAGTACGCTCGTTTTTGGAATTGTTTTAGAACTTCCGTTTGACTATGGGAGAAATGACTAGGGACAATAAATGGCAGAAAGCGGTCAAACTACTTGCTTTACAAGCAAGTGTTTGCATGACTATAGAGACAAAGTAGAATAATATAATAAGAAAATATCAACAACATCAAGCAGCAAAACGGGCTGTTTTTAATGTCTAAAAACTAATGCAAGTGAATGAGACCGGAAGTCTCGAGCCAAAAAGATTCAAATGGCTCCTCGTATGCGGAGAATAAGGTGAATATCTCTCTTTAGCCATTCCTATACATGTCATTAGCCAGAAACAAGTCAGGGGAGTTCATCGAGATTTACCTAAACTCAAACTCCCCTCTCACCCTGCTAACGAGAGGGAGCCCAGGGTTTGAGGATCCTATAAGCTCAGAGCTCTCTCTTGGGACAGCATGTCAAACAAGCTCTATTATTAATCATCAGCTAAGTGTGAACTCTTAAAATAAGTAGTTTGAACAAGCAGCAAGAGTCATGTTTTAACACTAAAAAAACTGGGTTTCACTCATTTTCAATCGATTTGTGTTGAGACAACATGAAGGAATAAAGTTATTTTAATAGATTTAACAAATTTAGGTGGATTGAATATAAAACAAATAAGATGTCCCAAAAAAAATTTTAAGTTGATAATAAATATGTAAATGAATAAGAAGTTTGAACAAAAAGCAAGCGTCATTTTTAAGTGTGTTTTCCGCTAAAATTTTCAGTAAAAGTGCTTCTAGTAAAAACAAAAATGTTAGTCTGGAGCCCTGGAAGATACAAATGCAGCCTTAGTGAATGCCAGAGACTCAACAACATTAAAGAATTAGTAGTGTATCGCCGTTGTGCCCTTGAGCGACACACTTCCGCACTTGGTGGGCTGTTTTTGGATGAAACATTGGATGAAAGTGACTGAACTGCAAAATGAGCACTAGTGAGCGTAACTCTCTGTGAGTGGCTGCCGTTTGTTGTGCTGCACAAACATTTTGTACAGTTCATACTGAGACCAGTGGGGGATAAAGCACTTTTAAGAAGTCCCCTATTTTTGGCAGTAAACAAAACAACCCTGAATTAAATCGACTGAACATGAACTTTAAAAAAGTGAAGCACAATAATGCACTTATTTCCCTGCGGACTGGCTGCATTAGTAAGCACTTACTGCCACATTTACACTGATGAGAACAGGTGTTGCACCCACATATTTTGTTTACATCACTTTGCAAAGTCAGAGAGTACAAGCAAGAAAAAGACAAGAAAAGAATCAAGTTTAAAGCTTAAAATAATCTGCCAAAGGTCTTCTTAGGCCCCTTTTTAATCCATTTAAGCTGAATTTTGCATTGTAATGTCATGCAATTATGCACTTGTTTCATAATTTAACATAACCTGGTAGAAGATAAATGGTGACCAAAAAAGAAAAATATATATATTGTGCCTTTGGGAACAAATAATGATTATGTTAAAACATACCAGTGTGTAAACATTCTCCAGCCACTTTATTAGGTACACCTGTCCAACTGCTTGTTAACGCAAATTTCTAATCAGCCAATCACATAGCAGCAACTCAATGCATTTAGGCATGTACAGTATCTGTGGTAACAGAAACAGTAACCTGAAAAATCACATGTACATAAGTATTCACATTGCTCAGTACTTTGTTGATGCACCTTTGGCAGAAATTACAGCCTCAAGTCTTTTTGAATATGATGCCACAAGCTTGGCACACCTGTCTTTGGGATTTTTTGCCCATTCCTCTTTGCAGTACCTCAAGCTCTATCAGGTTGGATGGGAAGTGACGGTGTACAGCCATTTTCAGATCTCTCCAGAGATGTTCAATAGGATTCAGGTCTGGGCTGTGGCTGGGCCACTCAAGGACATTCACCGAGTTGTTGTGAAGCCACTCCATTGATATTTTGGCGGTGTGCTTTGGGTCATTGTCCTGCTGGAAGATGAACCACTGCCCCAGTCTGAGGTCAAGAGCACTCTGAAGCAGGTTTTCATTCAGGATGTCTCTACATTGCTGTGTTCATCTTTCCCTCCAGCCTGACTAGCCTTCCAGTTCCTGCTGCTGAAAAACATCCCCACAGCATGATGCTGCCACCACCATGCTTCACTGTAGGGATGGTATTAGCCTGTGATGAGCGGTGCCTGGTTTTCTCCAAACGTAACGCCTGGCATTCACTCCAAAGAGTTCAATTTTAGTCTCATCAGACCAGAGAATTTTGTTTCTTATGGTCTGAGAGTCCTTCTGTAAGGTTCTCCTCTCTCCACAGAAGAACACTGGAGCTAAGACAGAGTGACCGTCAGGTTATTGATCACCTCCTTGACTAAGGCCCTTCTCCCCCGATCACTCAGCTTATATGGCCCAGCTAGCTCTAGGAAGAGTCGTGGTGGTTCCAAACATCTTCCACTTACGGATGATGGAGGCCACTGTGTTCATTGGAACTTTCAGAGCAGCAGAAATTTTTCTGTAACCTTGCCCAACCTTGTGCCTCGAGACAATCCTGTCTCGGAGGTCTACAGACAATTCCTTTGTCTTCATGCTTGGTTTGTGCTTTGACATGCACTGTCAACACTGGGACCTTATATAGACAGGTGTATGTCTTTTCAAATCATGTCCAATCAACTGAATTTACCACAGGTGAACTCCAATTAAGCTGCTGAAACATCTCAAGAATGATCAGTGGAAACAGAATGTACCTGAGCTCAATTTAGAGCTTCACGGCAAAGCCTGTGAATACTTATGTACATGTGATGTTTCAGCTTTTTTATTTTTAATAAATTTGCAACAATTTCAAAAAATCTTTTTTCACATTGTCATTATGGGGTATTGTGTGTAGAATCTTGAATAAATAAATTAATTTAATCCATCTTGGAATAAGGCTGTAACATAAAAAATGTGGAATAAGTGAAGCGCTATTGATACTTTCCGGATGCACTGTATATTTATTTATATATATATATATATATATATATATATATATATATATATATATATATATATATATATATATATATATATATATATATATATATATATATACACACACATACACATACGTTTTTCTTACTCTACATTAAAATGTTTGAGCATTTATTAAATCTTATTTATTAAAGTGGTTATAAAAATATATTTTGTCTTTTTAGTTTGGTTTGGTTACTTTTTTGAAGTATTTGAAGAGATTTATATTCATTTTTGATGTTGCATTTTAGTAAAGATGAATGCAAATTATCCCACAGGTGTCAAACTCAGCTCCTGGAGAGCCGCAGCTCTGCACAATTTAGTTCCAACTGTAATTAAACACACCTGGTCAAACTAATTGAGTGCTTTAGGTTTGTTTGATACCTACAGATAGGTGTGCTGAAGCAGGGCTGGAACTAAACTCTGCAGTGCTACAGCCCTCCGGAAATTGAGTTTGACACCTCTGTATTATCCTTTTAATAAATCTAATAAATTATACAAATCCTCATATAATTAAATATAAATAATAATATTAACATGATTGTCAGTTTAAGATAACATTTAAATTGTTTATGCCTCATTCTTGCGACTTTAAATTTTATAGTTAAATCAATTTAACTTTGGGTGTCACGGTGGGGCAGTGTGTAGCACGATCGCCTCACAGCAAGAAGGTCGCTGGTTCGAGCCCCGGCTGGGTCAGTTGGCATTTCTGTGTGGAGTTTGCATGTTCTCCCCGTGTTCATGTGGGTTACCTCCGGGTGCTCCGGTTTCCTCCCCCACAGTCCAATGTCATGCGGTACAGGTGAATTGAATAAGCTAAATTGGCCGTAGTGTATGTGTGTGAATGTAAGAGTGTATAGGTGCCTCCCAGTGTTGGGTTGGGCATCCACATATGCTGCATAAGTTGGCGGTTCATTTCGCTGTGGCGACCCCTGATGAATAAAAGGACTAAGCCGAAAAGTAAATGAATGAATGACAAAATGAATTTAACTTGTATAGTCATCTCAACTTACATCAATTAAACAGACTAAAATTATTAAACTAAAAAATTTAGTTGAAACCTGATAAGCATATTAAAATAAGTTCAAGCAACATAAATATATTTGTTGTCTAGACTTTTTATCATTACATTTTTACAGTGTAAAAATCAATGGTATAGAAACAATCTTCTGTGACACTTCCAGTAAAATTCACCAACAATTACAAAAAAACAGCAAGTAGCATATTAAATAAAATGTGAGATTTAGAAGTAGAGTATTTTTACAGTGCACTTGTCAGACCACTCAAACAAACACCACAATGAACAGACTTTTCCACCAACAAATGGCTTAATTCGAAACATTAAATGCATATTAAACTGAGATGAAAGTGCTTGAAAAACCACACTTCACCTTAACAAACAAACAGCACTTAGAAGACAAAAAAACTAGTGACCTCTAGCAAACCCCCAAGGCTAATGCTTGCCCTTCACTGTCTGTGGTCTGACTATCCTGCCCTCATTTTACACTCTTTCCACCCAGCAGCGCAATGCAACTGACCTTAACTACAAAATCATAAGAGCAGCTCATCTTTAACTCCCCATAGAGGCTGTGTGGAGTCTCAGTGACACCATCACACCTGCTGCAGTGACTCACACACAGATCACCAACAGTTAGGAGGAAAATAATACACTATCTGCACTGAAGAGACAGCTGATTATTGAAACTTTGTCAGGCTTTAAGAAGTCCGTTAAAGTCATTTTTCACAGTTCATGTTAGAACTTTGTTAGCAGGGTGGCACAGTGGTACTGTTGCCTCACAGCAAGAAGGTCGCTGGTTCAAATCCCGGCTGGACCAGTTGGCGTTTCTGTGTGGAGCTTGTATGTTCTCCCTGTGTTGCCGTGGGTTTCCTCCGGGTGCTCCGGTTTCCCCCACAGTCCAAAGACATGCACTATAACTGAAATGGATGAATATTGACCGTAGTGTGTGTATGAATGTGAGTGTATGGGTGTTTCCCAGTACTGGGTTGCAGCTGGAAGGGCATCCGCTGAGTAAAACATATGCCGGAATAGTTGGCGGTTCATTCCACTGTGGCAACCCCCCTGAGATATATATATATATATATATATATATATATATATATATATATATATATATATATATATATATATATATATATATATATATACATATACATATATATATATATATATATATATATATATATATATATATATACATATACATATATATATATATATATATATATATATATATATATATATATATATATATATATATATATATAAGGGACTAAGCCAAAAGAAAAATTACTGAATGAACTTTGTTAGCAATGAGCTAACATGCTAACAGCGTGCCTACGGTGCTAATTTATGGTAGGAAAATGCTACATGCTTGTAATGTGTGTAATGAGTTTTACAGTGGCAGGGCCCTACCACATTTTCTTTTTATGGTAAAATGCCCTTTACCACATTTAAATTTTAAAATATGACCATTTGTTACACTTTAATAAGTTTTCTAGGGAGAGAAAACATAGCATTTAGAAAATTATATTATGACTGAAGAAAATAGACGGAAATAAACAAGCAGAAACAATCTTCACGTTCAATTCATTTATTCCTCTTGTTGCGTGTGGCGTTCACTCCTGCCCTTAATTATTACTTTCAATTGAACTTGTTTGTCTTTTTTTTCCCTTTTCAGTTTTCTATTGGTTGATTTGGTGGCGTCAGGCCTTTAAAACAGACGGAAGAGGACTTCTCACGATCCCTCATTCCTCCACGCCACTGCAGTTTTGACGGCTTTATTGTTGTGTTCTCCTTCATGCTTTTCTTTTGATATTTGTTTGGAGTGGGGAGCTCCAACCTGCTTTAAGTTTGTTTGGTTGTTATTTATTATGTTGTTTGGCTCCCCATCTCTTTGGATTGTTTTGCTGGTTATGTTATGTTAATAAATAATTTAGCCGGAGCATTTTGGCCGTTGTTTATTTAGTCTATCTATCTTGTCTTTGGTTCACGAGTCGTACTTAAATTAGGGACCGTAACACTCTATAAGAAAATATGATAAAGCCAACAAAAGAGCATGTATGAGCTTTGTACAGTGCATTTAAAAATAACTAAAAACAATCACAGAAATGTAACCAAACCAAAAGTTAGGGAGGGAAAGGAACTAGAGTGGCGTCAAAGCAAACTAAACAAAATCAACAGCCACATAAACTAGAACACAAGATCCCCTCTTAACTTACTAAAGAAAATAAAAATATGAAAAAGAAACCAAAATCTTCAGCGTATTCGACGCCAGTAAAGTACACTCCCTAAATAATAAACAAAAATTCAAAAAGGTGCTCACCCACCTACCTAATGTTTCTGAACACTCATATAACTACAGGCTAAATGTATGTCGCGCGACTTGTTAACCTATTCCCTTTTCCCAAAAAAGGAATGATAATCTTTTAAACCATATTGAGGCTACAGATATTTGGATTAGTTCAGAGACAAGAAGGAACAAATCATAATACAAAAAACAGAAGTGAGTGTACACAACACAAACCCACTCGCACACAGCACTGAACAAACGAGGCGTGCCGGTCAAATTTAAAGTCAGAGGAACAAAGCCTGATTGGTCCACGAGGAAACACCCTAATGAGGAGTGACAGACTCGGGATCCAATCAGCAGATACCTGAGAAGGAAAACAATAGCGGAACAAAAGGTGATAGGGCGAGAGCAAGAGAGAATGACAGAGCAAGAGAGTAAAAGAGAAAGCGCGACAAAAATCCAACTCCTGCGGATCGTAACACCATTTGTATAGTACTTTTACTGTAATTTATTTACATTTTACACTGGCAGTACAAAAACCTTTATTTTTTAGTATTTACTGTTGAAATTAATACATTTCAAACAAGTGATGAGATCATGTGCAGCAGTGTTTTTATTAATCATTGTTATTATATCCATTTTAAATAGTTTACAAAAGTAATTGTAATTTATCAATCTATTTTAAATACATTTTGTGCATCATACAAGATGTTAATTGATGATTTTTCCATCAACCGTGTCATCAACTACAGTAGCCGTATACTTTAATTACAGTAGAGTCCAGTTTCCAGAGTCCAGTGTAGAGTCCACATTCCCAATATGCAGTAAGTTACTGTAAAAGTTTTGAAATGACCCATAATGCAGTGCATATTACAGTAGTGAACTGTAAAAAATGTTTGTGGTATTATACTGGGCATTTTTGCAGTAAATAACTAAAATTGTAGCAATGTAAACAAACATGTTACAAACATGATATATTTCAGTTCATATTTAATACTTTTTTTGTCTAAACCTGGACTGAAATATGCTTTTACTACAGGGCTGTTTTGTGCTTGATTCTGATTGGCTGATAATCATGCGTGCACCTATTTTGAGAAAACCACATAGCTAAAGTTGTTCCAGGCAGGTTTTCTAACCATGGTATAAGCAAAATAACTGACTCCGTTGGATTATTAAATTGAATTGTTTTATGAAACATCACCATCATTAGAATATTGGAATATTATTTCAGATGTGCATTATTTTTCTATTAATTCAATGGCTTGTAGTCAATTATTCCTTACATATATATCATTTCCATTCTAGAAATATGTTTGAAACTAACAAAGCATGCTAACAACATGCTAAAACATGTTATCAACAGGCAATCAATGTTATAACATGCTTGAAGCATGGAGTACTTCATACACGATGCCAACTAACTAGAACATACTTTACAATAAACATACATCTTTAACTCACTGAAGAAGCATCAACATGCTAAAACATTCCAAGTGACATTCTAAAGTATGGTAGAAACATACAGAAACATGCTAGCAATGTGCTAAAACATCTATCTATCTATCTATCTATCTATCTATCTATCTATCTATCTATCTATCTATCTATCTATCTATCTATCTATCTATCTATCTATCTATCTATCTATCTATCTATCTATCTATCTATCTATCTGACACGAACATGCTACCAATGTACTAAAACATACCAGATAAATGTGTGTAAAATAACAATAGCCTAGCAAATGGAATGTTAAATATCCCAAACAACATTAAAAACATGCTAGAAATGTAATCATGTGTCACAATCACCAGCGATCTTCTTCCCTTAGATCGCTGGTTTACTTGCACAAACACAATGGACTACAAATCTACCATCTAATGGACTACATCTCCACACATGCACTCCGCTCACACACACATGTTCCTCATCTCCACTGATTGCACACACACACCACCGGAGGATTATCAAAGACTGATTACACACAGTACATAAGCAGCACACACACTCACTTCATTGCCGAGTCTTGTATTCTGTTCCAGTTGCAATTCTAAGCGTTTCCTTGTTTTGTCTTTGCCGTGTTTTTGACCCTCGCCTTGATTATCCTGTTTAGCCCTGCCTGCCCCCAGCCTTTTGATTATCTGCCTGTTATATTTACTACGACTCTGGATTGCCCTCACACATCTGCTTGCTCCTGTCTTGATCATTGCTTGCCTGAACAACCCTATATTAAACCTGCATTTGGATCCTCACCTCTGTTGTCAATGTCACATCCCTTGGTTACAGAATGTTTAAAAAATTAAAAAATAAAATATTTGAGTTCCTTTTGTCTGTTAAACACAAAAGAAGATATTTTGAAGAATGTTGGTAACCATTGACTTTTATACTATATATATATTTCTACTATAGAGATCTACGGCTATACTGGTTACCAACAAAAAAAATTAACTCATAAACGTCTGGAACTACTTGATGGGGAGTGAATAATTGTGAGTAAATGTTCATTTTTGGGTGAACTATCTCTTTAAACTATGAACTTCAGTACATTATCTATGCCAGACTGCGTGAACCAATATCTTTGTAAAGGAAAGGAGTGAATTATCTGATCTTTTGTAGTAGAGATGGCAGGATAAACAATGTTTGCAGTCATTTTGGGCAATTCTAAACACATTTCACACACTGTAAGAAGTGTATGTGTACAAGAAGAGCTTTATCAAAGAGCAACGGTACAATTTTCATGCCACACTACAAGACCTAGCAGATATCACAAGTCGGATTTATAGTAATATATACTTTGCAATGTGTCAGTGGAAGTGAAAATGCTTCGAAAAGCTCTCTTCTTCTTTACTGTCAGATATGCCCGCCCGTACACCTCAGATGTCTCCGACTAAACCTCTTTCATGGAGTGAAGAGCGCATTTATTGCACTTCCAGTCTAAAAGGGAGGGATGAGTTGTCAATACGAGGTATTTTCCCGTCGAAAGAGTTTAATGGCAGAGCTTACGGGGAGGCTGATGGTCGTCCTGTGTCTCTGACTCAAAGCCATTTACACAATGATCAGCCCACATGTGTGCTAAAGCGGCGAAAAATCCAGACCGCCACACAGATTGCTAAATGATCCCTCAGATAATCGCACGAGACTCCAGCCGAGTGTATTTTTCTACAGTCTAACTCAAGCTTATCATTTCAAAAGGGATGCAGCACAAAATTACAGCACGATGGTGCCATTGTCAATTGTATAC
This sequence comes from Danio kyathit, assembly GCA_903798195.1. NCBI lineage: Eukaryota > Metazoa > Chordata > Actinopteri > Cypriniformes > Danionidae > Danio > Danio kyathit. The sequence continues at coordinate 16,659,149 of LR812535.1, read as the reverse complement.
AATTCAGATTCCTCGGAATACAAGAGAAGTGAAGGAACAGCTGGAGTTTAGGACTCTGCCTTTGTTGGTGAGATGATGAAAAAGCACTATTATGTGTTTTAGGACAATTGGTTGAACATCATCTGCAAATATTTTTAGTAAAGGCATGTGGGCTGTGCGTTTTGCAAAGCATTGTACAAATAAAAGCAAAGGCTAAGGCTTTCTTGCTAATTTGACCAGCATGACAGATGTCAGAAAATCACATGGGGAAAATCACATCCGAAAGCCGCACCATCAGCACCGGTGCCCCCCAGGGATGTGTTCTCTCCCCACTGCTCTTCCCCCTGTACACCAACGACTGCACCGCAAAAGACCCCTCCATTAAGCTCCTGAAGTTTGCGGACAACACTACTGTTATCGGCCTCATCCGGAACGGTGACGAGTCTGCATATAGAAAGGAGGTGGAGCGGCTGGCTTTATGGTGCAGATAAAATCACCATCATGAACAGCACTGTGGCTGCAGTAGAGTCATCCAGGTTCCTGGGCACCACCATCTCTCAGGATCTGAAGTGGGACATTCACATAGACTCTATTGTGAAGAAAGCCCAGCAGAGACTGTTCTTCTTTCGTCAGCTGAGGAACTTGAACCTGCCAAAGGAGCTGCTCAGTTCTACTCAGCTGTCATCCAATCCATCCTCTGCACTTCAATCACCGTCTGGTTCGGCTCTGCTGCCAAAACCGACCACCGCAGACTACAGCGAATAGTCTGGACTGCTGAACTAATCACTGACACTACCCTTCCTACACTTCAAGAACTGTACTTTTCCAGAGTGAGTAAAAGGGCTCGCAAAATCACGCTGGACCCCTCACACCCAGCACACTTCCTGTTCGAACTGTTACCGTCTGGTTGGTGCTACAGAGCACCGAGCACAAAAACAGCCAGACACAGGAAAAGTTTCTTTCCTCAGGCCATCTACCTCATAAACTGTTAAATACTCCCCTACTGTGCAGTAAACGAGCAATACTTTCTCATACGCACTTGTACACAGCACCTTATAACAATATACAATGCAATACTTTCTCCATACTCATTTGTACACAGCACCGTATAACCTGTATATTTAAAACAAATCTGTACAGACAATTCAACATCCAGAGCTTTTTGACTAATTACATCTCTGTTTTAAGTTTATCGTCTTTTTTCATATTTATTTTGTGTTGTCACTTGTCATTTTATGTACACTGGAAGCTTCTGTAGCCAAAACAAATTCCTTATGTGTGCAAGCACACTTGGCAATAAAACTGATTCTGATTCTGATTTAAAAAAAAAACCCACCACAAAATTGTCAGTTGAAGAAATATTGACGGAAAATTGAGATACAGAGGGGAAAAAAAGAAAGAACATGGGGGAAACGCTTTAAGTCCTGATATATATATATATATATATATATATATATATATATATATATATATATATATATATATATATATATATATATATATATATATATATATATATATATATATATATATATATATTTGTGGTTTTGAAATTCTATGTGGTCCAATACAGCATGAAATCAAAACAAAATCTGATTATCTTGAAAAAAATAAACTCAACTAAATTTTTACTGGACAACAGAAACATATGCAGATATTCAGAGGAAAAAAAAATCCAGTCTTAAGATATTCTCTATTCAATTTGGGTTTGTTAGTTCAGCATATTAAGCCTACAGTCACAAATTTAGGGGTGAAATTTGACTCAGATTTTAAATTTGACAATCAGATTAGAGCGGTAGTTAAATTTAGCTTTTTTCAATTAAGACAACTAGCAAAAATAAAGCATTATATACCAAAACAACTTTTTGAGACAGTAATCCGTGCTTTTATGACCACTCTGTTAGATTACTGTAATGGACTGTATGTGGGGAGTAGCAACTCAGCTATTGCCCATTTGCAAATGGTGCAAAAAATGCTGTGGCATGCCTGTTACTCGCAAATATGACCACATTTCCCCCGCGTTAGCTTCATTTCATTGGTTGCCAGTTCATTTTAGAATACAGTTTAAGTTTGTCTTGCCCCGCCTTATATCTCTGAGCTGATACACCCCTATAAGCCCACTCGTTCTCTCAGGTCAGCTGATCAACTTCTCCTGATTGTGCCAAAAACAAAGTGTCAGTTTAGAGGGGATCGTGCTTTCGCTGTGGTAGGTCCTAGACTTTGGAATGATTTGCCGCTGCCAATTAGACAGGCCTCTTCCATGTTCTCATTTAAATCAGCTCTTGACAACTGATCTTAATACCTGGTTATTTTAATTTAGGTGTCTTTTTAGGTAGTTTGGCTATATTTTATCTTGTATTTTATAGACTATTATGATTATTTTGTTGTTTATTTTCTGTACAGAACATTGGCTCACTTCTGTGTTTGTAAAGTGCTCTATAAATAAAGTTTGACTTGACTTGACTTAAGATATTTGCAACCCAGGCTCATTGTGGATACCCAGGTCAAAATTTTCTGGGGACAGCGAAATACGTAACCTTAGGTACGTCTGCTCACAGTTTGCAGTATGTTTCTGCAAATCCACCAGAGGCCACTGTCTTTGCTTTTTGATGATTACAAATTCCTCTCGCACATCCTCTACTCACGTAAATCCATCCGAGAGCACAATATATACTTCAGCCAACCAGGCCAGCTTGCTGTCGACTGAATAACTGACCCACCCATCCCCCTCCCTAAACCCAACCGATAGTGTTTTCAAAAGCAATCTAGAAAAAGAAGAGCCATCGTGGCCACATGATTTCACCACGTTTTCAACCAGTTGTTTTTATTCATTTATTTTTTGCTTTAGTTTTACTTGGTTTCTGGAACCATTCTTTGCTGGACTCAAACCCCGTCATCGCAGTCAACTCTGCTCTTTGTCCCAAGTCCGCAAACATAAGTTGCGAGCTACTGGGCAAACTGGTAACATCGGAAAGCTGTCTGTACAGAGATTAAGTAGATTTTTCTGGTATCAGTACTTTACTCCACTACTTATTTTTTTGACATCTTTTTACTTATTACATTTTTACACAAATATCTGTATTTTCTACTGCTTACATTTTTAAACCACGGTAGTTACTTTCGCTTTCATGTATTTGGTGGCGCGATCTATATCATTTTTTGTCATTGCGCAATATGAATGCATTTTTGATGCAGTCAATCTAATTCTTCCTCATTGCGCGCCTGCGTGCTGCACTGCGCGGCCTTTTCAAGCATTCTGGTCATGAACAGAAGCCGTTGTCGGCATCATACCCATCTGTAGCCTTCGTTTTAAAGATGAAATTCTGTCAGACGTACCTCTGGCTACATAATTCGTGCTCTTCAGAAATATAGACAGTGGTACGTAACCACAATGAGCCTGTGTTAGATATTTTTAAGTCCAATTAAATTAAATTAAATTTATTACTCATTTTCTTTTCGGCTTAGTCCCCTTTATTAATCTGTGCTCGCCACAGCAGAATGAACCACCAATTTATACAGCACATGTTTTACGCAGCAGATGCCCTTCCAGCTGCAACCAAACACTTGGAAACACTTGCACACACTTACATACCTTACGGCCAATTTAGCTTATTCAATTCACCTATAGCGCATGTTTTTAGACTGTGGGGGAAACTGGAGCACCATGAGGAAACCCACGCCAACACAGGGAAAACATGCTAACTCCACACAGAAATGCCAACTGACCCAGCCGGGGCTCAAAACAGTGATCTTCTTGCTGTGAGACGATTGTGATTTATTAATTAATTAGTAAGTAAGTGATAATTAAACAGCCCTTAAAGGCCAAAATAGTTTCTCTGATACTTATTTTTCATCCAGAATAATTCATAATTAATATGATTTATTTTCCAATGTTTTGAAGTTGAACACAAAGTGCATGCTTCCAATTATTTAAAACTTTAATTGGAGGTTTTGTTTTTTACTTAATTTAAAATATTTTTTAAGAAACTGAATCATTTACAGCCGTTTATTATGATAAATCAATAAATGCCAAAAACTTTAAAATAAAAAAATAATTTAATTTGATCGCAGAGAGATTACTTTGACTACCCACGACTGCAATTTGATCTTTTTGATTACTTTATTAAATTGTCTTTTAGTCAGTGTTTCCCAACCCCGTTCCTGAAGACACACCAACAGTACACATTTTCAACCTCTCCCTAATCAAACACACCTGAATCAACTCATCAGAACATGAGAAGAGACTCCAAAACCTGAAATAAATGGGTCAGATAAGGGAGACATCCAAAATATGTACTGTTGGTGTGCCTCCAGGAACATGGTTGAGAAACACTTTTAATGTGATCATTACGAATAATTTTCTTGGTGTTGTTTGCGTACAGTAATTCTACAGATATTCAGCAACTATGTCAAGTTGGTCAAGTGAATCAACAAGTAGATGTTGATGTAGTATCGAACTGATTCACTGATTCCCACAACTGTGATTCTTACATAAACACATTTTTCAGCATCTGTGATTTAAATAGTAATAAATAATGCATAAACTGTTTCGGATGCTTCATATTCCTGCGGTGAGAATGTAAATCCAACCTCTGCATGGAGTAAATGCAAATGAAGAAAGATGAGCTAAAAGCTAAAGCTTCATCACTGGTAACCTAAAACTCTCAGTTGTTCCAGTGTTTGAGAGACATTAACTGCGATAAAGATCTCGACAGATAACATCAGTGTCATCTTTTTAGTTTTAGATGCTTGTGTTGCCGCAGTAGTTGCAGAATCAGATACAGACATATCCTCTTATTAAAGATTCATCAGCTTCTGTCACCCAATGAAACTTGCAACAGTGATTCATTGCTGGGTGAAAGAAAAAGTATAGTAACACTTTACTTAAAGGGGCTGTGATGAAACCTTTATAATCATGACGTGACAGTTTTATGCAAACCTATTAGACATCTATCATTAAGTGCACTGTAAAAAATATCTGTATTTTGTGAATATTTAGATTTTTTTCCCCCTTTTATTTATGCATTATGGAACCTCAATCTTTCTTCCAACAACTTTTAACCTTGAAAATATCAAAGAAGTGACTTTTATTAACATTTTAAGTAGTTTAAAGTGATATATTGTCTGGGTTGCTGTTGCATATTACGTTAAAAAGCTTTTAATAAACTGCCAGTACATTTTCTGTTATTTTACAGACGTATTTCTCTTTACATTTCTGATACAACATATTAGTTCAAACTACTAAAATGTCAATAAAAGCAACATTGGCTCATTTTGAAAAGGTAGCCCTAAATACGTTTCTGGAGATCGCGAATTATGTAGCCAGAAGTACGTATGGCAGCATTTTGTTTTTAAAACGAACGCTACGGGGCGGTATGACACCGTTCCTTTTTTACAATTACTAGCTGACCGCTTACCTACATATGGATGGATTTCCCGCTTTTACCAGTTTGTCCAGTAGCTTGCCATGTACGTCGGGGGATTTGAGATGCAGAGAGGAGTTGACCATGACGACGGGGTTCAAGTACAGTGATTCCAGAAAGCGGGTAAGACAAAAACAGAAACTAAAAAAATAAATAAACAAGTAAATAGCAGGATGAGAATGTGGTAAAATCTGAAAACATGGTCAAAATCAGGCGAGGGCTTTTCTTTTTCTGGAGTGCTTTTGAAAACTGTGGGTGGGGCATGTCAATCGATGCTTTTGAAACACTATTGGTTGTGTTTAAAGAAGGAGGACGGTGGGTCAGTCGATCGGTCAGTCAGTCAGTCAACAGGGGCCTCTGGTAGATTTCGCGAGAGAAATTTTAGATCTCAAAAAGTGTACACAGCGGCCTTTGGTCGATTCACGAAAACAAAAACTTCATAAAAACGTAGCTCCTGGGGTGTATTTTGCGATCTCAAGAAATGTATATAGAGGTACGTTTTCAGAATGAGCCTGGGTTGAATAAAAGTCACTTTGTTAAACTGTGGAGTTGAATTGTCAACATCAAAAATTGACAGAGCAGAGATCAACATCCCATAATGCAATTCACAACCGTAAATAAACGGAAAACCCTTGTGAATCGCAAAATACAGAAACTGTTAATTAACAGATATTTTTTACAGTGTGTCACTAGCTCAGTTATGTCATTTTAAATGTGAAGGTGACATTGTTTGAGATGCCTTTATGACAACTTGACAAAAACAAATACATCATAACCTGTTTTTGTTTTTTTCATACCAACCTGACATTAATAAGTTTATTATAATACAACATAATCTTGTCATAAATCTGTCATAAACATGATTTGTCATTAATTTTAGAACAGTGTCAATATATTTTTTATTTATTTATTTATATATTAACCTCAACAGGGACGACAGGGTGGCTCAGTGGTTAGCACTGTCGCCTCACAGCAAGAAAGACGTTGGTTTGAGTCCCAGCTGGGTCAGTTGGCATTTCTGTGTGGAGTTTGCATGTTCTCCCCGTGTTGGCGTGGGTTTCCTCCGGGTGCTCTGGTTTCCCCCACCGTCCAAACACATGCGATATAGGTGAACTGAATAAACTAAATTGGACGTAGTGTATGAGTGTGAATGAGAGTGTATGGGTGTTTCCCAGTACTGGGTTGTGACTGTAAGGGCATACAACATATGCTGGAATAGTTGGCGGTTCATTCCTCTGTGGCGCCCTCTTAAATAGTGACTAAGTCGAAGGAAAATAATGAATGAATAACCTCAACAGTCATACAAATTCATTCATTCATTTTCTTTTTCAACTTTCGCTAGTTTAGAGGTCACCACCAACCGCCAACCACCAACTGCCAACTTATCCAGCATATGTTTTATGCAGCGGATGCCCTTCCAGCTGCAACCCATCACTGGGAAACATCCACTCGCACTCATACACTTCGCACAATTTAGCTTACCCAGTTCACTTATAGAGGATGTCTTTGGACTGCTCTATAAGCAGATCTGGGTAAGCAGATATGTCTTTGGACTTGTGGGGAAACCAGAGCACCCGGAGTAAACCAACGCAAACAAGGGGAGAACATGCCAAACTCCACACAGAAATACCAACTGGCCCAGCCGAGGCTCGAAGCCGCGACCTTCTTGCTGTGAGATGACAGCGCTACCCACTGCACCACCGCGCTGCCCCAGTTATACAAATTGAATTTGTTATTAAAATGCCATTTAATGTGACATGTAACACTGCTATGAATCTATTTGACAGACTATTTACACTTTTACTGAGATGACAAATTCGTTTTGTTCCACTGGAAATAAAAGTATTCAGACACCCCCTTTAAGTAAAGTATTACCTATATCATCATGGCAACCCAACACAGACGCCATTACCAATTTTAACCCTGAACTCCCTCAAGAAAACAAGCGCTCCCTTCAGATTATATTTCCCAGTTCCCAGAAAGATAGACAGAGAGAGGTTTGCTGACCAGCCATTTTGTTTCTTCAGCTCATTATTTACCTCTGGCCTTTCTTTGTCTACTGTACTAAAAAGGTCGGATTGTGCAAAACAGATTTCATTGTTATTATATTTTACAATTGCTACTTAAGAAATGCATCAAATTGTCTGTCCTGGCTGAGTGCAATGAATATTTCATGCTCACAATCGCTAGATGAGGAAAAACCCAATAAAGAGCAACAGTGACCCCTGGAGTTTAAAGGACACGGGTGGGAATTCATCCCTGAAGTTCAAATGAGAGGAAAGCAGGTGTGTTTTTTCAGTATTGCAAATTTCAGAGGTCGAATTTTGGCTGATTAACATCAGCTGCTAATACTACCTGTTCAAAAAAAAAAATTTAAGAATAATAATAAATCTTTCTGCACCGATGGCCATTCAAAAGTAGCCACGTATTTTGAATAAACTGCAAAAGTGTTATTATAGTAGAGGCAACATGCATTTTTTCAAAATAAAGAGCTCTTAAAAGCATGAAATGGACTTACTGGGCTGTGCACTCAATGAATGGAGTTTCTAATGGATCGATTTCAGCAGGTAAATTAGACCTCTTGGTTTTTATCCTTGAAAGACCTTGATTCAGTCACTTGTGGACCTTTGAGTATACATTATTTTTTTTCTCCTAAATGCAAAAACAGGACAGTTATGGGTGACGAAAAGGCATTAAAATTCAGGCATTAAAACAATTTATGCATTATAAAATATATAGAGTTAGAGTCAGAATTATGGGTCATTATCACTATAAAGTGCCTTTGATGTCCCACAAGATTGAATCAGTCCTATATGAACATAATGCAAAATAATGAAATTCTGATGTTTTAATATATTTGGTTAAACCTTTACACAGATGCAGGTAGAATTATGTGTTTTGAAATATGTTTTTGTCAATTTTTGCCATGTTCTTTCATTGAATATATGTGATTTTAGCCATGTCCCACACCAACTTTAGTGAGTCATTTAAATAATGTTAGTTATTTGATAAAATGAGTCATTTTAATAACTTTTATTTTGTTTTCATAATATTATTAATCATTTTGCATGTGTTCTTGAAATTGCTGTCCATGATTTGGTAAATGCCCCTTTAAGAAACCCTCTGATGTACTCATTGGCATCCCCATGCCTATTTTGCCTTTCTTCAGAGAAGGTTAAAACATCTGATGTGCACACACTAACTAACTATCTACACTTATGTTTCCTATTTTTCCTCATATTGTGTTCAAAACTGAATGTTGTCAAGCTTAACATGTCCACCCTGTCATAGTGAAATATTAATTAATATAAAAAAATTCAGAAGTTAAAAATATAGCTTTTAAACAGTATATAAAGAGCTTAAATAGGAAAACACTTTGCCAACTGCAGGTACAACCTGTGTTGAATAACTGCTATCTTTAGCCAAAAATGACCTCCTTGTCTTTGTCCACACTGTCACAAATCCTTCCTTGACATGGTGTACATATGCATTGATATTGACACTTTATTTTTTTATTTAATATTTTATTGTTAATTAGTTAATGTTTTATGTTACAACACTTATACACACACATACTACACCAGTAGATGCAATACTTGAGTGGGCAACATAAACCTTTTGGCAATATCTTTCTCAGTCTATATAAAAGATATCCTTTTATGGAGCTCATTGACTGTTTGAAATAAAAATACAGCCCTAAGTTTTTGTACGTTTATGTGAACATCTGTAATCAAAGTATTTACCTTATTCTTGAAAAAAAAAAACAGTATTACTAAGGCGTTTACCTTGAGATGCTTCCAATATTCCCTTCATTACTACAATACAATGCACATTGTGAAGATATACATTCATTAGCAAATGTAATTATATTATATTATATTATATTATATTATATTATATTATATTATATTATATTATATTATATTATATTATATTATATTATTCATTCATTCATTCATTCATTCATTCATTTTCTTGTCGGCTTTGTCCCTTGCGGGGTCGCCACAGCGGAATGAACCGCCAACTTATCCGGCACGATTTTACGCAGCGGATACCCTTCCAGCCGCAACCCATCTCTGGGAACTTCCACACACACATTCACACTCATACACTATGGCCAATTTAGCTTACCCAATTCACCTGTACTGCATGTCTTTGGACTGTGGGGGAAACCGGAGCACCCGGAGGAAACCCACGCAAACGCAGGGAGAACATGCAAACTCCACACAGAAACGCCAACTGACCCAGCCCAGCCGAGGTTCAAACCTGCGACCCAGCGACGTTCTTGCTGTGAGGCAACAGCACTACCTACTGCGCCACTGCGTTGCCCTATTTTATATTATATTATATTATATTATATTATATTATATTATATTATATTATATTATATTATATTATATTATATTATATTATATTATATTATATTATATTATAGTTTGATTTGAAGGGCAATAATTGTTTGATTTTCCCATTAACTTGCATATGATAAAACCTAATTGATAACAGAAGTGGCTGCATGGTGGCTCAGTGGTTTGCAGTAGTTAGTGAAAACGGTTGAATTCTTGAAAAATTTTACAACCCTTTTACATCAACACTTTAATATTTCTTGTTCTACCTGTTGTTTTTCAAATATTCCTCCATATTTAGTTCACTAAATAAAGCCTTTGTCCACCCTGTCATGCCAATGTCCACCCTGTCATCTTGTTTTCCACCATCATGTTCAACTTTTATGAACATGAATTATTTATAACCTCAGCAAAACATCTTTGTGATTTCTTAATAAACCAATAAGGGCCCGTTAATATTGTTTGAAAGTTTGACAAAATATTTAGATGTTGGGTTTTATTTTAAAAAAAGAACGTGCAACGATTACAAATTTTATTGGAAAATAAATGTTTTGTCCATTATATCATTAATATAAATAGACCTTTTCCATTATCTATAAAGTTGGGTTGGTAAAGGGACACATTACCTTTCTGAAAATATACATTTATAATCACACTGCAATGAAAATATACTTATACTGCTTTGAATTTATCCATGACAGGGTTAACACAATTTGAGGTTTGTTTACTGTTTTTCTGTTTGCAGTTTATTTGTAAAAAGTGCAGGAGCTTGACCAACATTAATTTCTTACAGCCTGAGGTCTAAGTAATGCAACAACTATGTGGTTAAATCAAAAATCTCAAACTTTTTTTTTTTTAAATTTTGATGTCTCAAAGGCACTTTATAGTGATAATGACCCATTAGCCCTCCTGAATGATTAGCCCCCCTGTATATATTTCCCCCAATTTCTGTTTAACAGAAAGAATATTTTTTGCCAACACATTTCTAGTTTTAATAACTAATTTCTGATAACTGATTTCTTAATTAGAAAGGCTTAACTAGGTTAATTAAGTTAGGGTAATTAGGCAAGTCATTGTATGATGATGGTTTGTAGAGAGTTTATAGAGAGGGGGCAGGGGAGAGGGTTAGGGGGGAGCGGGGCACAAAGTACGTTTTTATTTTGGGCAAATAATGAATAAAGTAATTGGGTTAGACCAGGGGTGCTCAATCCTGTTCCTGGAGATCTACCTTCCTGCATAGTTCAGCTCCAACCCTGATCAAACACACCTGAACCAATTAATTAGGACCTGAACAGCACTTGATAATTACAGACAGGTGTGTTTGATATGGGTTGCAACAGAAATCTGCAGGAAGGTAGATCTCCAGGAACAGGATTGAGCACCCCTGGGTTAGACAGACCACATCTATTTTACAAAGAACACACAAGCCTCTTCTACAAATGAGCACCGATTGGATGATTGTCGGACCTATTGTTCCTGTGCAGTATTGCCAAAGGTGCTATGAGTAAAAATATTCCTATTTATTCTATTGGCGGTGCTGGTAACAAACCGGTAACATACGGAGGTAAGTGGTCAGCTGGTAAGTGAGAAACGGAACGGCGCCGTACAGTCTCGTATCATTCGTTTTAAAGACGAAATGCAGCCATACATAGCTCTGGCTACATAATTCGTGATCTCCAGAAATGTATATAGGGCTGCATTTTCAGAATGAGTTTATGTTGCATGTACAATAACCTCAATCAACGAATGACAGACGATTTTGGGGCAATCTTATAATTATGCAAAATTTCAGGTTTCCAAAAAACTAATTAAATGTAATTTTAAAGCCACTATTCTTCAAACCATTATGTTCAGCCATTTGTGAGCATAAACATTACACAGAAACAGAGATATTTCTGAACTAGCGCTTGTTCTCTGCTTTGTGCCATTGCTTCGTTTACAGAGTGACACTAGTATTTTACATGAGCTAGTATGCTAATATGCTAGCATCTAGTCAATTACCAAATTGTGCTGACCTCAAATGCTTTTTAAATACCCCTGTGGCATTAGTATGATGCCGAACGCCAGAAAAACAATTGGTAAAAGTATTACCATATAGTAGTTAGCATTTGTAAGCTGCAGTTCACAAACTCGCCCTCTGATTCACAATCTCTTTTTACATAGGAATGTAATTTCAACATTTTTATGAGCTAGAGGTAATTTTAGGCTCTCAAGTATTGCACTATACCCAGGAGAAATCCCACTACTGTATTACCTCCTGCTTTTGATAAACAGCAGGTCGGAGGGGTAATTTAATTAGTTTTATTGTCGAGTTGACAAGAAGGATTTGGGCCAAAAGTGAGTGTGAAAAAAAAGTGCTGCTATTTGACATGTTTATGGAGAATGGGGATTTTGGATGTAATATTGAGTTCATGTACAAAATCTGTTATTTTAGTATTATTTGGATAGCCTGCTATTTATTTTTGCTTATTTTATTAACATTTTGAAATAGTAAAATAGCTTTTATTTGAATAGCATTAATTACTCATTCATTTTTATTTAGGTTTTGTTTTAGTACTTTTAGCAATAGTTTACAAGTTTTCTTCAATTTTTCTTCATCTAATATTTACTAATTGATTTTATTTATTTATTGTTTTTATTATTATTTTTTATTTATTTATTTATTGTTTTTATTATTACATATTATTTATTTATTTATTATTTATTTATTTATTTATTTATTTATTTATTGTTTCTATTATTTTTTTATTTTTTTTATTTTTTTTTTTAGCATTTATTAATTTATTCATTCATTTTCTTGTCGGCTTAGTCCCTTTATTAATCCGGGGTCGCCATAGCGGAATGAACCGCCAACTTATCCAGCACGATTTTACGCAGCGGATGCCCTTCCAGCCGCAACCCATCTCTGGGAACATCCACACACTCATTCACACACATACACTACGGACAATTTAGCCTACCCAATTCACCTATACCGCATGTCTTTGGACTGTGGGGGAAACCGGAGCACCCGGAGGAAACCCACACGAATGCAGGGAGAACATGCAAACTCCACACAGAAACGCACAGGGACAAATTTTGCTTATTGTTATTATTTATTTATTTATTATTTATTTATAGTTTTCTATTATTGTTTATTATTTAATTTTTTATTGTTTTTATTAATATTTGTTATTATTATTATTATTATTATTATTATTATTATTATTATTATTATTCTTGTTGTTGTTGTTTTTTATCATTTATTTATTATTATTTATAATTATTTATAATTTGTTGTTTTTATTATTTATTTAATTATTTTTTGTTTTTTATTATTTTGTTGTCATTTATTATTATTAATTTTTTTATCATTTATTTTTTATTATTATGTATGCATGCATGTATGTATGTATGTATGTATTTATTTATTTATTTATTTATTTGCATTAGATTATAACTGGATAAACATGCAGGAGCCAGTTTAACCCTCTGATGTGATGATGTTGTTAATTAAAGAAAGACCAAATTGCACATTACAGAAACGGCATGTCTTGATTATACCTGATTTTCCATATTCTTTCCACGCCAATATAAAGACAGGGTGTACTTGACCTACACAGTACTGTATATGAATATGAACGAAAAAAATTATGATGCATTTCCATTGTTCCTGTAAATTAATTGCCAATCAAATGCAGTTTTATCATGACTGAGTCATGCAAATGTTCTGCCTGACAAACAATTAGCATTTAAATGTGCATGTCATCATAATTCTCGTTCCCAGAGCCATGAGAGTTCAGTCTGTGGGATAAAAAGGTCGGGGTGACATACATGTATATTGGCTATGTCAGCATAAACCACAAAACACAGCAAATTAGTGGTTACAGAGTGAGGGCAACGCATGTGACCTGATAGTTCTTATCAATGTACAAATGTAGTGCTCTCTCTAATTTAGATTTGAATGAACTGCCCTATACGAGAGATTATAACTATTAAAAAGTTTTGGCCATTCGTTTAAACAACAACAGCATTTGAGGCCTAAAACTGCAAACCTTTTAAACAGGTTTCAAAGTGCATGTTTATCAGTACTGTTTTTGTGTGTTACCTTTACAACCAAAACAATTATGTTAAACTACAAGACTGTACTGTATATGCACAGACAGTGTTTCTTACAAAGTCAAATCGCCACCTACTGACCTGGCATGCATACATTAATTCATTCAGGTTGCCACAGCGGAATAAACAGCCAACTTATCCAGCTTATGTTTTACACAGCGGATGCCCTTCCAGCCGCAACCCAGTACTGGGAAACACCCATACACACTCATTTTAGTTTTAGCCCAATTTAGTTCATCCAATTCACCTAGAGTGCATATCTTTGGACTTGTGGGGAAAATAATCTTTATCTTTAATAATTAAGGAAATAATCTTTGATCCCAAGTGTGTTGTCGAGCATTTATCAGTGTTTGTACATAATCAAGAAATCCCTCAGGTACCGTCATACAAGTATTTGGGAATTTACATAGATAGGTCTCTTACATAGGACACTCACGTGAATGTAAAGCTTCACCAAAGACTTTATTTTTTATGAAGGTTATGGTTCTATGGTGTTGACAAGAAAATCATGTACTTATTTTATCAGGCTGTATTTGAGAGTGTCATCAGGTATGGTCTATCTACATGGTATAGTAATCTTTCTGTAAATCTGAAATCAAAAATTTAACATAATCAGAATTCTTATGAGACGATCAGAAACCTTTACCAGTATTCAAACACTCTATGAGCAATGCACTCTGAATGAAGCGAAAAGATTTCTGAACAATTCATCTCATGTACTCTTCCCATGTTATGATCTCTTACCTTCTGGTAGAAGACACAGCTTTCTCCTTGAGTTACAATAAAGTATATAAACAAACAAACTTTATTTAATTAATTCATTCATTCATTTTCCTTTGGCTTAATCTCTATTTCAGAATTTGCCTCAGCGGAATGAACCGCCAACTATTCCAGCATATGTTATACGCAGCGAATGTCCTTCCAGCTGCAACCCAGTTCTGGAAAACACTCATACACTCTCGCATTCACCAATTTACTTAATCCAATTCATCCATAGCGCATGTCTTAAGACTGTGGGGGAAACCAGAGCACCCAGAGGAAACCCACGCCAACAATGGGAGAACATGCAAACTCCACACAGAAATGCCAACTCAACTGACCCAGCCGGGACTTGAATCAGCGACCTTCTTGCTGTGAGGCAACAGTGCTAACCACTGAGCCACTGTGCTGCCCACATTTATTTAAATAAATAATAAAACTTACAGGCCATCAAATTTTAAGCAATGTATGATATGCAAAAAGTATAATGCATATATACATATAAACAATAGAGTTTTAAACTTAAAAATCCAACAAGAAAGAAAAACCACTGGCAAATTTGTCATGTGCAAAAGCAAAGAAACCTAGCTACAATCCAGTCCACAAACCTCTAGACATTCTCAGAAACAAATGTCGTAGATTAGCTAAACTGTGTTACTGCCATTCCAAGCCATATTCGCCAATGATGGAGTCATTTCAGAGCTGAAACTGATTATTATAGCCCGCCTAGATGGATATAGCCTCTGATTGTTTTAAAGCCAGGAAAGGTTACACACAATTCCCCAACCGAACCCTCTATTCTCTCTGGCACCCTTTGCTCCAGAGCCAGCGAGAACCAGCAGAGGAGACCTTGACACATCTTTTCTAATATCCATTCCCCTGAGAGCTGTTCCCATTCGGAGTTCAGCCACACTGGGAATGAGAGATGATAGGCCTTATTGAAATCGTTACTGCTCTCTCCTCCGCAATATTTTCACTCGGCAGCCTTGACTGAGAGATCCTTATTGCCCTGCCCCTGGATGAGGGTGAAAAATAGCAATGATGGAAGAAGAAAAACAATAACCCAAAATGAAAAAAAAAAAAAAAGATTTGCTATTCTTATATAGCTGCCAACATATTCTAGTTTGCTTTTAAGTATATAGCATAAAAACAAGGACCTACATAAAACTATAGGCAAGATCTTTATTTGTCACTAAAACTCCACCAGTTAGCTGTAGATACAATAAAATTGTAACATATAGGCATTTCGGCCAGAGAGTTTTGAGAGAATAAGCCTCCAATTACACAAAATGGATTTTTTTGGCTTTTTAAATGTGATTTTTATTGGCAGTGGGCAACTGCACATTGTTTACGTGCCCTGGTCTAACCTGCAGTTGAAAAAACTTCAATCTGTGTGCAAAAAAATGTCCGACGTCATGCGCTCCAGCACTAAGACCATTGATACAGTGTTATGCAACATAAAAAGCACAGCACACTGCTCTATTCTAAAGATAAAAAAGGCAATGTGATTTTCAAAGAAAGGTGCGTCCAAAAATAGATGCCAAAATGAAAATTAAAAAAACATTTTTGCTGGGGTGCCGGAAATAAACCATAAAATAACGGCCATTAAATTACAGAAATTTACTGTAAAAATATTGGACATCAAATTACAGAAATTTACTGTAAAAATATTGGACATTAAATTACAGAAATTTACTGTCAAAATATTGGACATAAATTACAGAAATTTACTTAAATTTAAATTTCTGGTAAATTTCTGTCATTCAACCTCTATTACTTTACAGTAAATTTCTGTAATTTAACAGCTGTTATTTTACGGTTTATTTCCGGCACCCCAGCTGCCAGAAATAAACAGTAAAATTACGAATTTTTTACAGGGTGTATTTTGTGAATTGCTGATGTCATTAGCCCATATCTCGACATCGCAATGATTACGTTCAGTTTGAAAGCGCTCATCTTTATGCTTTAATCTTTTTGAGGGGTTTACCTACAGTAGTTTTGAAGTGATTCGGGCATAGGGATCTTTCTAGAGCTGCACTGTAAAAAAAAATCCGTAATTTTACGATTTATTTCCAGCAGCTGGGGTGCCGGAAATAAACCATAAAATAACGGCCGTTAAATTACAGAAATTTACTGTAAAATAATAGAGGTTGAATTGCAGAAATTTACCAGAAAATTGAATTTAAGTAAATTTCTGTAATTTAATGTTCTTTATTTTACAGTAAATTTCTGTAATTTAAAGGTCGTTATTTTATGGTTTATTTCCGGCACCCCAGCTGCTGGAAATAAATCGTAAAATTATAGATTTTTTTTACAATGTGGGTGAATTAATATAGGCAATTTTCATGCACATATTGTCAGTAAAACCGGTTCTAGTAAAGCTCCAGCTTGTGCGTTTAGATGTGGACACAGAGTTGTAGTACACTAATAAGCTACACACATTTGGTTTCATAGATTGATAATGACATCGAGATAATCATTCTGCCACAATGACAGCTGTTTGCATTACTTCTCAAAGAACTATGGCTATAGTAAAAACTGCATGTAAAGTTACAATATATAATAAAGTTTTTACTCCAAACTTACGTCATAAGGTGTTTGAAATCAATACTTTTGTGAGATTATTCCATAGTCTTGTGTTTATTACTCAGGCTAAATCAATGAGAACAGTTAAATCTTCTGTTTATTCAGCAACCTCTATTTTCGGCATGTTTCGTCGTGTATTCGGAAGAGTTTGTGAGTTTCCAAATAAGCATCCTCTGACCTTTGAAGGACACTTCTAAATGGAAGTGATTGTTTTCATTTTGAATTGCACTATGGAGGTCAATATATCCCATTTAAAACACACTGTACATCTTCTTCTTCATTTTTGTAAATTTCTGTGTCAGAATTACAACACCCCATACTGGTCTGGCATGTATGGTTTCCTGCATACTCAGATATTTTTAAGACTTTTTTTTAGATTGACGCTAAAAATGATTGGATAAAGAAAACTCTAGCTTCATCTGAATTTAGCCTCTCTAGTAGAGTTTTACAAAGCCCAACAGAGGCTGCCATTCATATCACTCAGGACAAAGCAGAACATCATAGGAGCACAATCTGGCGGTGGACGTGTGAATGCCAGCCACAGGACATGGCACGTTACTACTCTCCCTCATTACAGACACATCAGAGGACGGAAACCTGAATGAATCTCCCGCTGTTAGCTTAATTACCCTTCCTAATGAATGTATCCTTGTTTCAAAAGACATCTGTGGGAGTGACATTATGCAGCCATGGTTTTTCTTGCAGCAGGACAATGAAATGGACTTTTTTTTATTGGTTTTAAGTCTGAACTAACTAGATACGATTTAGTACTTTGTAGTTAGGTGTTCCAACATCAGCTTAGCAGAATGACACATGGAGTACAATCTGGAAATGCATGTTAAAAGTTGGGGGAATCTGTAAAATCTTAAATAGGAGACATAAGAGCAAGGTTAAGAGCAATGTGGACCCAAGAGACACACAAGAGAAAATCTTTTTTTGCGTAAACTTGGGTAAAAGTTCGTTTTGATTGCCCCTAACCGACATTCCATTCCACTGTAAGTAAACATGTGAGTTACATGTATAAGTGCATGTCAAATATTGACCTTCCACCTTCAAAAATAATAGGTTATTTGTACAAGCAATTCATTAAAACATACATCATTTGTGTTTTAAAGTTAAGCACTGTCGCCTCATATCAAGTTCGCTGGTTTGAGTCCCAGCTGGGCCAGTTGGCATTTCTATGTGGAGTTTGCATGTTCTCCCCGTGTTCACGTGGGATTTCTTCCGGGTGCTCCGGTTTCTCCCACAGTCCAAAGACATGTGCTATAGGTGAATTGGATGAACTAATGGCCCATTTCCACTGAGTGGTAAAGAACGATACGGTACGGGTTGGTACGGGTCACCTTTATAAAGCTTGCGTTTCCAATGGTACCCTTATGGTGGGTGTGGTGTACGACAGAAAGTTTCGGTCGATGTTATTCTCGCTGGAGGAAATGTCAAAGTAAAGCTGCAGGGGTCGTTCATGTTTCCTATGAGAAGCACTTCTCACAAAACAGATGCTTTATACACATAAATACTTGTGTATAAATGTTTATTACTTACCTTTCTATGAACATGATTTAATTATAACTGCAGATCAATGATAAAAATAGCCTACTGTAACGTCTGCAATTATAAATTACAAATAACATTATAAATGCAACATATATGAGCACATACAGCCCCTTACAGTCTCCAATATGTTACTCTCCTTATTTGGCTTCAAAAACACGCAACATACAGCCTACAGCCAGTGCAAACCTCTCATATGTATCTTTAATCTTCAGCAGCACATGTAACCTCTGTTAGAGAGTAATTCCGTCATTCCGAGTTCATAATAGTCCAGAAGGTGATGATGATAGTTGAACGTGGCAGTTTGTTCATGTTTAAGGTTGCTGAAAAAATCATTTGCTCCTTTGTTCTTTTGCACTTCCTATCTTTTCAGAAACAAACAAACAAGAGAGGGATGTCAGAAGCACTTCAATAATTATGCATACTTTATTATCATCAGCTCAAGAAGTTCGTTATCTCAAATATAGACACGCGGCGAGCTCTCTGCAAAAAGTGAAACCGCTCGCACATTTAGACGGCCTTGTAAAACAAAAACAGGACAAGGCAGATTTTATTTTTTCTTCTTGGCTTTTTGGCTGTTCATCAAGATGACGACATTTGTTTGAGCTCAGGTCGACCATGGCTCGTTATTATATGTATATATTATTATGGTGTATTGTTACGGCTGTGTATTTACCCTTCAAAGGGTACCCAAAAAGGGGTACTGTATGGTTTGCTTTTAGGTACCTTTTGACAGTGGAAACTGCCATAAAAACGTACCGAACCGTATCGTACCACTCAGTGGAAACAGGTCATGAATTGGCTGTAGTGCATGAGTGTGTGTGTGAATGTGAGAGTGTATGAGTGTTTCCTAGTAAAGGCTGATTTATACTTCTGCGTCAAGCGCATGGACGCATAGCCCTCGCCGTGGCCGTCGCTGACACGCACCTCTCAAAAAATGTAACTACACAGCACAATTACGCGTAGCGCAAGCTCTGTGATTGGTCAGCTTGGTAGCAATGACGAGTGGGACCGAGAGCCGTGCGAGCCCGATGGAGCGAGTGTTTACAAGTGTGGAGTCCCGTGAACGAGCTCCGGATGGAAAGTTTTGTTTTGTGTTTACCTCATGGTTAAAGTTGTTGCACGTCCGCCGGTTCCTGCCTCAAAATGAGCGAGTTTGAACCACTTGTTTCAAGGAAACGTTCAGAAAAAACAACACCAGCAAAGAAACTCGACAAAGAGGAACATACTGTAAACACCTCACTGCCAACTAGCATTTTGGAAGTGTTATTGCACAGCAACAAAAACAGCGCGCAAAAGTATGAATGCACAGCTACACGCGTTGAAATCTGAAAACTGTCGGTTGGGCTTAGGGAAGGCGGGTCAATCTGTGCTTTTGAAAACACTATTGGTTGGGGTTAGGGAAGGAGGAGGGTGGGTCAAAAGATTGGTCAGTCAATCAGTCAGTCAGTCAGTCGACAGGGACCTCTGGTATATATACGCGAGAACACCAGGCGCGAATGGCACTCGCGAGAGAAATTTGAGATCTCAAAAAGCGTACACAGCAGCCTCTGGCGGGTTCGTGAAAACAAAAACTGCAAAAAACATAGCTCCTGGGACGTATTTGCCACTCTCCAGAAATGTATATAGCGGTACGTTTTCAGAATAAGCCTGGGTTGCACTTGGTAGAAGCTTTGAAACACAATGCACCATCTATTCAACGTACCCATTTTAAAAATGTGTGTTTCCTGGGATCAAACTTATAAGTTATTGCTCTGCAATAACTTATGATTGATGCACCTCTAAAACATAATGCATTACCAATTTAACTACACAACTGCTACCTATTTGGTAAACGTTTTAAATCACTAACAGAATTGACAATAACAAGCTGACTTTTTCATTGTGCACTTCCAAATAATTAAACAACAATTGCTAACAAAATCAAATGCTCCCTGTCAAATGTAAACATTTTGAATTTTATTGCATTAATAATTAAAAATAACTCAGTTTACTGTAAATTATTTGTGGTTTCAATCTATTTGATGACTGCATAGAATATACATGAAATGTACACGCAATTCGAGAAGGATTCAGATATCAACAAAGTTTAATAAGCTGTACACTTTCAATCACCTCCTGAGTTACTCGAAGTGAAGTTAATTTATAAACTAATTTCGAGAGGAGCTTGTGATTATGATTGAACACAGCTGGTCCCGCATTAATTAATGCATGATTCACCAATCAGATGATTCCTAACTCACTATAAATAACCAGAGTTTCTTTGCTTTGAAGAATTCCACCTTCCACCCCTACTAGCCCACCTTTCCTTCTGTAGGGCGGCCCGGTGGCCCAGTGGCACTGTTGCCTCACAGCAAGAAAGTCACTGGATCAAATCCCTAACAGGCCAGCTGTCATTTCTGTGTGGAGTTTATACTGTATGTTCTTCCCGTGCTAGTGTGGTTTTCAACCAAATGTTACTGACAATAGCTCAGGACTGTAAATGCTAGCTCTTAAAGAAGGGAGTTGAGTTGGTCTGGGTGTGTTGGTTAGAACACCAAAGCCGTAGAAGGAATTAAGTTGAATGGTTTATTGGTTACAGTCATATGCAGAGGGGGAGCCAGTTGTAACTTGCATGTTTAACGTCTTCTAACAACATACATGGAATGGGCATGGATACTGGATGATTGCATTGCCTTGTGCCTTGTCGAAACACAAGTGCTCATAAGAGATGCATTTGGATGCATAAAATAATAGATGGAAACAGTAATGCATCTCAACAGACCACTTGTAATCCCATCACCGAATGTTATGTTAATGTTAATAAAACATGGAAACAGGGCCTAGAAAAAAGTGATAAGATTTTATTAGTGATTTTCTTTCTTTTTTCTGTTAATGTTTCATTTTCAGACAAAACCGTGTACAACATCAGTGTTGTGACCTTGTGTTGTAGAAAAAGTACCCTCACATCTGTGTCCTACAAGTGAACCAAGCATTAGACAAATCAATGAACTGCCATTGGCTGCCATGATAGACCTTTAAAAGCTCCTTGAGGACCTTTAACCTTAAAGATTCACTCGCTGAAGAAATCATTCACCGAAACAACAAACAAACACCCACACAGGAAAAAACACACCATATACGAACAAATGCAAAAGTACTATGGATCAGACCTCCATGACCCCTCATAGTCAAGTGAGTTTACACACACACACACACTTACACAAACACACAAAATGTAAGCAAAATGGACCATTCAAAGAGACATTCAGCACTCTCAAATGGCAAAGGTCGTAATCTATATGATCCTCTCAAGACATTTTAAAGTGATAGTGCAGTCAAAACGCTTACCTTTATTCTTCGACCAAACAAAAATGATAAATCATGTGCTGGTCTATTTTTTCATACAATAATCAGAGCTTGTATAAGAATGCAAAAGCATTATAAAAGTAGATATTAAATGTATAAATGTTGTCCACTCATGCACTTTAATCCAAGTCTTCTGAAGCCAGCAGGTATGTAGTTATTCACATACCATTTGTTATGACCCCCTCGTTTGAGTCGCAACATAAAAGAGCTCAGACAATAAAAGAATATATATGCAACTTATTTATTATACATAAAACTAATAGAACAAATCAAGAAACAAACAAATGTCTAGGGAATAATAAAGAAAATACTTACTTTAACTACACATATAAATAATGCCAAACAAAACCATAAGGTTGCAGACATAAAGAGATGGTCTTGACACAAGGACGGCCAAGTAGCCAAACCGTCCTCCAGAAGCTAGCACATCACTCTTATTTATATGATTTAAACCAATTGGTGAGCAACAAGGCGCCCAATCAGGATCTGCCACATCCAAACTGGAATCCTGGGGTCGTCACACATTACAATACTAATACAAGCAGCATAACACACAACATGTACAAGTAAATCAATTGAACCATTAAAGGATTCGTTAGTAAAAATAAAAATTATATTATTAATTACACACACTAATCCAATCCCCTAAGTCTTTGTTCATCGTCAAGCACAAATGAAAACATTTTAGATGAAATCCTAAAGCTGTCTAACCAGCTAAACTACTTATTTAAAATAAACTGAAACAACACAACTCTTTAGGGGTTTTTTTGGGACTAATTGTTTTATCTTTAATCAACTTAAAATTGTAAAAACCATTCAGTTAACTTAATCGATTTGTGTTGGGATGACATGAAGGGATTGTGTGGAACCCAGCATTATTTTACAATGTACACTCAAAGATTGCTGGAGAACAACACACACGCCACATATACGAACTACAACTCCCAGCATGCACCTCGCACACACCGGCTCCTGTTTGACACTGATTACACACACAGCTGGTAACTCATCAATGAGTAATATCCTGGACTATTTATACACCACACTTGCACACACACAGTGCTGATTCTTGTTAATCTGTACACATTACGAAGCGTTTACATTACCTTGTTTTTCCTTGCCGTGTTTCCAGACCCTCGCCTAGTTTATTGATTTATTTGATGTTAGCCGTCTGAACCGATCTCTTGCGGAAGTCATTCAACCTCACTAGTCAAGAACAAAGCCAATGTAAAGATGCTGGACTTTAGCGCTGTGTACGAATGTAATAATGAGCAAACAAAGAAAAGCATAAAGGCAGAACATTTAATAGGTAAGATTAGTTTTTTACGTTTTTATATGTTACGAACGTTTGTGCTAAACAAGTCACGTTATTGATGATAATACAGTCTCTTAGTGCACTGATCATAAGGGAAGTAGCACCAACTCACACTAAATTCTAGGCTTATGCTAGTTTGGTTGAATAAAATAAGCAAACAATGTAAATGAAATATGACAACAAGATGCTCCGGTGCTATAAACTTGTATTATTGTCGGCTAAGTGAACGAGTCGTTCTTAACAGAGATTCATTCACAAACGAATCGTTCCCTCCATTAGAATTAGAAGTAAAAGCAGGAGAGGAGGTGTGTTTCAGGACATTGATTAGATCAGATTTAATAAGGAGGAAAGATAATATATTTCCGTGCACACAAACACACGCTCTTTATCAGAAATGCCTGTGCGGTCACTCATCCATCGATGTAGAAAAGTGACAATCCACTTAAATTTGTAAAAACTAATGAGTTAACTCAATTACTTCATGTTGCTCTAACAAAACTCGATTGTGTGGAACCCAGCAATTTTTACAGCGTAGATATCAGTTGTTCAGAGACATTCAATGTGTAAAAAAATGAACCAGAATCATTGTCAAAACATTCCATGGGATTTTAGTGGCTCAACTGTAATCATATGAAGCTGCAAGAACAATTTCGCGCACCACAATATTGTAAAAACAACTTTGTTGCCTATGTTTTGATGATGGTGCATATTTACTCTTGCCAATATTATGCTTACATGTTGTGCTGCTGACAAAAAACAATTTTAGGAGGGAAAAAAAAGTCATATTTACAGCTTTTTTAGCACACAAATGTCTTCTTCAAGTTTTGTATGATTATAGTTGAATAACTGAAGTCACATGAAATGTTTTGACAATGTTTTTGGTTCCTTTTTGGGACTTTAAAGGTCCTGTGATGTGCATGGAAATGTGCATTTGTATTCGATGTTTGACGTAATCTCAACCAAAACATGAAGAGAGGGTGGGACATAGTATAGCTCCTCCCCTTTATATAAAACAGCCAATAGTGTTTAGTTTTATCACCGCTTATCATTATGAGAGTGGTCAAGCGCATCAAATGTGAGGGTCTTAAAGGAGGTGGGGCATGTCACATAGAGCATTTGATTGGTCACAATTTGATGAGAAAGTGAAGTATGAACTGACGTGAAAAAAACGTTGATCCATTTAGGCAGAAGTGATAAACTGCAACCCTCACATGTTCATATCAGTTTTATATCTTCTAAACACGAATTTTGTCACTGTATTGGAGCACACTAGCTTATAGATATCCTAAAAACTAACAATACTAATACTAACATCTAAAAAACATGGGACATCTCTGGACCTTAATTTGTCTTGAAAATATCTTAATTTTTTTTCTGAAGATGACTGAAGGTCTCAGAGAATTTGGAATGACATGAAGGTTAGTAATTATTAATAACAGAATTTTCATTTTCGTGAGAACAAATCATTTTTGCGAAGAGTGAATGAGCATATTTATGGTGACCAGCAATAAAGTTAAGCGATAATCCATCCCTTAAAGTACAGGAAACTAATTTGAAACAATTCAAGAATTTATCCTTTAGTCCTCGGACGTGACCCGTCCACAGAGAGAAGCAAAAGCTGGCAGGAGGAGACATTTGAAAAAGATTATATCGCAATGAGATATTCTGGAGCTCTGAAAGCGGCTGTGGTAATTTGCCCATCACTCTGGACTTTATGCAAAACTTGACATTTAAAAAGATGAAACGAGGAGGGTGTGCATATGGGATAGAGAGAGCGAGACGGCATTTGGACACTGAATCAAAAGGTTGAACAGCCTTATGGACACGCAACAAGACTTGAAATCTGAGACACAAATGAGTCCCGCTACAAAGTGTTTTTCCACTGTCGGTTCATTAGAGATTGAGCTTTACAGGCGCTGTTTGAGCTTCTCCCATCAGCAGCACACATGACTTACATTACTGTTAAATAGTTTGGGGTCATTCAGATTTTATCTGAATATTCATATTATTCATATTATCATATTCATATAAAGGGTAAAGACATTTATGATATTATATATCATTGCAAAAGTCTGTTATGACTAGGTCTAGATTTTAAGCTCATTGAGCCTATTTATTAAGTCATTTAAACGTGTGTAAATATATATTTAATCGATTTATAGTAATTTTATAGAAATTAATTTAGAAATGTGTAATGTGCATATGTAATGTGTATTTATATAGTGCATTTATTATGTATGGCCATACACCGAAAGCCATTCACAATCATGAGTGTGGAGGAGGGGGTCTCTCCATACCACCATCAGTGTGCACCAAATGATGCGACGGCAGCCACAGGACAACGACGCCAGTGTGCTCACCACACACCAGCTATTGCTGGAGTGGAAAGACAGTAATACAGCCAATTTGATGGATGGGGATGATTGGGAGGCCATAACGGGTAAGAATGGAGGGAATTTGGCCAAGATTCTTCACGAGAAGTGCCATGGGATTTTTAATGACCATAGAGAGCCAGGACCTCTGTTTAACGTCTCATCCGAAAGACGGCGCTCACTGACAATATGGTGTCCCCTTCACTATACTGGGGTATTAGGACTCACACAGACCGCAGGTTAAGCGCCCCCTGCTGGCCTCACTAACATCACTTTCAAAAGCAACCTAGTTTTCCTATGTGGTTTCCCATCCAGGTACTGACCAGGCTCAGCCCTGCTTAGCTTCAATGAGTAACCAGTCTTAGGTTGCAGGGTGATATGGCTTTACAACACAGTTTGTAAAGTAATATTTTCTGAAGTTTATTTATAAACTAATTTCGAGAGGATCACGTGCCTATGATTGCTTGCAGCCGGTCCCGCTTTATTCAATTTATGATTCACCAATCAGACGATTCCTGAGCCACTATAAATACCCAAAGTTCCATATAACAGCCATCTTTGTTTTAAACAATCCCCCTTTCACCTCTACTCCTCCTTTCCTAGATGGGTGGCACTGTGGCCCAGTGGTTAGCACAGTTGACTTACAGCAAGAACGTCACTGGTTCTAGTCCTTACCAAGCCAGCCGACGTAACTGTGCGGAGTTTACACGTTCTCCCCGTGCTCACGTGGATTTCCCCCGGGTTCCCTGGTTTCCTTCCACCGTCCAAAAACATGCCATGTCCAAATCGGCACCATAGGCATACTCCTAGTAAGTAGTTATCTCTTAAGAGCAATCACTATCTGTTCATTAGCTACTACAGCAGGGGAGTTCTCGAGATCTACCTGAGCTCAAACTCCCCTCTCGCCTTGCAAACGGGAGGGAGCCCCGGGCTCAAGGATCTTATGAGCTCAGGGCTCTCTCCCAGGACAGCATGCCAAACAAGCTTTATAACCAATCATCAGCTAAGTGTGAACTCTTGAACTGTCTTTTAGAACATATATTATATGAGAAACTTGCTTTGTTTACCAAATAAGTGGCTCTAATTAAATAAAAGTTCTTATTTTTATTTCATGTTATTTCATTAAGTTTTTAGCTACTACACTCTGAAAATCATTCTGCGTAAATCTGAAAAAAACAAAAAACAAATGAGTCCAAAAAATGTCTGTAGATTCTGTCTGGCCCTTGTTATGACCTGCCTAAATCATTAGCAAGAAAAAACAGATATAATAAAATGTTAAAATCTTGTAATAAATGCTTTTTTATTGAATTACAATACTCTATTGGTGCAGGCTAATAAGTCCTATCCAATCTGCTTTCAACTACATGGCGCAGACGATTGGTTGCAATCACTTTAGCAGCCAATGAGCTTGCTGCTCAACATTTAAATACCTTGCATTTTTGGAGACCCTCCTCCACCCCAGCTCCACCTGTATATGGGAGTTTCATGTATTTGCAGCGGAAGTGTGTTATATTCTCAGACAACATGTATATGAGTGTACTGGCAGTAGCAAGTCTTGGCACTTAGGTCGTGATGTCAGGTGACCCAAATTCAATGTCTAGTCAGCGTCTAAGGACAATGTTATTTTGATGTCCAATAATGATGTCAAATGACATTGATATTTGGTTGTTTATAGGTTGCATTGGTAAGTGACCAAAATCCAACATCAAGCCAACATCTTAAACCAACGTCGGTATGGCAACCAAAATTCAAAGTCTGAAAGATGTCATAGTGGTAAAGTCCACACAACGTCAAGCTGTAACATCATTAGACATTGATATTTGGTTGCTTTTAGGTTGTGTTGGAAAGTGACCAAAATCCAACCTCTGTTTGACATTGGACACTGACCCAAAATGTATGTTCCCACGATTTTGGGGTGATCAATCTGACGTCATGTTGATGCCCTGTGCCTGCTGGGTATATTCATTACTAAATCTCTCATAACAGAACTATATAACAATGGTCAGCAGGTGTAATAAACATAAGTCTAGGGATAATAAAAAACAAAGAAATAAGTGTAATCAAAACAAAAGTGTAACTACATGATATAAATATAAAAATAAAAATTAATGATATAAAAATTAATGCAAAACAAGAACAAATGATTATAACAAGACCATTTTAGCTTTGACAAAACAAAAAAAGCCAAAACAAACAAAGAGGTGAAGGTTTGCTGTTATGAATATTTAAAACTGAAAATTGTTCTTTAAATTTTCTAAATGTTCTTCATACTAAAAGAAACAAGTTTCTTATAAGAGCTCTTTGTAAAAATGTTTTTGGGTTTAAGCTTTTGGTCTCGTACGCCAGAAAACCCCATTTGGATCCTTTGTTTTGTGTGCAATGCAAATCAATGGCATCTGAGGTTATCTTCAAATAGTGTTATTTTTTGTTTTGCAGTTGAAAGTTACAGATGAAAAATTTACTTGAAATGAACTGTGTTCATTCAAAGTTGCACATTTAAAGTGTAATATTGTCATTCAAATAAAACATTTTGCAAATAAAGTCCAGTTTCAATTCATTGAGCTGAAAAGAACAACATCAACTTCTACCAGAAAACTTGTGTCAAATATCACTCAGAGAAATGCAAGCTGTTGTAATACAAGAAACCACTTTGGCTCTTTTTACACATAAAATCACTTAGGCCCAATCCCAATTCTATTTTTGTACCCCTACCCCTTGCCCTTCCCCTTGGCCCTTAAACCTAGTGTGAAGGGAAAGGGCTTTAAAATTTACCCCTAAGAATTGGGACAGCACTACAGCACCTGCACACGCCATCATATGTCATCGCGATCTCTTGCTTCATATGAGATCAGACGATCGTGACTGCTGTAGTTATTTCAGTTGTGTTATTTTTTTGTGTTTATCTTCAGTAAATCACTGAAAGCATATATTATGTTATCATAACGATCTAATGTGGCAATAAACTCGTAACTATACTGTGCATTTACACGGTGGCCGTATTCATCTATGCAAACACACCAAAAACAACATTAACATTATAGCAGACACTGTAAAAAGCTCATTCACAGCCACTAGACTTTTCTGACAGGGTATTCGAGTGTCATGGAGTGTCAGAATATTGTGGGACTGCTATACAAGAGTTATTATTATGAATTATAGATCGCAAAGTTTAGCGGTTTTTTATTTTAGCGTTTTTTTTTTACAACAATCTCCGAAGAAGAGAAAATATCCAGTGAGCAGCAGTTCTGTGGGTGCAAATGTCTTGTTGATGCCAGAGGACAGAGGAGAATGGCCAGACTGGTTCCAGCTGATAGAAAGGCAACAGTAACTCAAATAACCACTCGTTTACAACCGAGGTATGCAGAAGAGCATCTCTGAACGTACAACTTTGAGGCAGATGGGCTACAGCAGCAGAAGACCACACCGGGTGCCACTCTTGTCAGCTAAGAACAGGAAACTGAGGCTGCAATTCACACAAGCTCATTAAAATTGGACAATAGAAGATGTTGCCTGGTCTGAGTCTCGATTTCTGCTGTGACATTCGAATTGTTGGGTCAGAATTTGGCGTCAACAACATGAAAGCTTGGATCCATCCTGCCTTGTATCAACAGTTCAGGCTGGTGGTGGTGGTGGTGTAATGGTGTGGGGGATATTTTCTTGGCACACTTTGAGCCCATTAGTACCGATTGAGCATCGTGTCAAAGCCACAGCTTACCTGAGAATTGTTTCTGACCGTGTCCATCCCTTTATGACCACAGTGTACCCATCTTGATGGCTACTTACAGCACGATAACGCACTAAGTCATAAAGTGCGAATCATCTGAGACTGGTTTCTTGAACATGACAATGAGTTCACTGTACCCAAATGTCCTCCACAGTGACTAGATCTCAATCCAATAGAGCACCTTTGGGATGTGGTAGAACGGGAGATTCACATCATGGATGTGCAGCCGACAAATCTGCAGCAACTGCATGATGCTATCAAGTCAATATAGACCAAAATCTCTGAGGAATATTTCCAGTAATTGTTGAATCTACACCACAAAAGATTAAGGCAGTTTTGAAGGCAAAAGTGGGTCCAACCTGGTACTAGTAAGGTGTACCTAATAAAGTGGCCAGTGAGTGTATATAAGATATTTTAAAAATCTTCATGGAACATGATTTTGCTGAATATTTTAATGATTTTATGGCAAAAAAAAAAAAAAATCTTACATTTTGACTCACAAAAATATACCAATGCAACTTAAGACCAAGGTCAAAAATGACTTTCCAGTGTAGTATTCTAGCACATCCTCTTCTCAGATATAAAACACACCTGACTATTTTGTTTTCTTTTATTCAAATTTTTTAGAATCTTGGCATTCCTATCCCAAAATTTACATAAAAACAAATGGATGGAAATATAGCAACTGACATGATGCTGAATCGATAAAAACTGAATTTTCATTTGGGTTTGACGCTGGGAAAGGAAAGGTGTTTTAGCATAGTTTTGCACACATGCAACTACAGAGGAAATGCTGATCTGTTCAGCTGGCACATGCAGCTTTCAGGCAGCACCTGAAAACCCTGGGCCAGTTGGACTTAAATATCAGGCTTTTTGATCTGCCGCAAATGGCACGTTTTCAAACGATCTCACCACAGTCACAGAGCCAGCCTTGGCAGATCTGCAGATGTCTGCCACCAGGTGTCTGAACAGACAGACTCTTAAACAGAGACCCAATATGAGCGTTTTCCCCCCTCAGGTGGCGGAAAACTTCTGTGTGAACACGTGGATTCCCCTGCCGTATCCCACATCTGCCATCATCGAGATTGGCTTTGTTACGAGCACTCCGATAAACTCCTGGCAGCACTTTGTTTGTTTGCG
This sequence comes from Danio kyathit, assembly GCA_903798195.1. Lineage (NCBI taxonomy): Eukaryota > Metazoa > Chordata > Actinopteri > Cypriniformes > Danionidae > Danio > Danio kyathit. Next base: position 16,628,508 of record LR812535.1, on the reverse strand, counting down.
AGGAGAAAGCGAGTGGAATTTATCAGCAGGTTCATCTGTGGTTTTTAACTCAGAGTCAAAAACTGTTTACGTTGCGGATGTTCAAATGTGTCCAAACACAGATAAAAACTCTGTTTCAGATTATAACTTGTGATAGTTCGATCCCAATTTCAGGTTTTGGCTGTAACCTCTAAGAGTTTTTTAGGGTTGTTTAAGATGATGAGATCAATTTTTATAAATCATGTTTTAGAAGGAAATAACAAATTAGCGTGCATTGATATCCATCCACTAGTTAGTCTAGTTATCTACACTGTAAAAAAATATCTGTTAATTAACAGGTTTCTGGTATTTTGTGGTTCACATAGGGTTTTCTGTTAATTTATGGGACATTATTCCCAGCTAGCAAAATTCATGTGGCTCAAATCAAGCCCACACCAGACACTTACATCCGACCCACATACTGCATGGAATGATGGCACTTGGGCAGTTTGCTCCTGTTTGCCAGATCTGGGCCACAATTAAGCCATAGCAATACCACATATCAGCCAGAATTCAACCAAAAGAACCAGAACTGACCATATTCTGGGCCACAGTTTGATTTATTCTGCCCCAGATCTGGCCCACACCAGACACTTACATCCGGACCACATACTAAATGGAATGATGGCTCTTGGGTGGTCCGCTCCTGTTTGCCAAATCTGGGCCACAAATTAGTACCCATATCTGCCATGTCAAAGAGCTATGGTTTGACCCCTATAATTATCAAATGATCACTGTATTTATCTTTACCAAAAATGACCTATTATATGTTTTAGGATAACAGTACCATACTTGCCACATCTTACCTCAGCTGCTTTGAGCTCACACCATCTTTAGGCAGAGATACTCGCCCATACTTGCCATATTTCATCTGGCTCACAGCCACATTAGCCAGAGCTTACTGTGCCGAATATTTGCAAAAAGTGGTCCACATATGTATTAAGATAATTAGGCCACATTTGCTATATCTTCTCTGGGCCACTTTAGGCTAATAGCCACATTAGCCAGAGCTTACTGTGCCAAATAATCACCAAAAGTGGTCGACATATGTTTTAAGATAACTGGGCCACATTTGCCATATCTTTTATGGGCCACTTTAGGCTCAAAACCCCATTAGCCAGAGCTTACTGTGCCGAATATTTGCCAAAAGTGGCCACATTTGTTTTAGGATAACTGGGCCACATTTGCTATATCTTCTCTGGGCCACTATAAGCTCAAATCCACATTAGCCAGAGCTTACTCTGTCGAATATTCGCCAAAAGTGGCCCACATATGTTTTAAGATAACTGGACCATATTTTCCATATCTTCTCTGGGCCACTATAGGCTAACAGCCACATTAGCCAGAGTTTACTGTGCCAAACATTTGCCAAAAGTGGACCACATATGTTTTTAAATAACTGGGCCACATTTGCCATATTTTCTCTGGGCCTCTTTAGGCTCACAGCCGCATTAGCCAGAGCTAACTGTGCCAAATATTTGCACCTACACATGTGAGCCACTTTGAGTTTAGACCCGGATTAACCCTTAAATGACTATGCCACATTTTTGTGTGGCCCAAATTTGTCCTCCGTCATTTGGGCCAACTTTACCATTTTCCACATGGGCCACATTAGATTCACATACAGCTTACATTTTGCCATAAGTGCCAAATCTTTGCCTAAAATGGCCCATATATGAATTAGAGTCTTTGCCCCCCTTTTGCCATTGTACAGGTGTGCCACTTCAGGATCACATTCATTTTGTCTGGGCCGAAGGAAGACCACTAGTACCGCATAACTGCCTAAAGTGGCCCTCATTCGCATGCTATCTGGGTTGGAGTTATATCTCTGCTCTGTCGACTTTTGATGTTGAAAATTCAACACTGCCGATTAACAAAATTACTTTTATTGACATCTTAGTAGTTTGAGACAAGATATTGTCTAACAGATAATATAGAGAGAAGTCTGTAAGTCTGTAAAAAAACAGAAAAGGTACTGGCAGTTTGATAACAGGTTATTGTAACATAATTTAATTAGTAAAACACAGACAATATTTCTCTTCAAACTACAACCCCAAATCAGAAAAAGTTGGGAAAGTATGGAAAACACAAACAAAAAAGTAGTGATTTCCAAATTTACTTTGACTTGTATTTGATTGCAGACAATATGAACACAAAACATTTCATGTTTTCTCTGGTGAACTTCATTTCATTTGTAAATATACATGCTTTCCTGTCATTCAGACCTGCAACACATTCCTGAAAAAGTTGTGACAGGAGCAATTTAGTTTAGGTTCGCAATCAGGTAAATTGGTTAAATAATGATGCAATGATGCATCCAAGAAAGGTCTAGTCCTGTAGGAGAAAAGATGGGCCAAGGATCACCAGTTTGCCAACGAATACATAAGAAAGTTATTGAAATGTTTAAAAACAATGTTCCTCAAAGAAAGATAGGAAGACATGTGGATATTTCATCTTCAACAGTGCATAACATAATTAAAAGATTCAAAGAATCTGGAGGAATTTCAGTGCGTAAAGGACAAGGGCACAAGCCTAAGCTGAACAACTAGAATCTCTGATCCCTCAGGAGACACTGCATCAAGAATCGTCATTCATCTATAAGTGATATCCCCACATGGGCTCAGGACTACTTTGGCAAATCTTTGCCAAGTACCACAATACTGAGTTACATCCACAAATGCCAGTAAAAACTGTATTGTGCCAATAGGAAGCCCTATGTTAACAATGGCCAGAAGAGCGGTCAACTCCTTTGTGTTAGAGGCATCTGGGATGGACCCTCACACAGTGGAAACATGTATTGTGGTCAGATGAATCAGTATTTTTTGGGAGAAATATACGCTGTGTGCTCTGGACCAAAGAAGAAAAAGATCATCCAGACTGTTACCAGCAACAAGTCCAAAAGCCAGGGTCTGGGGCTATGATATGGGGTTGTGTCAGTGCCCTTGGCAAAGGTAACTTGCACTTCTGTGATGGCACCAATAATGCTAAAAAGTACATAGAGATTTTGGAGCACAATATGCTACCTTCTTTTCCAAGGATTACCCATGCATATTTCAACAAGACAATGCAAAACCACATTGTGCACACATTTTAAAGTCCTGGCTGCGGAGGAAGAGGATACAGGTACTTGACTGGCCTGCCTGCTGTCTGAAAAATGGGACAAAATTACACCTGAAACACTTCATCACTTGTTGTCTGCAGTCCTTAAACGTCTTTTAACTGTTGTGAATAGGAATGGCAACATTACAAAGTGGTAAATGATTTACTCTTCCACCTATTTTCTAAAATGTGTTGCAAGAAACAAAATTAGAATTTTTTATTTTGATAAAAACAAACAAAAAACTCATGAGGAACACATAAATAATTTGCTGTCTGCAGTGAGTCCTGGTAAATTTAAAAATCACTACTTTCTTTTTTTATTTGTATTTTCCATACTTTTCTGATTTGGGATTGTATTAAAAATGGAGGAAAGATTAAAATCCCATAATGTAATTCAAAATCATAATTAAGTGAGAAAAAATCATAAATAACCAAATACAGAAAACTGTTTATGTACAATTATTTTTTACAGTGTGGTCTATGATCTGCTCATTGTGTTTCAGATTATAACTTGTGATAGTTGAATCACATATCAGGTTTTGGCTGTAACCTCTGAGAGTTTTCAGGGCTGTAAAATGAGGTCAATTGATTAAAACAATGTTTTCGTCTTTATAAAAGCGGAGGTTGGAGGGCTGCACTGGTTCAAGTGTTCTACCAGTGTCTTATTTGGAGATGTAGAATCTGGTCTTGTTTTCTTGATTGGCTGGATCGGATCACATGACCTCTGGCCACCAAGATTAATAGAGCAGCAGAAATGGGGTCGATCAATAGCCTGCTGCCTGAAGAAAAATAGCACGGTTTCAATCCACCGTTAAATTTGCCCTTGTTGAACTGCTGTTGATCAGAGGGAACACAAACCGCTCCATACATGATTGTTAAAGCTTCACTCAGGGCTCACTCCTTCATTCTAGGGTGACTTAATAACGCTCCGTTAAGAGAGAGATAGAGAGGGTTAGATAGCTTCTTATCTCATGACTGGCATGTAATTTAACATCTGGTACTGAATTGAGTGGCACGTTACTAGATCATCAGTTTTCTTCAAGCCAAAAAAAGACATATTCACAAGGGGAAAAGAGGTACATGAATCCCCCCAGGCTTAAAATCCCATTGGACCATGACAGTCTGGAATGCTTGGCATACACACTGTTGTTGATCCAGTGTTGTTGATCCACAGACATATCATTAATATTTCACTATGTGAAGATGCCTAGTATACATTCAACCATACTAAAGCCAAATTTTGTAAGCCAAAGAGTAAAATACTACCAACACGATTTTCAATTCATACACACACACACACATACTGTACATACATTAATATACACATTCATTCCCTTCGGCTTAGTCGCTTATTTATCAGGAGTCGCCACAGCAGAACGAACCACCAACTATTCCGGCATATGTTTTTTATGCAGCAGACGCCCTTGCAGCCACAACCCAGTACTGGGAAACACCCATACACTCTCTCATTCACACAAACACAATTATACACTAAGGCCTTTTTTCTTGTTTACCCAATTCACTTATAATTATAATAATAATAATAATAATAATAATAATAATAATAATAATAATAATAATAATAATTCCTTACATTTATATAGCGCTTTTCTAGACACTCAAAGCGCTTTACACATTGGGGGGAATCTCCTCATCCACCACCACTGTGTAGCATCCACCTGGATGACGCGACGGCAGCCATATTGCGCCAGACCACACACCAGAAGAGATGAAGCCAATTATGGTATGGGGATGGTTAGGAAGCCAGGATGCCAGGGTTAAAACCCTAGTCTTTTTCGAAGGACATCCTGGGATTTTTTTACAACCACAGAGACCTTGGTTTAACGTCTCATCCGAAAGAGAGTGCTCACTGAGCAGTATAGGGTCCTCTTCACTACACTATACTGGGGCGTTAGGAGGTTGAGTGCCCCCTGCTGGCCTCACTAACACCACTTCCGGCAGCAACCTAGCTTTCCCATGTGGTCTCCCATTCAGGTACTGACTGGGCGCAGCCCTGCTTAGCTTCAGTGGGCGACCATGTGAAAGTTGCAGAGAGCTAGCTGCCGGCTGTCTTATACCGCATGTCTTTGGCCTGTTGGGGGGGAAGAGGGCCCATGCCACCATTCATATACACATTCATTACTAATTGAAAAAAATATTGTGTGTAGACCTTATTGGAACTTAACTAATTATGATTATTAGGTTAACTTAATAGTTTTTACAAATTTAAGTGGATTCAGTATAAAACATTTAAGGCCCCGTTTACACTAATGCGTTTTCGTTTTGAAACGGCGTTTTAGATCAAAAACGATCCGCGTCCACACTAGCGTTTCATCTAGCGTTTCTAAACATATCTCCGTCCACACTACTCCACCAAAAACGTATATCACGAGACCATTCGCGCACTCTGGGCATGTGCGTTCAAGTATAAACAGGAAGCATGTGTCTCGCTCGGCATTTGGTTATTGTTAGTCAACAAACGCTGGTTGAACGATGAACGCGAGCGATTAGCAAGTGCTCGAACAATAGCTTTCCTCTTGCGAATATATGCAGCTGCTGTAGTAAAAAAGGCAGAGTTTAACTGCACAATGGTGCCTAAAACGGACAATAGTGCACACAACGCTCCCATTTCTGTGTCCATGTTGTTGTTTACAGTGAAGGCTGGTCTGCCGTCTTCCGGTAGCATTATAGGGGCTATAGCCCCTATGTGATAGGGGCTTGACGAATAAGGGAAGGATACGCAATGACCTAAAAGCCCCAATCAGGTAGCGAATCTCAGCAGCCACGCCTCCGTTTTCAGATGTCTCCGTTTTCCCCCCCATCTACTCTGAGACGGAGCAGCAGCGTTTTAGAATGAAAACAACCTCTCCAGCGTTTTCAAAACGCTCCGTTTTCGGGGCTCGAAAACTCCGGCGTAGTGTGGACGGATGGCGTAACCGTAGCAAAACTTATGCTTTTTAAAACAAAAACGCATTAGTGTAAACGGGGCCTAAGTTGTCCCAAACAAAAACAATCAAGAATAGTGTTGTTGCAGCTCATTTAAATAAGTAGTTTGTACAAACAGCCAACATAATTTTTTGAGTGTATTTAAAATTTTATTGACTACATACAAAGCCCTAAACTTAGCTTTTCAGTGTTTAAGTGAGCTCCTGCTATATTACAGCCCCTCGCATCCAATGATTCTGGGAAATTCATTATTCCTAGAATATCAAATTGACTGTACACTGAAAAAAAAAACATTTTTTAAAGGGTTGCTGGTTGCAAACAACTTATTTGGGCTGAATTTAAACAAACAACTTAAGTTGAACATTACTAAATTGAATTTGTTTGTTTAAATTCTGCCCATATAAATTGTTTGCAAGCAGTTACCTTAAAAAATGAGTAAATCCAATGAATCCTATTTTTTTTTAGTGCTAAATCATTCTTATTTCTAGCACTTCAATTCTAAAACAGTCTTCCTAGCACATTTCGGGAGGCAAACACACTCTTCTTTATTAAAGACACAATTCTTGGCATTAGCATACACATAAAACACAAACACACAACTTTGAAATCCAAATCCCCTAAAGAATTGTTAGGCTGCAGTAATAAGGCTAACTGGAGCTGAGAACAATTCCCAAAAAGACATTTTAATTTGAATGGCATCTACGCTTTTGTTAGCCATGAAAGTTCACTTAATCTTGGATCCAGCCCGTATCCTGAGCAGATAGTTGTTGTGGTTATCGATGAATCTAGAGCACAAGACTGACTCCTGCAAAGACCCTAGTGACACCAAATCTCTGCACTGATCTCTTCGCCTAGTCTGAACATCCGCCCAGTGACCTACTTGAACCTGCACCTTTTCCACGATATAGATGATCATCATTTTCATGTCCTCCGATACCTTAGGTTGCAGCGCCTTTGTGTTTGGCCAGAGGACATCGGGTCACCTTAACTGAACCTGGTTTCTCTAAAGGCCACGCCAACCTGACATCAAACAACTAGCATAGACGAAAACCAACTGTTGTCGTCTCATATTCGATCATGTCTGGTCCTGTCTGGACCAAAAAGCTGTACATGAACACACCAAACAGACAACTGATGCGAGAGCACATGTTCACACGGGGGTCGCAGTGATGTGTTATCTATTATAACCGTACTTCCAATGTGCAAGTGTATTTGAGAAATCTAGGGAACTTATAGCCAGCCTCTTGTGTTACTTGACTTGAATTGCTTACTTGCTACGTCACTTCAGTTTTTGTTTTCGAGCTTTGATTTGTTGCTGAATAACCAATCAGAGCACTCTCTTCATCCGTTACCAATTCTACATGTTGAATCAGGCCAACAAGCTCCGACACTAACCTGATGAGAAACGACATGAGTCCCAGCCTTAAGGTTTGTTTTCCACTTTGCAGCCCTTGTGGAGTTACAGTGTTAAAATCCAAGTGTACACATACTGTTTTTAACACCGCCGTGGGTTAAATTGTATCCCAAACAGTGAAAATGCCTGGAGTTGCTCTTCCAAACTACTCTTCAGTGTTAATTGTAGCCTACATATGGGAACTTGAGGTGACTGAGTCTATACAGTTTGGATTAGATAATTAACCTTTCATTAAGTGGCGGCTACTTAAGGATATACCAGCATTCTACCTAGTCTCCTGCCTGCCTGTTTTGCTGCAATTGTCCATAACCTGAAATATTGTCATGGCTTTTTTTTCTTTTCTTCATCTATGTTTGACACAATCTACATTGTAAAAGTGCTACAGAAATAACGATGAGAGCACTTTCAGCACTTACACACATAGTACTTTTTCACCTCATTATAAAAAGCACGCCAGACCTACATAATCCTGAACATGTGCTGATCTTTCACTCCAGAGAGTCAAAATCTGATGATGTCTCTTGTTTTACACCTTTTTTCACACTGATAGGCACCTCTACCAAAGCCAGAGAACCATCAGAGCATGGCGTTCCCTTAATAAGTTGTCATTTTTACATTTAATTGGATGAAACATTACTTGGAAAGAAAGCAGCTCTGAAAATGTACGTATGATTTAAACAGATCACACATATTCGCATGAGCACACACACACCTCTTCTCATGACAGGCTGAAGCTAATGCCTAACTCAGAGGTTCCTCTGATGCTGAAAATCAATGTTTGCTAACCATTTTAGAGGTGGTAATGAAAGAGAAGAATGAGGAATAAATGGATCCCATTATATTGGAGAACACAAAAACACAATGTTTATAATCTTCCAAACAGTATAAGCTTAAATTTAAAGTAAAATCTTTGTTAGTCTGTTTCTCCTCGCAAAGATTCTAGTGAAATTGATGAGTCTAGAGCACAAGACTTTTTGATTTTGTGACAGGCTGAAGTAGCTACATAAGCTTAAATTTAAAATAACATCTATGTTAGTCTGTTTTTCCTTCTCACAAGGTTCACTTAATCTTGAATCCGGCCCGTATCCTGAGCAGATGGTTGTTGTGGTTATTGATGAGTCTAGAGCACAAGACTGATTCCTGCAAAGATACTAGTGATACAGAAATCTCTGCATTGATCTCTTCTGCTAGTCTGAACATCCGCCCAGTGACAGGCTGAAGAAGCTACATAAGCTTAAATTTTAAATAAAATCTATGTTAGTCTGTTTCTTCTCACCACGAGGTTCACTTAATCTTGGATCCGGCCCGTATCCTGAGCAGATGGCTGCTGTGGTCACTGATGAGTCCAGAGCACAAGACTGATTCCTGCAAAGACTCTAGTGACACCAAATCTCTGCACTGATCTCTTTGGCTAGTCTGAACATCCGCCCAGTGACAGGCTGAATTAGCTACATAAGCATTCATAGCTACATAAGACTTTCTAATTTCATAAAACTTTTCATAATAATTTCTCTCAACACATTGTTATATTTCATCAAAAGATGTACTTACTTCATTTTATAATCTGGTCACATTGCAAAAACGTTGATAGCAGTTTGGATGGCTTTTTGAGTTGAAATTCAGCAATTAAAAGATCCATTTTACTTCATTTATACAGTTGCAATCAGAATTATTCAACCCCCTGATTTATTAGCCCCACTGTTTATTTTTTTCCCCAATTTCTGTTTAACGGAGAGAATTTTTTTTCAACACATTTCTAAACATAATAGTTTTAATAACTCATCTCTAATAACTGATTTATTTTATTTTTGCCATGATGACAGTAAATAATATTTTACTAGATATTTTTTAAGACACTTCTATACAGCTTAAAGTGACATTTAAAGGCTTAACTGGGTTAATTAGGTTAACTAGGCAGGTTAGGGTAATTAGGCAAGTTGTTGTATAATGATGGTTTGTTCTAGACTATTGAAAAAATATATAGCTTAAAGGAGCTAATAATTTTGACCTTAAAATGGGTTTTAAAAAATTAAAAACTGCTTTTATTCTAGCTGAAATAAAACAAATAAACTTTCTCCAGAGGAAAAAATATTATCAGACATACTGTGAAAATTTCCTTGTTCTGTTAAACATCATTTGGGAAATATTTAAAAAAGAAAGAAAATTCAAAGGGGGCTCAATAATTCTGATTGCAACTGTACAGTTTTTCATTGTGCAATAAGTGCATCAGCTCAAGCTCACTATGAAAATCATCTTGAAAAGCAACAGACTCGCTGTCTTAAACTATTAACTACAATCACAAGACATAAATAACTGATGAAATACCTTGAAACAGCGCAGAGACCTCAAGACTTACAACAAACGGGTAACGGCAAACTAACTGATGCTTCTTGAGCTGTGAAACAAACACATCCTGACATCACAAGACAACAAGTTACTAAATGTGACAACAAAAGAACAGCAGAGGAAATATGGAACTATGGAAAGATAAATGAAGAAATATTCATGCCCCTGTGCATGCTGGGAAGAGGGCAAATGGAAGTGAACAACAAAACTCTACACTATAAAATGAGCATGGATTCAAATATCAATTATGTATACTGTTAAAATACACACATAGTATATATTAATTGCGTGCAGTTTAATTACTATAGAGATATAATATATAAATTACTTTAAGAATGTAAAAGTGCAATGAAGTTTTTTTTCCTTGTTGCATATTCAGTTCCACACAGAAACTGTCTCACATCACAAATCTAATTGGTTGTTCACGTGCACCAACAAGCCACAGTAGAACAAATGTTTTGGGACTCAACCAGACAATCAGTTTCAGCTCATTTAGCGAAATTGCACTTAACACCAACAAATGCTCTGAGCACTATAGTCATATTACACAGTCATCCCTCCAAATGGTGCAGAAGAGTGCCGTTTTGGTGTTCTGTTCGAGCTAATGCTCAATGCAACTTTAAACTCAAAATTGTTTACAACATTTCTGCATACCAAATAACACAGCTTAATGTGTGTGCAATGTGCATTTCTTCCTTTAAAGGGTTGATTCACTAAAGAAAAAAATCTGAATTCATTGCTAATCATACGAAACTCCAAGAAAAAAAATGAAGCTGCCAAAAAAAAAAAAAAAAAAAAAACAACAACAGTCTCACAGCAATTCGTAACTTGATTTACACTTTGATTTAGTCTAATTTGTATGACTTTGTATGATCTCATTTGTACAGTTTAGTCTGATTTGCTAACCCCCCAATGACAGTTGGGTTTAGGGTGGGGTTTGGTGCCATTTTCGTACGACTGAACTCGTACTGAATTTGTACTTATTAGCAACTAAACTGACAAAATGTAAAATAGTTACATTTCCTTGTGAGATCAGGCTGAAAAAAACTGTAAAAACTACTTTGTTTGCTTATATTTTCTCTCCTGTGTCAGGCCAGTGTGTGTTCACTATGGCCAATACAACGTATCACAATTATGGCCCGTTTCCACTGAGTGGTATGGTATGGTATGATTTGGTACGCTTTTATGGCTGTTTCCACGGTCAAAAGGTACCAGAAAGCGAACCGTACTGTACCACTTTTTGAGTACCCTTTACCTTTCTTGTTCATAGAAAGGTTAGTAATGAACATTTATACACAAGTATTTATGTGTATAAAGCATCTGTTTTGTGAGAAGTGCTTCTCATGTGATATGTGAATGACACGTACAGCTTTACTTCAACATTTCTTTGAGCGAGAATGATGTCGACTGAATTTTCTGTAGTACACCACGCCCACCAATAGGGTACTATTGGCGGTGGGTACCAAAGGGTACCAATGGTGGAAGTGGAAACGCACACCTGGTACACCGTACGATACTACTCAATGGAAACGGGCCAGTAGGCTGTATGCAAAATCACCCCTACACCCTCATTCACTATTCCTTAAATTTGTCCACTAATAAAGTATTCTTAAAGGAGTAAATGAAAACAAGAGAGTGAATTTGAGCACTGAGTGCACCGGAAGGGATGCCAATTTGTAGTATTGCTGGTTGATAAAAATAAAATATAATCAAAATGTTGACAGTGTTTATGATTATTACTTTGCATCATGCTGTGGTCAGATGCGGGAATTCATTAGGTGTGCAAACTCTCACGGTGCATTGTCGTATTCTCTAGTCATTAGGGCTGCATTTCAGTCCAATTTTTTATGTCCTTCACTTGCTAACTTCCCTCTGTCTTGTTCACTCAGATGTAGGTCATTGATTCGGCTACACAAGTGTCCACTACTGGCGAAACATCTAAATGGGTTTAAATGGAATGCCCTAAACCCTTGAGCACTTGGAAACAGCACTGTTGTGACGTCACAATCGCATTGCATTCCGGGACATATAGGTGCTGGAGTGGACATTTGAAGCAGACTTGCTCCCTCGGTCAAAATCAAGGGATTGCGGGTATGTCCATGTAAGCTTCCCTCGTTTACTTGATGTAGTGGAACAAACTTCAAAATGGCGCTGGGGATTCCCCAAGGGAACAAGCTAAAGGAAAGTTTGTGAGTGTGGGTTTAAAACTGGACTTGAACGCTGCCTAAGTGTACACTGACTGTACACTCTTTATTGCAGTACATTGTGGGATTAATTGCATGCAATTCAGAACATTCATTATGGTTTCAGACACCATGGCTGCTCCCTCAAACAGTGCACTATTTAAGGGTATAAGATGCAATTTCAGATACAGCCTTAAGGCATGGTCACACTATACTTTTCGTCCAATAGACTTCCATTCATATGCATGCAACTGCACCAATCCAGAAACACAAGCTTCCAACGTTCATGCTGCGAATTTGCATCATGTGAATGCAAGAGACCAATAGAAGATAGAAACATGACCTCTCTGAACATAAATTTCAAATTCTTATTTTATCAGTTTCTCAACACCATCCAACATCATTACGCATGCTCAAACTCTAGTGCCACACGCAAGCCCTGTATCACCCATAGTACATTAATCAGCAGTGGTGGAAAGAGTACTGAAAAATCATACTCAAGTAAAAGTACCATTACTTGCCTAAAAATGTAGTGCAAGTAGAGGAAAAGTATCTGTTTTAAATATACCTCAAAGTATGAGCAAAAAGTAGCCCTTTCAAAAGCACTCAAAAGTAGTGAGTATTACGCTGTAAAAAGCTGATGCATTTACATGTAATTTGTGTGTAAGCGTAACATTTTGTAGTGCATTTAGTTATTGCCCAGCTGGCACACAACGGCATAAGACGTTAATATTAGGTTAGATTTAGGTTGTGACGTCAGGTGACCAAAATTCAATGTTTAGCCAGTGTCTAAGGACAATGCTATTTTGATGCCCAATAACAACATCAAATGATGTTGGTTGATTTTAGGTTGTGTTAGAAAGTGACAAAAATGCAACGTCGAGCCAACATCTTAAACCAACAGGTATGTCAGGTGTGGCAACCAAAATACAACATCTGATAGACGTCATAGTGGTAACGTCCACACAACGTCAAGCTGTAACATCATTAGACGATGATATTTGGTTGCTTTTAGGTTGGACATTGATGTCATTGGCCTGACGTTGGGTTCTGATGTAAAACCGATTTTCATTTCCAAACAAAATGCAACGTACCCACAACGTTGGGGTACAACGTCAATCTGATGTCATGTTGACGTCCTGTGTCTGCTGGGTGTTTAAGGCTATTTCGGTCATCATACAGTAAACATCCGTCATCTTCTCATCAGTGACATGCATCTAAACAGCCTCTGGTTCATTACTTGTAAAGATTTTGGACATCTTCTTGGACACTTTTAATGCTTCCAAACAGTTTGCTGCAATTATAAATTGCCCATGTCTTGAGGTAGTCCATTATGATGCGATTTACCTTCTACGTGCGATTTGATTGGACAGGAATCTCAGGACTGATTTCTCTAATCCCCATAGACATGAAAAAATAAAGTAGTGACTGCAGGTTAAAGGAAAGTAATGGAGTAAAAGTACCAATACAGCACTAAAAATGTACTCAAGGCAAAGTACACAATTTTAAAACTACTTAGTAAATTACAATTCCTGAGAAAAACTACTCAGTTACAGTAGTTTGAGTATTTGTAATTTGTTACTTTACACCAGGGATCACCAAACTTGTTCCTGGAGGTCCGGTGTCCTGCTGATTTTACCTCCAACCCTAATCAAACACACCTAAACAAGCTAATCAGGGTCTTACTAGGTATACTTAACACCCAGGCAGTTGTGTTAAAGCAAGTTGGAGCTAAACACTGCAGGGCACCGGACCTCCAGGAACAAGATTGGTGACCCCTGCTTTACACCATTGCATCAGACGTAGAAGACATAGGCAAACAACGTCATTTTTATAGCTTTTTTTGGTGTACAAAAGTGATCCTGAAGCTTCAATTGACTGCAGTACTGAACATTGAATGTCTCGAGAACATCTCTGTATATGAAGGATCAGAAACCTCTCGGATTTCATCTAAAATATCCTAATTCGTGTTCTGAAGATGAAGGAAGGACTCTGGGGACCGAATGACAAGAGGATGAGTAATTAACAACAGCATTTCTATTTTTAGGTGAACTATCCTTTCAAGTTCTAAAACGTCAGGGATGCTCTTTTTCTGGCATCAACACAAAAGCACAGTGATCGACCGGTTAAAAATGCAATGCACCAGTTATAAGGAAACTGTGTTAACCACAGTGTGGCCAATCTCGCTTTTGTGGAAGGTAGGACGAACACACTATACCCACTGATTCAGCATTACATCTCCAGTCCTACTGCCTACATCCAGTGTGCAGATTTTTCACCTACTGACAGGCGAGCAATTAAAGCCAACAGCCTTAGCCAGTGTCGGCCCCCTGGCAGTATCGGTAATGACAGCCCGGGAACAGCAGTGGCAAAGAATGGGAAGAGTAATGTGATTAGAGGCCAGAATTGCAATCTTGTCACATGGAGCAGTCCCTGTGACTCCATCTCTCTCTACGGCCTGATTTATTGGGCCAGGAAGCGCAGGAACAAAGTGCAAACAGAAACGCGAAGCTAGTTTTGTTGAGTTATAACCGCAGAAAACTGCAAACAAGCAACCCTTTTTTTCTCTCCATGCAGGACCACAGAAGATTGCACAGAGCCGTTTGGAAAGTTTGTTTCGCAGTTACTATACCTAAAACGCAGGTCTGCTGGGAAAAGCGGCACAAAGATGGTGCTTTTGTGAACCTGCACTCTACAAAGATACAAGTGTGAGTGTGTATATATACGTGTCTGTGATTTATAACCTGAGCGGAGAGCGGGTTTCCATAGAAACTGGCGTTATCTCTTTGATAGGAGTTGGCTGACTGGAACCTCGTTGTGCAGGAATAAACCTCACCTGAGGCTCTGAGGCATTTAAAAATAGAAACCATCGAATTAGCGTCCGTACGTGAAACCTGTCGCCATGCAGTAAACAAGAGCTGCAGAGTCTGATCTTAACGTGGGTGATGTTTCTGGATGAGAGAGGAACTGTGGTTTCGACGCATGCTGTGAAATAATTCGTTGTCAATGTTAAAGGAGTCATGAGCTGCCTTTTCTTTTGTTTTATATCATTCTCTGAAGTACACGTGTAATGCTTTCCAGATTTTTACATAAAAAGCTATAGAATTTATCATCAATAGATTATTTTCTGTCCTTTTTTAACATCCTTCATCACAACACATAGTTTGAATCAGTGGTGTAGTCGGGGCTATACGCACGTATACTCCGTATGCCTACTTTTTTCCATGAGCTGTTTGGGTATTACGACTTCTGAGGATCAATAATTGCGTATACCCTCGGTATACTCACTTGTTTTTCTGATTAGACTTCCCTAATTTACGTGTATTCGCGTCCCCTTTAACTGTATACCAAATGGTTTTTTTACTTGCATCTTATTTGTTGCAATCAGTGCATTTTTGTTTAGTTTGCGCCATTCCCTGCCCCCTGACGACCGCAGCAGCTGTGAGAAAATTCCGGGAGTTTTTCGATAACGACGACAAGTCAACTAAATGATGTCTCGCTGAAACACCGAGGTAAAATTATTTAAAAAAAGCATGGGCATCGCTTTAGCCCCCTATATTTCTATTCAGTCCCTCTAAATGTTTTGCGATTTCCTCATGAACTGTACACTACTAAATGATCTAACTTAGTCCCCTTTAAATTTGATATGAAACGGCGGCAGACTTCCGCTCCTCCGTTTTCAACTCGTTTTTCGTTTAATCAGCAAACCACAGCTCTGCAGAGTCAGAGCAGAAGGTGTGTTTATCAATAGATTGTTATAATATCAGCATATTTGCAGTTATTTGCCATATAAACAATTGTATCACATCCCAGCAAGCATTTTTTGGTTTAAAAGACGTCTATTAGACGTCTAAACATAGCCTAGACGTCTAGGCTAAATCACGGCTAAATTTGGGCTGTCAGTGAAAATCTAATAGACGTCTATGCATAGCCCAAGATTAGACGTCTAAATTTAGACGGCTAATAGACGACTACATATAGACGGCTAATAGACGACTACATTTAGACGTCTAATAGCCGGTGAAATTTGGTCTAGGCTAAATCACGGCTAAATTTGGGCTGTCAGTGAAAGTTTAATAGACGTCTATGCATAGCCCAAGATTAGACGTCTACATTTAGACGGCTAATAGACGACTACATATAGACGTCTAATAGCCGGTGAAATTTGGTCTAGGCTAAAACACGGCTAAATTTGGGCTGTCAGTGAAAATCTAATAGACGTCTAAGCATAGCCCAAGAATAAACAAGTCATCAAAATTTCAGCTAATGAATGGCTGTTTATACATTTTATAAACCACAAAAATACACATACATATCAACATGTTTTCAATAAGGCACTCCATTCAAACTGATTAAACAAAAGCTTTTATTAATAAAAGCAACATTAACAAAATTAAAAAACATTAAACAATACAAAATAAATATATAAAATGTCAAAGTTATGACAAAACAAACAAGATAAAAACTATGATTTTCTGTTGAACAGAAGATATTTTGAAGAAAGCTGAAAACCTGTAAAAAACATACAATAAAAGTCAATGGTTACAGGTATTCGGCTTTCTTCAAAATATGTTATGTTCAAGAGAAGAAAGAAACTCAAAGGCTGTTATTTTTGCTTTATATACACTCAAAATTATTCTTGTAGCTTAATATTCTGATTGAACAACTGAAAGCATGTGGTCTGTTTTGAGGATGTTTTAAACAAGTTGGGACCATTGCTGTCTATAGAGAATAAGAGAGCTCTCAGATTTCACCTAAAGTATCTTAATTTGTACGACATGAATAATTAAACGTTTTAATTTCTGGTTGAACAAACCCAAGTGTACATGAACCCAAAAGTCCAACCAATCCATATGTGACACTCAGCAGGTTTTGCAGAACTTCTACACCAACATCTGTAGCTCTGCATGGCAGAAAATGCTTTTCATACTTAGATTTTTTTTTGTCTTGTTTCTAGTCCAAATATCTACAAATTCTTCGAGAAGCATTTTCTAGGCAAGCAAACCATATTGTCTTGTTTTCAGAACTAATATGCCAATATTAAATGAGTTTTTCCTTAAAACAAGCAAAATAATCTGCCAATGGGGTCAGAAAAATAATCTTGTTTTTCCTTTTGACATAAGATTATTTTGCTTACCCCACTGCCAGATTATTTTGCTTGTTTTAAGGAAAAACTCACTTAATTTTGGCATATTATTTCTTTAAACAAGACAATATGTTTTGCTTGTCTAGAAAATTCTTCTTGATTTAAGAATTTTTAGATATTTGGACTAGAAACAAGACAAAAAAAATCTAAGTAAGAAAATCATTTTTAGCAGTGCGTCACCAGGACCAGCATCCTCAGCCCAAATGATAAAGATCTCCACTACTGTGTGTGCATTTTGAGATTCAGCCTCTGCATTTTCAGTCCTGGAGAAATAGAAAAAAAAACTGAGATGTGTTCTAAACTCAGTCTTGTGACTCTGTGAGTTTTACAAATACATTTATGAAAGGAGGGCGGGTTGAGACACTTACCACATACTCTTTTACAAGTCTTCATTGAGGTAGATGCGCAGACTCTTTAAATAAGGTAGATCTTCAGGACACAATCACGCTTGATGGTTACATATTAAAACTAGAAAAAAAACATCACCCATCAACAAAAAAATAACATTAGCCACAGGTTTACAGCTTAAGCTGATCACTTATTTACTCACTTATTTTAACTATTTTAGTATCAATGTGTTACATTCAATGTTTCTTTATGTCAACAGCAGTTATATGAATAATGCTTAAATATTGTTTAAAACTTTCATTCTGTGTGTTTGATGTTACTCGAAAGCTTCTTTCAGCTTGAGAATGTACATGCGGCAATCTGCATATGGACAGAGAACCCAGCAATATGAGGCCATAGTGTAAATGTTTTAGTCTAAACTGTTTAAGCAACTCATACCTGCTAGACTGCTCATTTTACACAGCCACACTCAAATATCTGTGGAGAAAAACAAACAGTTACAAATATTAGAGAAGCATTATAATAATAAAAATAACCAACAGCTTACTTTATACTTGATTTTACTGTGACAAGTCAAAATACAGTTACTCATATTACAAAAAAATTACATTTTCCAAAAAATAGTAAAGTTTATTTATCAACCCTGCTGAAAAATCCAGCTTAAACCAGCCTAAGCTGGTTGGCTGGTTTTAGCTGGTTGACCAGGCTGGTTTTAGAGGGGTTTTGGCCATTTCCAGGCTGGTTTCCAGCCATTTCCAGCCTGGTCTTAGCTGGTCAGGCTGGAAAACGACCAGCTTAAACCAGCTAAAACCAGCTTGACCAGCCTGGTTTAAGCTGGTCATAGCTGGTTATGGCTGGTCAAGCTGGTTTTAGCTGGTCAACTCCCAGCCTGACCAGCTAAGACCAGGCTGGAAATGGCTGGAAACCAGCCTGGAAATGGCCAAAACCCCTCTAAAACCAGGCTGGTCGACCAGCTAAAACCAGCCAACCAGCTTAGGCTGGTTTAAGCTGGATTTTTCAGCAGGGAAATCTAAATCAATAACCTTGTAGCAGCATACACAATAGAGGAGGCTGTCTTGTCAAATTATGCTTGAATGAGTTTTTGTAAGAGACAAATGGCTCTAACTAAAATTAGAATTAAATTGGTGTTTGTGTCTCTTTTGTTATGAAATCGCAAGTAAACAATTCTTATAAAAGCTAGAACTGCAGAAGTTTCACCTCATGACTGACTTTTTCATTGACTTCATGAGGCAATTTAATGAAGACCCCTCGCAATGTACAAAATAAATGCACTTAATCTCCGAACTTTGCTTAATAAGTGTTTAATTTTGCTTGTTTAAAAGGTTGTAACACTCTTTTTACACCGTTTTTATTTTTGTCTGAGATTTATTGAATAAAAGGTGTCTGTGCATTGATATTAGCGCAATACTATATTAAAACATACACATATATTAAAAAACATTGCCAAACAACATGATATTAAAGCAGATTACACTTACCTTGCAGGGCACTCGCGCTCAGCACAGCGCTTCAAATTTCAAACGACAACACCTTTCTTCCTCTTGATATGCTGGTCCAGGTCAGTCGACTCGACAAATGTGCAATACCGCCATCTGTCGTGTGGAATATGGAGCTGCGTCCATTTTGCTTAACTGATTAGATCTGGCTTGTTCTACCGTAAGATATAGATAAGATATTATATACATAAGAAATATTATAGCATATTTATTTTTAACTTAAAATAAAAAGGCAGTAAGTCTACAATGAAAACAATTTATGTCAATTTTGCGAGGTGGGTAAAGCCCATCTAATTCAGAGATAAAGTATGGCTACAAATAGAACATGTCACGAGTGGATGTAGTACTGATAATGTGGACGTGACCCAGCAAGCAATAGCCGTCATTTCACCGTCTAGGTGAAGCATAGACCAGATCTAGTCCGGCTACGTGTAACCCAATTTTAGCCCGAATAACCTTAAATTTGGTTGAATGTTGTTTTTTGTAAAATAAACCTTATGAAATGTATGATACTTCATTATGTAAGCAAAGTCAATAACGTTTATGAGGTAACTGCAAGTAATAACTGTAGTTTCACTTTCTCGGTGAAGTATAGACCCAATCTAGCCCAGCTATGTGTAACCCATCTCTAGCCCAAAAAAACTTAAATTTGGTTTCATGTCTTTTTTTGGCAAAATACCTTGTGATATGTATGATATTGCTTCAAGTAAGGAAAGTAAATAGCATTTATAAGGTGTTTGGGTTTTTAATTATATGTGTTGTTTTCATAGCCTGACCGTAGCCCTGAATTAGCTCGTCATCAGATCGGCTATTTATAGCCCACTGATAGTCTAAACTGATTCACTGTAGTATTTGGCCGTGCAGCGCGTGCAATGGTTAATACATCACGTCCGCATTATCAGTACTACATCCACTCGTGACATGTTCTATTTGTAGCCATACTTTATCTCTGAATTAGATGGGCTTTACCCACCTCGCAAAATTGACATAAATTGTTTTCATTGTAGACTTACTGCCTTTTTATTTTAAGTTAAAAATAAATATGCTATAATATTTCTTATCTATATAATATCTTATCTATATCTTACGGTAGAACAAGCCAGATCTTATCAGTTAAGCAAAATGGACGCAGCTCCATATTCCACACGACAGATGGCGGTATTGCACATTTGTCGAGTCGACTGACCTGGACCAGCATATCAAGAGGAAGAAAGCTGTTGTCGTTTGAAAATTGAAATTTGAAGCGCTGTGGTGAGCGCGAGTGCCCTGCAAGGTAAGTGTAATCTGCTTTAATATCATGTTGTTTGGCAATGTTGTTTATTATATGTGCATGTTTTAATATAGTATTACGCTAATATCAATGCACAGACACCTTTTATTCCATAAATCTCAGACAAAAATAAAAACGGTGTGAAAGAGTGTTACAACCTTTTAAACAAGCAAAATTAAACACTTATTAAGCAAAGTTCGGTGATTAAGTGCATTTATTTTGTACATTGCGAGTTGTCTTCATTAAATTGCCTCATGAAGTCAATAAAAAAAGTCAGTCATGAGGTGAAACTTCTGCAGTTCTAGCTGTTAAAAGAATTGTTTACTTGTGATTTCATAACAAAAGAGACACAAACACCAATTTAATTCAAATTTTAGTTGGAGCCATTTGTCTCTTACAAAAATCTCATTCAAGCATAATTTGACAAGACAGCCTCTACTGTGTATGTTCCTACAAGGTTATTGATTTAGATTTGATAAATAAACTTTACTATTTATGGAAAATATAATTTTTAGTAAATGAGTAACTGTATTTTGACTTGTCACAGTAAAATCAAGTATAAAGTAAGCTGTTGGTTATTTTTATTATTATAATGCTTCTCTAATATTTGTAACTGTTTGTTTTTCTCCACAGATATTTGAGTGTGGCTGTGTAAAATGAGCAGTCTAGCAGGTATGAGTTGCTTAAACAGTTTAGACTAAAACATTTACACTATGGCCTCATATTGCTGGGTTCTCTGTCCATATGCAGATTGCCGCATGTACACTCACCAGCTGAAAGAAGCTTTCGAGTAACATCAAACACACAGAACGAAAATTTTAAACAATATTAAAGCATTATCCATATAACTGCTGTTGACTTAAAGAAACATTGAATGTAACACATTGATACTAAAATAGTTAAAATAAGTGAGTAAATAAGTAATCAGCTTAAGCTGTAAACCTGTGGCTAATGTTATTTTTTTGTTGATGGGTGATGTTTTTTTTTCTAGTTTTAATATGTAACCATCAAGCGTGATTGTGTCCTGAAGATCTACCTTATTTAAAGAGTCTGCGCATCTACCTCAATGAAGACTTGTAAAAGAGTATGTGGTAAGTTTGTCAACCCGCCCTCCTTTCATAAATGTATTTGTAAAACTCACAGAGTCACAAGACTGAGTTCAGAACACATCTCAGTTTTTTTCTATTTCTCCAGGACTGAAAATGCAGAGGCTGAATCTCAAAATGCACACACAGTAGTGGAGATCTTTATCATTTGGGCTGAGGATACTGGTCCTGGTGACGCACTGCTAAAAATGATTTTCTTACTTAGATTTTTTTTGTCTTGTTTCTAGTCCAAATATCTAAAAATTCTTAAATCAAGAAGAATTTTCTAGACAAGCAAAACATATTGTCTTGTTTAAAGAAATAATATGCCAAAATTAAGTGAGTTTTTCCTTAAAACAAGCAAAATAATCTGGCAGTGGGGTAAGCAAAATAATCTTATGCCAAAAGGAAAAACAAGATTATTTTTCTGACCCCATTGGCAGATTATTTTGCTTGTTTTAAGGAAAAACTCATTTAATATTGGCATATTAGTTCTGAAAACAAGACAATATGGTTTGCTTGCCTAGAAAATGCTTCTCGGAGAATTTGTAGATATTTGGACTAGAAACAAGACAAAAAAAAATCTAAGTAAGAAAAGCATTTTCTGCCGTGCAGAGCTACAGATGTTGGTGTAGAAGTTCTGCAAAACCTGCTGAGTGTCACATATGGATTGGTTGGACTTTTGGGTTCATGTACACTTGGGTTTGTTCAACCAGAAATTAAAACGTTTAATTATTCATGTCGTACAAATTAAGATACTTTAGGTGAAATCTGAGAGCTCTCTTATTCTCTATAGACAGCAATGGTCCCAACTTGTTTAAAACATCCTCAAAACAGACCACATGCTTTCAGTTGTTCAATCAGAATATTAAGCTACAAGAATAATTTTGAGTGTATATAAAGCAAAAATAACAGCCTTTGAGTTTCTTTCTTCTCTTGAACATAACATATTTTGAAGAAAGCCGAATACCTGTAACTATTGACTTTTATTGTATGTTTTTTACAGGTTTTCAGCTTTCTTCAAAATATCTTCTGTTCAACAGAAAATCATAGTTTTTATCTTGTTTGTTTTGTCATAACTTTGACATTTTATATATTTATTTTGTATTGTTTAATGTTTTTTAATTTTGTTAATGTTGCTTTTATTAATAAAAGCTTTTGTTTAATCAGTTTGAATGGAGTGCCTTATTGAGAACATGTTGATATGTATGTGTATTTTTGTTGTTTATAAAATGTATAAACAGCCATTCATTAGCTGAAATTTTGATGACTTGTTTATTCTTGGGCTATGCTTAGACGTCTATTAGATTTTCACTGACAGCCCAAATTTAGCCGTGTTTTAGCCTAGACCAAATTTCACCGGCTATTAGACGTCTATATGTAGTCGTCTATTAGCCGACTAAATGAAGATGTCTAATCTTGGGCTATGCATAGACGTCTATTAAACTTTCACTGACAGCCCAAATTTAGCCGTGTTTTAGCCTAGACCAAATTTCACCGGCTATTAGACGTCTAAATGTAGTCGTCTATTAGCCGTCTATATGTAGTCGTCTATTAGCCGTCTAAATGTAGACGTCTAATCTTGGGCTATGCATAGACGTCTATTAGATTTTCACTGACAGCCCAAATTTAGCCGTGATTTAGCCTAGACGTCTAGGCTATGTTTAGACGTCTAATAGACGTCTTTTAAACCAAAAAATGCTTGCTGGGCGATGTATTAACCATTGCACGCGCTGCACGGCCAAATACTACAGTGAATCAGTTTAGACTATCAGTGGGCTATAAATAGCCGATCTGATGACGAGCTAATTCAGGGCTACGGTCAGGCTATGAAAACAACACATATAATTAAAAACCCAAACACCTTATAAATGCTATTTACTTTCCTTACTTGAAGGAATATCATACATATCACAAGGTATTTTGCCGAAAAAAGACAGGTAACCAAATTTAAGTTTTTTTGGGCTAGAGATGGGTTACACATAGCCGGACTAGATTGGGTCTATACTTCACCGAGAAAGTGAAACTACAGTTATTACTTGCAGTTACCTCATAAACGTTATTGACTTTGCTTACATAATGAAGTATCATACATTTCATAAGGTTTATTTTACAAAAAACAACATTCAACCAAATTTAAGGTTATTCGGGCTAAAATTGGGTTACACGTAGCCGGACTAGATCTGGTCTATGCTTCACCTAGACGGTGAAATGACGGCTATTGCTTGCTGGGATGTATCAATCGGGTTTCCCCATCTACTGTTTCCTCGGCGCTCCCCTCATCATCACAGCTGTTTCCTCCAGCGAAAATGCAACTCTTAACGAACATTTATCAATTAACTATGATTATAAAACACATGACAGTGCATGTGGCATTATATATATCATACATCCATGCACAGGATTAAACGCAGTGACAGAACCACTCAGTGAATGGACTCATTTTAACTGCATATCAGAGTGAGATCAGAGTGAAACATTATGTGTTGTATCTTGTTAAAAATTATTTCCTATTATGACATATTATGATAGTGAAATATGTAAATTAGCCTGTAAATTTTTTAATATGTTTATATTTATGCCATTTTGAATTATAAAAGTGGCAGTTCTATTTAAAACATGGAAAAATACTTGAGTATAGGCTAGTATTTGAGTTTTTGAAGAAAAAAAAATATATATATTGTTATATTAATTATATAGGCTCATTTTACAAGTCCCTTTAGAGTTAAACAGTTGGCTTTTACCCAGGTTTGACCACAGCTTAATATACTCAGCCAATCTCCGGGTCTGCTGGGGGCACTATTAGCGAAGCATAAATCATTGAATAGGATTAGGCTATTAGCATCTCGCTTTAAAATGAACAAATTTGTTTAAATATTTTTCCTTTTTTAATGGATAGTTCATTCATAAAAAGTAAAATTGTCATCCTTTACTCAACTTTTACTTGTTCCGAACTGGTTTGTCAGTTTTTTATTTTGTTTAACACAAAAAAAAAAGATATTTTGAAGAAAGCTGGACACCTGTAACCATTGACTTCCATAGTATTGGTTTTTTCTTTCAGTAGTTACAGGTAACTTATGTTAAAAAAAAATAAAAATAAAATATATATATATATATATATATATATATATATATATATATATATATATATATATATATAGTTTCGTCGTTTCTTTGCCTACTTTTAAAATTTGGGTTGGGTGGGTAATAGTACACCACTTTTTTTTTTAGGACTACACCACTGGTTTGAATGAGTCTGGAGGATTGTAGACTTGGAAAAAATGTACCCTGGTGTGATCAGTCAACAGTTTTGCATATTTAACCCTTACAGTATGTGCTTTTGGGGATGTCTTCATCCACTCTGGGGTGATTTTGAGTCTTAATTTGGCAATAATTTATTCTGCGTTTCAGCTAGTGGAATGATTTTTGGTGACAAACCTTATTTTGACAAATATTTTGAGAAAATGCATTGAAATTTTTAAAGAACTCAACGATACACTCTGTGCAAATTTACTACCCTTTTGTTATGTTCGGGATGAAAACATCCACTGAATTAAACTGCTGTAAATATGCATCAGATAATTTTTCATTTTTTTTATTTAGCATGAATCTGTTAATCAACCTCAGTCCTGATCAAAACTACTAAATTGTTTAGAAAATTACAGGATTTTAACTATTTAATTGGCAAATTCATAAATGATGTCACTGATTTGGTGAAAAAAAGCACACAAAATGACGTATTATCAATATAAAAAGTAATTGAGGACTGGATTTTTTTTACCTTTAATCAAAGTCTTTCATTCATTCATTTTCTTGTCGGCTTTGTCCCTTGCGGGGTCGCCACAGCGGAATGAACCGCCAACTTATCCAGCACGATTTTACGCAGCGGATGCCCTTCCAGCCGCAACCCATCTCTGGGAACTTCCACACACACATTCACACTTATACACTATGGACAATTTAGCTTACCCAATTCACCTGTACTGCATGTCTTTGGACTGTGGGGGAAACCGGAGCACCCGGAGGAAACCC
Organism: Danio kyathit; assembly: GCA_903798195.1. Lineage (NCBI taxonomy): Eukaryota > Metazoa > Chordata > Actinopteri > Cypriniformes > Danionidae > Danio > Danio kyathit. Next base: position 16,603,104 of record LR812535.1, on the reverse strand, counting down.
ACGCAAACGCAGGGAGAACATGCAAACTCCACACAGAAACGCCAACTGACCCTTAATCAAAGTCTTGGACATGTGAAATAGCATTGCCTTTGATGCATTGTTTTTGATTAATTAAATTTTTTTCTCTCCCTAATTTACTGTTGGTGGCTGTTTTTGCCCCATTGACTCCCATTATTTCATTTTTTTTATTACAAAACCATGACACCATATAATCATCCATTTTTGATGGTTGCTGGTTTTCCCTGTTGAGAACAGGTAAAATTTGTAATTTTAACTGTTGATCATTGGTTGGCCCCATTAACCCTTTGGATCAGAGGTGTCCAAACTAGGTCCTGGAGGGCCGGTGTCCTGGAGAGTTTAGCTCCAACCCTAATCAAACACACCTGAGCCAGCTAATCAAGCTCTTATAGATATACTAGAAACTTCCTGGCAGGTGTTTTGAAGCAAGTTGGAGCTAAACTCAGCAGGACATCGGCCCTCCAGGACCGAGTTTGGACACCCCTGCTTTAGATAGACCTGTGCAAAAAAAGCATGGTTTATGGATTTTATATGGAGTATAATAGCAAATTAAAGCGTGTGAGAGTGACCTTTGTGCACTTACCTTGATTTTACCTTGATCTCAAGGTTTTCATAATCCTGGACCAGGCCGTATCCTGAGCAGCTGCTGTGGTGGTCATGGTGGAGTGAAGCTGCTTTGACACAATCTACATTGTAAAAGGGCTATAGAAATAAGGGTGAATTGAACTGAATTGATGTGTCTGAAAAAATCAAAATATGCATCTCAGGTCTACATGGAGTAAACAAAAACTAAGACTGTGTATTAACGCACGATCAAATGTGGTTATAATGGAAGTCAATGGGACAAAAACAGCCACCAACAGTAAACTAGGGAGAAAAAAAATGAAAATCTAACAATGCATCAAAGCCAACCTTGTTACTAAATCGCTCACACGGCCCAAGACTGTGATAAAAGAAAAAACAAATCCAGTACACAATTACTTTTTATATTTAAAATGCATCATTTTGTGTGCTTTTTTTCAGCAAATCAGTGACATCATTTATGAATCTGCAAATTAAAGAGTTAAAATCCTGTAATTTTCTAAACAATTTAGTAGTTTTGATCAGGACCGAGGTTGATTAACAGATTTATACAAAAAAAATAAAATAAATAAATATATATATATATATATATATACAGAATTTTTATCTGATGCATTTTTACAGCAGTTTAATTGGATGTTTTCATCACTAACATAACAAAAGGGTAGTAAATTTGAACAGTGCACAATGGTTAAAGATAAAAATATATTAATTCCCAAAGCTGTTGTGATTTAGGTTAAAATGCATATTGAAGGATTCGGATTTCTACCATCCCATCCGGTCCCAACCATCTCAGCGTGGATGTTTATCCTTTCCTCATCATCCTATTTTCTCATTATTTTCATTAAAGATAATGAATTGATTATTTGAATGAGTATTTAACCTTGCATTGATTTTAACTAACGAGTAAGTTAAAACAGACTGCCTTTTGTAAGACTTGTAAGAAGGAGCAGTGTCCTTGGTTCTTTCTTTGTCTGTTTATTTTAACTTTGTTTTCAGGAGACACACAAACTGGGTCATAGGTCAGGGGACCTCTCTCTCTCTCTCTCTCTCTCTCTCTGTCTCTCTTTCTCTCTCTCTGGAGCAGGATTACGGATGCTGGGGGGAGAGAACACCTGTTCTTCTTTTTATTGTCATAAAATTGTCTACAGTAATTTAACTTTTGTTGTTGTTAATTCTTGTTAAAGTAATTTCTTTTTATGCTAGATAGACTTTGTGTGTAGTGAGAATATTGTAGCTGAATGTTGATTAAACCAGTTTTGAACTAGTTTGATAAGCCAGCTGAAAGTACAAGAATCAGCCTTGAGTTGCCATAACAAATTGTCGCTTGTGTATATGAATGTCTCCATGGTTCAGAGCTACAGGTCGGAGATCAGCTCTTAATAGTTTAGGGTTGACTTGACCCCCAAGAACCATGCCGCCATCCATATCTGGAGTCAAACAGACAATCTTCCATCGACGCACACATTTAGACTATCCATATCTGGAATCAGATACAATTCTTCCCTGACGCACACATTTAGAATTGTCTATTTCTGCTTTAACCAATGAGAACTGTTTACCTGGATCCCACCTTTTCTGGAGTTGTGTAAAGAGTATAATTGCTGCATTGTTGTATTGTAAGGCAGAGTGGCCTAGGAACTCATTGCGAGTGTTGAAGCTGGCTTCTGCTGATGAAACTGCAAACTATCTTCAGTAAACTTTATTTATTTATTCAAATCTCTGACTCCGGCTCTTCTTCTTCTGACAGACTGGTCATTCTTTGGGTTAAAACTGTAAATACCCCTACAATATATTCTCAATATCATATAATGGTAGTAAAAGACCAAGCAATAGTAACCACAGTTACTCACCCTCGCGTGGTGCAACTCCATTACTCTCAGATCCAATGCAGTGAAGCTTTGTCTTTTAGGTTCATTCTGTCTGAAAATGGAGCATTGAATTGGGCCTTGTCTGTAAAGGAATAGATGGTAAAAGGAAGTGAACAATGGACCAAGCTCATACTGACCTGTCCTGGAACTTAATTGCTAATGCTAATTAATGCTAATGCTAGAATGCAATGCAAAAAGCAGCAGAAAGAAATGATTTGTCTTTGGAGCTGTCATTATTATTTGATTTCTACATAGACCTGTGTTTACATCTTCTGTGGAGGTGGAGTTAAGACACACTGTTACCTAATAAAGGTCATATTAGCTTAGATATAAGCGGTTTTTAGACTAACAAGTAACTGTTGAGTTCTCAAACGTACAGGATGTTTTTATAGTACAATGATGTCGCATGTGTGTGCTCATGCGAATATGTGTGATCTGTTTAAATCATGCGTACATTTTCAGAGCTGCTTTCTTTCCAAGAAATGTTTCATCCAATTAAATGTAAAAATGACAACTTATTAGGGGGGAAAGCATGCTCTGATGGTTCTCTGGCTTTAGTGGAGGTGCTTATCAGTGTAAAAAGAAAGTGTAAAACAAGAGACAACATCAGATTTTGAGCCTCTCTGGAGTGAAAGATCAGCACATATTCAGGATTATGTAGGTCTGGCGTGCTTTTTATATGAGGTGATTTCTCAGCTTAGTCCTTTAAGGAAAAACAAAATCTAAATATCAATTTAAAGGCACAATATGTCATTTTGTCCAAATAGATGGCACATATTCACAACAAACAAAGGCATATTTTAATGACCCCCTCACTGAGCGTTGAATCATGGAGTTGTGGTCTTCATTACATCCCATGGGACTCCTGCAGAAATAATCAATGAGCTAAAGTATTCAAAACTTATGACGGTGTGAAGTAAAGTAAGCTGTCGAAGTGATATGAGAGCGCTGAAGAAATTACAAGATACAAACGTGACGTGGCATGAAAATTTTTTATTATGTCACAATCCACAACTTCCTGTTCTTCCAGTTGTCATCACGTGGGAAAGAAGCAGTGCTGTTTTATCATACCAAATCCATTTAAAGATTATTTTATAATGTGGGTCTGTGCAATCTAATAAAACACACAATATACAGTGCATCCGAAAAGTATTCATAGCGCTTCACTTTTTCCACATTTGTTTTATGTTACAGCCTTATTCCAAAATGTATTAAATTCATTTATTTCCTCAACATTCTACACACAATTCCTCTTAATGACAATGTGGAAAAAGAGTTTTTTTAAATTGTTGCAATTTTACTAAAAATAAAAAACCTGAAAAATCACATGTACATAAGAATTCACAGCCTTTGCCGTGAAGCTCTAAATTAAGCTCAGGTACATTGGAGCTCACCTGTGGTAAATTCAGTTGATTGGACATGATTTGAAAAGACATACACCTGTCTATATAAGGTCCAAGGGTTAACAGTGCATGTCAAAACACAAACTAAGCATGGAATTTTCTGTAGACCTCAGAGACAGGATTGGCTGGGGAAGGTTACAGAAAAATTTCTGCTGCTCTGAAAGTTCCAATGAGCACAGTGGGCTCCATCATCCATAAGTGAAAGATGTTTGGAACCACCAGGACTCTTCCTAGAGCTGGCCGGCCATCTAAGCTGAGTGATCGGGGGAGAAGGGCCTTAGTCAGGGAGGTGATCAATAACCCGATGGTTACTCTGTCTGAGCTCCAGCGTTCTTCTGTGGACAGAGGAGAACCTTACAGAAGGACAACCATCTGTGCAGCAATCCACCAATTAGACCTGTATGGTGGAGTGGCCAGACGGAAGCCACTCCCCGCCTGGAATTTGCCAAAAGGCATCTGAAGGACTCTCAGACCATAAGAAACAAACTTCTCTGGTCTGATGAGACTAAAATTGAACTCTTTGGAGTGAATGCCAGGCGTTACGTTTGGAGAAAACCAGGCACCGCTCATCACCAGGCTAATACCATCCCTACAGTGAAGCATGGTGGTGGCAGCATCATGCTGTGGGGATGTTGTTCAGCAGCAGGAACTGGAAGGCTAGTCAGGAAAGAGGGAAAGATGAATGCAGCAATGTAGAGACATCCTGAATGAAAACCTGCTTCAGAGTGCTCTTGACCTCAGATTGGGGCGACGGTTCATCTTCTAGCAGGACAATGACCCAAAGCACACTGCCAAAATATCAATGGAGTGGCTTCACAACAACTCGATGAATGTCCTTGAGTGGCCCAGCCACAGCCCAGAACTAAATCCTATTGAACATCTCTGGAGAGATCTGAAAATGGCTGTGCATCGTCGCTTCCCGTCCAACCTAATAGAGCTTGAGATGTCCTGGAAAGAGAAATAGGCAAAAATTCCCAAAGACAGGTGTGCCAAGCTTGTGGCATCATATTTAAAAAGACTTGAGGCTGTAATTTCTGCCAAAGGTGCATCAACAAAGTATTGAGCAAAGGCTGTGAATACTGATGTACATGTGATTTTACAGGTTTTTTATTTTTAATAAATTTGCAACAATTTCATTAACTCTTTTTTCACACTGTCATTATGGGGTATTGTGTGGAGAATTTTAAGGAAAATGTAAGGAAATAAATGAATTTAATACATTTTGGAATAAGGTTGTAACATAAAACAAATGTGGATAAAGTGAAGCACTATGAATACTTTCCGGATGCACTGTATTAAAGTGTCTTTGGTGTTTGTCTGTTTTCTATTAAACTAAATCACTAAATCGAGGGTTTGTGACATCATTAGCATGTACGCTTACATGTTGTGCCTTTATTTAGCCATATTATTGTGTGAAATGAGAAAACAGGTTGTTTTGGGGTACATGAAGTTAGCAATCGTGTTCTGACTTGATCTCCATGGTGTCTGAAAAGTAATATAAATCATGTTCACGGTTTCAGGTACACAAGATTTAATCAGAAGTTAGAAAACCAATTTCTTCTCGCTTTAATTTTAATCAGTCTGTTCTAACCTGTGTTTATCTCTATGACTCATATAAAAGTGTTATTAAAAAAAGGTGAATAGCTAAAGATAAATATAACTTTTCAAATGTACCATGGTAACCATAGTTTCTGCCACTGTGCCATAGCTACTTAAAAAAAATAACACAAATGTTTTTAGCTTGTGAACAAATAATGTATTATTTACACTCAATATGTTACGTAGGAGAAAGGGCCGAGAAGAAATACATTTAATACGGGTTTCTGCAGGTTTCTTCAAATCAAATTTTAAGACCGTTATGAATGAAAGTTTAGACTTATACAGGGCTAAACACTAAGGATTTTTTCTAATGGTCTGGTTACTTCTGTAAATAGTTTTTGCAATGGAAGATCATGTAAAGGAATGTGTTGCTTTAGTTTTCTTTCCCTGATTAGGCTATTTAAATTGGTGAATTTGCTGTAAAAACAGCTTTTGTGAATAGTGTCTCTTTGCAATAAAAGACCTGTTTAAAATGATTTAAGACCTACAGCACAATATTTCAGTGAATTTAACAATTTTAAGTCCTTTTTAAGACCCTGCGAACACCCTGTAATAATAATAATAATCAAAAACTAAATATAGATAACCAAACAAGAATCAGTGTCAGGAACAGGGAGCATAAACACACCAGACAACCAACAATAAACAACACTGGAACACAGGTTTATATACAAAGGGTGAAACAGGCTAATGAGTTAACAAGGGGGTGAGTACAGTGAGAATACTAAAACGTTGAATAAATTTGTTATTTTTGTTTTGTGTGGACACAAAGGTGTTCTAGTAGCTTGGTAATATTCTGATTGAGCCACTTGAAAGCATATGCACTGTTTTGAGGATTGAGGATGTTTTGGTCCCTTTCTGGACTTTGAATGAGACAAGATCATTGCTTTCTTTGCAGGATATATGGAGGATGACTTAATTTGTGTTTTGAAGATGAACGAAGGTCTCAGGGGTTTGTAATGACATGAGGGTGGGTAATTGATTACATAATTTAAATTTTTTCCAGATACAGCCCTTAAAAGGTGCATAAGTCATACTTTACATTCTTTAGCATATTTTGACTGTTTCACACATTTTTATACTAGCTCACATGAAAAACATTGAAGGCAGACATTGGATATCAAAAATATCTTGGGAAAATATCATACCCAAATAAAATGTGTGTAATGGATTAGACTTTTAATGGGTAATGTTTTGAATGGGTAATGTATTGGATGAGATTGTTAGATACAAAATCCAATGAAGCTTAATTTCAGTAAAAATCATCACCCTTTAATGACGATTTCCACTTCCACGATTGGAAGCATGCATACATATGTATACACATATATATACACATATCAGATTCAATCAGATTCAAGAACGAGACAGAACTGCATGCAAATCCCTTTGCTTATGCGCCGATTGCCTCTGTTTGTGCACAAAACTTCTTGCACGCCCTCAAATATACTCTGCTCAAGTGCAGATTTTCTTGTGCATGCTCAAATAAACGCTGCTGAAGTGAGTTTATGTAACAAGTATGTCTCCAACATTTATTAGATTAGGAACATTTATAATTGCGTCCAATAGACCTGCAGAGCGGCATTAATGCGTCCTGAAGTGAAACGGCTATAAACTCCAGCAAGATAGTCATTGTATGCAGAGCCATAGGCTATAAAGTAGAATTATGGAAACAGTGTTCATCCTAACTGAAAACTACGTCGTGTTTGCTGGCCTCACGCATCACGCACCTGTCAGTCAGTCTGTCAGTCAGTCAGTCTGTCAGTCAGTTAGTCAGCATGTCACTTTAAAAGGGTTAAACAAATAACCCACAGCACTACGATTACAGAAAAGTTTGCGCTGTTATAATTCACTTACCTTTTAATACGTTTTGGTGCGATTATAACCCGCTATTAAAAAAAACGACTGAATGTTTTTGAATGAGAAGCTGTTATGTAGCCGTGGCGGGATGAATTATGGTGTGGCGCCCCGCCATGGAAGAATGAATGTAGCAGAAACCATGACATATATATACACACACACACACACACACACACACACACACATACACACATACACAATAAATAAATACACAATAAATAGTAGCTTCACTGCAGTAGCTATTCACGCTGCCATTGGCAGCAATAGGTTTTATATATGATTCTAGTTGTATTATACTAATACTATACTATACTAAAACACACTCAAAAAAATATTTTTGCTGCTTGTTTAAACTACTTATTTAAAATAAACTTTTGGGGGGGAAACTATGTTTAAACCACTTAAATTTGTTATGCTAACTTAATAAATTTGTGTTGGGACAGTGAATGAATTGTGTGGAACCCTGCATTTTTTACAGCGCAGCTTCTATATTTATTATTATTTAAAAACTCATTGCAAGAAAAAAAAAAAAAAAAAGTACCAAAATCTAACAGCCAAGGTAAATAATACAGCCTCTGCCTGTCTATTTTGAGATCATCTGTGTCAAAGTGCTTCAGAGAAATAGCAGAGCATCCGCCTGAGTGCTTTTCCACCACCCAAAAAGACAAGCACTTGCACTTGGCGTCTCCTCCAAGATTGAACAACTGCAACACAATCGCTCTGGCTCTTCACAGAGATTACTGTACTTCAGAACAAATGACGGGCTTGTCTGCTTTGCGGCTCAGGGGACTTCAGAGGGTGGTAGGTGCAAGATTGGGGTGAAAGAATTGGCCTTTCAGTGGCCTCCTACGGGATGCGTGTCAATGCACATGGTTGTGGAGACCCAGAAACCGGCCGCGGTTACTTGAGCCAGTGGCTTTGGAGTTAAATCCAGAGTCTAAGCCCTAGGCCGGCACGGCGAGGAGGCCAGAGCTTTGTAGTAGGATTTGTCAGAAGAACAATATAAGCATGAGTTTGTCCTTTGCTCTGCAGGCTCGTGTGGGAGACAACTAGAGTTTCTGGCCCACTTCAGGCGAAAAGACTGTGTTGTTGGATGTGCATTTGCAGATATTATTTTTTCGTATTTTCTGTGTGGGTTTCTGCTGGACATCATGTGGGTGTGCACGGCTCTTGAGGATATATGGAATCGCTAAATTAGTACATACTCTGCTAGAATGATTCACTAAATACTGTGTGAAATTGACTTGTTAAGCAGCTGATATTTAAAGTACATATCAGCACTAAATCAGCATACTATCATCTCAAAAACATTGCAAGAATCAGATGCTTTGTTTCCAGTGAAGACTTAGAGAAACTTGTTCACGCTTTTATCAGCAGCAGGGTGGATTACTGTAACGGCCTCCTCACGGGCCTTCCCAAAAAGACAGTCAGACAGTTGCAACTCATCCAGAACGCTGCGGCCAGGATTCTGACCAGAACCAGAAAATCAGAGCACATCACACCTGTCCTCAGGTCTCTACACTGGCTCCCAGTTACATTCAGAATAGATTTTAAAGTATTATTACTTGTCCATAAATCAATAAATGGCCTAGGACCTAAATACATTACAGATATGCTCACTGAATACAAACCTAGAAGAACACTCAGATCTTTAGGATCATATAAACTAGAAATTCCAAGAGTTCAGTCAAAGCAGGGTGAATCGGCTTTCAGCTACTACGCCCCTCGCTGCTGAAATCAACTCCCAGAAATGATCAGATGTGCTCCAACATTAGGCACATTCAAATCCAGACTGAAAACACATTTGTTTAGCTGTGCCTTTACTGAATGAGCACTGTGCTACGTCCGACAGATCGCACTATTATGTTTTTCTCTTCTTTTTCATTCTTTTACAACCTGTTTTAACATATTTTTATCTCTTTTTATCTGTTGTTTATCATCTGTTTTTATTTTATTTTTTCTTACACTTGTCTTTTTATTCCTGTTTATGTAAAGCACTTTGACTTGCCACTGTGTATGAAATGTGCTATATAAATAAACTTGCCTTGCCTTGCAACTGAAATCAAAACTAGCCATATGATTTTGTTAGCTCACATTGCTAGTTTTGTGATGAACAATTCATCTGTGCGTCTCATTAAGGGTTGAATCACACTAGAGTTCGTTTTCCCTCTTGGTGTGGTTTGTTTGGGCAGGTGTGAATGTAGCAATCAGGTGCGCACCAAAAGCAGACCAAAAAATTGAAGAGGTGGTCTCGGTATGCTTTGAAACGAACCCTGGAGCGGTTCATTTGCCGTGAGAACATGATCCGAACAGACCCAACCGCAATAAATACTGCACCTTTTTGGACTAATTCATCTGCCGAAGTCTGATCCGCTGTGCATTATGAGATAAATAGTGGAGAAAAAATATTTTTTGACAGCACTTTACCAACAATTTTAAACAGAAAGAGAGAGAGAGGGAAAAACATTACCTGATGGATCGTTGGTGATATTTCCGAGAGATGACCATGTTGCAGTTTAAAATTAAACATTGTTTCCAGCCGCAGCCGTGCTTCATTCTCAAAATGTATAGTTTGTCTAAAGTGATGTATACAAACTAAATAGTAAACTTTGACCAGGAATACAATCTGCCAGCGCAATTTCCTCCATAGTAAAAAGTGACATTTTGTGTCTGCCGGTTTGTTTATTTGCGGGAGTTCATTTCCCAGCATGTTAATTCTGACCAATCGAAAAGCAATTCTGGAAATATGTTCAATATTATCTGGCCAATGAGTGATGTGGATTTTGTCACATGACTGCATTTTGGTTCTTTCAACTGGTTCGGACCAAAGCAATCAGTGTGGTGTGAAAAGGACACAAAAACAGCAGAAAAATACTACAATGTATCATTCATTGCCCTTGGTCCGGACTAAAAATTGTTTGCCCTTGTAATCTTTAATTGAAATCTGATTACGTCTGTCTGAGGTAGTAAATGTGGGTAACATACTTAACCACACACCTCCAACTGTCAGTTTTAACAACAAATAAAAATGGTGAAAAGGAGGAGGAGCCTTTTAGGTTGTAATAACTCTCCCGAAACCCTTTTCCTGATCTTTCTGAACGAAATGCCTATTTTTACTACATCCATTCAGCTCGCAGTAGAAGAAACAAGCCACGCTGTTTTCCCATTTAATATTCCATTTCTGTAGGAACTGCGTCACAATACAAAAAAAAAAATGGTCACAGCTTTCGATTTATGTGGACTTTAAAGTTTAAGCTGAAAAAGGAGAAGGTAAAATCACATTCATTCTCATAATAGATAAAGTCGTGAAGTAGATTTTTATTTTCTAAATCTATGTAAAGACACATTTAATTGGGTAAATAGAGGGCCATATCAATTTGCCATTATACACTCACCGGCCACTTTATTGGGTACACCTGTCCAACTGCTTGTTAACGCAAACTTCTAATCAGCCAATCATATAGAAGCAACTCAATGCATTTAGGCATGCATCTACTGGGATTTTCACGCACAACCATCTCCACAGCCTCCATGCCACAGCCTACCTGAAAAATTGTTGCTGACCATGTCCATCCCTTTATGACCCCAGTGTACACATCTTCTGATGGCTACTTCCAGCAGGATAACGCGCCATGTCATAAAGCACGAATCATCTCAGACTGTATTCTTTTTTAACTGTTTGTTTTATTAGAACATAACACAAAATCAGAGATACATCAGAAATAGTCAGTAAGGATACAGATGGATATTTAAAACATTAGGGAGAAAGGGGAAGAGGAAAAAAAAATAAATAAATAAATAAAAATAAATAAATAAATAAAATAAATGAAAGAGACATTTGCAAAGTTTTTTTAAAACAATATATATTGTGTTAAAGTTATATATAAAAATAAATTAATTAATAAAAAAAATAATAATAATAATAATAAAAGAAGGGGAGGGGGTGGGGGGCAATTGGAAGACATCTCATATACTTATCGTGTATGTAATGTAGCTGTTTATTAAATCTATGTTTAATGTTTAAAGTTAGTCATGTATAATTGTTAAAATTGGGTTCCATCTTGCTTCAAATATATTCATCTGAAGTCTAAGGCAATATGTTATTCTTTCCATTTCGTAAATTTCTCTAATTTTTTTTATCCATTGTTCATACGTAGGTGGGTCTGATCTGAGCCAGTTAGACGTAATACATTTTAGTGCTGCAGAGAGCAATATTTGAAATAAGTAAATACCTCTTCTTTCCCCCATGCTCTCAGGCACCATACCCAGGACTGCCACAGCAGGTTCAAAAGGAATATCAATACAAAATATGTCTCCAAGTACCTTATAGATATCATTCCAGAATTGCTGTAGTTTTGGGCAATACCAAAAGATATGAGAGTGGTTCCCTAAATGATCACCACATTTTCTCCAGCATCTATTAGATGAGCCTGCTCTTATCTTTGCTACAATTTGTGGGGTGCGGAAATATCTTGTAATGATTTTCCACTTGAATTCTCTCCATATATTTGAGTTTGTGACTCTGTGGGCTTCTGAACATATATCAATCCAGTTTTCTTGCGTAATCTCTACCTGCATTTCAGCCTCCCACCGTTCTTTATATGCAAAAGTGTTATATGGATGATATGATAACAGACTTTTATATAGTTTAGAAATAATTTGCTTGCCAGTAGTCCCCATCTGTATTTTCATCATTAACTTCTCTATTTCATTTGGATTGATGATATTCTCCCATTCTTTATGTTTTGTAAGATAATCTCTTATTTGTAAATATCTGTAGAAATCTGTTCTTGGTAATTGAAATTCTTCTACTAATTGTTCGAATGATTTTAAATTGTGTTTGTCGATAAGCTGATATATGAAATTTAGTCCATTATTTGACCAATTTTTAAATCCAGTATCTAATACTGATGGTATGAATGCATTTAGTGTACTTATACTAGATAATGGGGAAATTGAATGATTGATTTTTAACGAAATTTGTATCTTTTTCCATATTTTTAAAGTAACTCTGGTCCATTTGCCCATTACTACATTACCCCTGCTAGAGTCTGTAAAAAGGAGTGACGACAGTGGACACTGACAGAGACTTTTCTCTATGTTTAACCAACGTGTATCCATATTGTCCTTCAACCATGCTTCTATTGGTTTTAGCTGTGCGGCCCAATAATAAAGTTTAAGATTGGGAAGACCTATCCCCCCATCCTCTTTTATAAGCTGTAGTGTTTTATATTTTATTCTTGGCCTTTGGCCTGCCCAAATAAATTTTGAGATCTGCCTTTCTAGTTTCATCAAGATATTTCTGGGGATTTCTATGGGTAGCATTTGAAAGAGGTAAAGGAGTCTGGGTAATATATTCATTCTTATACTTTCGATACGGCCAAAGATGGATAGAGGGGTATCCGACCATCTTTGTAAGTCACTTTGGATACATCTGATTAATTTAGGATAGTTTGCTTCATACAAGTCCTGTAGATGAGGAGGTATATGAATCCCTAGATATTTGATGCCCTCATTGGGCCATTTAAAGCCACTCTGTTTTATCACCTTTTCTGGTATTAGATTTCCAATATCTAATGCTTCAGTTTTATCTATGTTCACTTTATAGCCCGAGTATCGTCCAAAATATGAGATAGTTTCTTTGAGTTTGGGTATTGTTAGTTGTGGATTGGATAAGAACAGCACTACATCGTCAGCATAAAGTGAAATTTTATGCTCTTCTTCACCTATTTTAATACCTGTTATCGCTTCACTTTCTCGTATGAGCTGTGCTAGTGGTTCTATGCTTACAGCAAATAGCAGAGGAGATAGAGCACATCCTTGTCTACATCCTCGTTCTAATTTAAAGGGCCTTGATTTATGTCCATTAACTCTAATTGAGGCTTGTGGGTTGGAGTACAGGGTATTTACCCATTTAAGAAAGTTGGGACCAAAATTAAATTTCTGCATAGTATGGGTCAAAAATTGCCAGGAGACTCTATCAAATGCTTTGTATGCATCCAATGATATAATTGCGGTATTTTCTGCTTTTGATGTAGAGTAATTAATTATATTTAATAATCTACGTACATTGTCCCCATAGTACCTCCCTTTTATGAATCCTGTTTGATCTGGGTTTATAATATGAGAAATTATCTTGTTTAGTCTTTGAGATAGGATAGAGGTCAATATACGGAGATCTCCATTTAATAATGATATGGGTCTATATGACTGACAGAGTGTTGGGTCTTTCCCTTCTTTATGAATAACCACTATTGTTGCGTAATTCCAGGATGGGGCCAGTATACCTGTATCGAAGGCCGAGTAGTAAGCATTTGCTAATAATGGAGTAATGGTGTCTTTAAAAGCCTTATAGAATTCATTTGAGAAACCGTCTGGACCGGGACTTTTGTTATTTTTAAGATTTGAGATTGCCTCTAGAATCTCTTCTTCTGCAATTGGTTTATCCAGTTCGGATCTCATAGATTCCGTCAATTGTGGCAACTGTATACTCTCCAGAAAACGCTTAATTTCCTGATCATCTGAGCATGTATCATTATTCAGACTGTATTCTTGAACATGAAAATGAGCTCACTGTACTTAAATGGCCTCCACAGTCACCATATCTCAATCCAATAGAGCACCCTAGGGATGTGGTGGAAAGGGAGATTCACATTATGGATATGCAGCCGACAAATCCATTGATGCCATCATGTCAATATGGACCAAAATCTCTGAGGAATGTTTCCAGTACCTTGTTGAATCTATGCCACAAAGGATTCAGGCAAAAACGAGTCCAACCTGGTAATAGTAAGGTGTACCTAATAAAGTGACCGGTGAGTGTATGTCTTTGTAAACAGGTGGTATGTTAAGGCAAGGGGTCATAAAAGAGCACAAGAGAGAACTTGGGGATACAATGCAGTACCACCTGTGTAAATACAGCCAGAAAAGCATGAATTATATACAACATATGTTGAAAATGTCATGTATGTTCGAAAAGTCACATACTGTATGGGAGAGAAGGGTCCAGTTTAAATGTTTGAAATATAAACACTAGTCATGATCGCAAAATTGAAATGTATGTGAAAAAAATAGTTATGAATACATTAGATATGTAACCAGGAACCAGCTCTGAAAACACAAAGGTGGGAGGAAGCAAGGATAAAGGGTACAGCAAATTTGAGGGACATCAGATTTGTCCTGGGAGAGACTGCAGATGGGCTTGCTACGGACTATCTTGACAATATCCATTCATTCATTTTCTTTTCAGCTTAGTCCCTTTATTCATCAGGGCTTGCCACAGCGGAATGAACCGGCAACTTATCCAGCTCATGATTTACACAGCGGATCCCCTTCCAGTCACAACCCAAGACTGGGAAACACCCATACACTCTTGGATTCACACTCATACTCTACGAGCAATTTAGCTTATTCAATTCACCTGTACCGCATGTCTTTGGACTGTGGGGGAAACCAGAGCACGTGGAGGAAACCCACGCAAACAGGGGGAGAACATGCAAACTCCACACAGAAATGCCAACTGACCCAGCCCAGGCTCGAATTAGCGACCTTCTTGCTGTGAAGCGATCATGCTACCCACTGCGCCACCGTGACGCCCTATTGGAATATCCAATAAAGTCTATTCTTTTGATATTCATGACCTCCAGACTGAGTTTGATTAATTAATGGAACAGCCAGAAACCACAACAGTCGCAAATCATTTCATTACTCTAGAAGCATGAGAATTAAGCAATTTACTTACATTTTTCTCAGTATTTGCTAGATTTTGCTGCTGCCATGGTGCTTCACATGATGTCTAAATCTGTGGCTGTATTACCAACCAGTTCAAAAATCTCAACCCAATGGGGATGCGGGAACCCAACCAGGCCAGACAAAATGTCTACAAGAAATATAAACAGAGTCGAGGAACATAGCAATTAGGAGGAAAACGTACATTTTAGGCTTGTGTATGTGGGAAAAACACAACGAATGTTTTGGAGAATTTGAGATATGAAAGCACAAAGCTCTGCAGTGGTGCAAACATGGTGTAGACTGCTACTCTGTGCCTTGGGGCTTTCCATACTACATCAAAATAAAAGATTGAATGCCATCTCCCACTGGAGCCCAGCAGCCGCGGTGCCACTTTCAGCACCCAAATGACTGCAAATACTAAGATCAACGCTGCATCTCACATATATCTAAACACAAAAAATGTCACTTGCACTAAATACAATGTGTTCTGACCTTGCTGGCATGCATAGCATTTTTGCTCTTACTATTTCTGTTATATCATATTCAATCAGCAGCAATTACCAATGGGAGTACAGAAAGTTATTCAGCAACTTCTATAATGTGGAGCACCTAAACAAACACTGTGTAACCTCAGACATCAAAGTTTTTCAAAATTGTGCTAAGACAATAATGGGTGTTGTTCAATAGTTTTAGCTTTGATTAAAGGATCCTCTTGACTGTAAATATATACAGGGTGTGAATTGCAGGGGCGTTGGACTCCCCTAATTAATGCTTGAACCACCTTGAAAGACATCGAAAACATGTGTGGGGGTTCTGAAAAATTGTTTGCACTGACAAAAAAAAAAAAAAAAGTACTTACCAGGAGTTTGAAACCATGAAGAAACATCTCCATTAGATCTTAAACCCAATGACTAGCCCTCCTAATCACAGCTGCCATGTGGCTTGCCATGTGGTTTGTGTGTGTGTTCTGAAAACAATAACAAATCTTCCAATTACTGGAGCTAAATGCTACACTTTAAAATACTATTTTGTAATTAAGAGTGGGATCTGAACCATTAGAACATAGGACTTTAAAACCAATTCCTTAAATCGCATTGATTGGCTTCTTAAAGGGATAGCTCACCTAAAAATGAAAATTCTGTCATCGTTTGCTCATTCCATTTGTTCCAAACCTGTGTTTGTCCTGTCTTTATCCTGTTCAACAAAGCACTTATTTTGTTACCAGGAGTGGGGTTTGAACCCACTAGGACAATTGCCCATTAGACCTTAAGTCCAAAGCTTTAAGCACTCGGCAATCCTGGTTAACATCTCCAAATCATTGGCAATTTTTTTCCGTATTATTGTAGATGATTTAATTTTAGTAATTATGAATTATATTATAATACACATAATTTATCAAATGCAACAACTTCTTAAAATGTATTTTATTACCAGTAGTGGGGTTTGGACCCACAAGAACATCGTCTATTGGATCTTAAGTCCAACACCTTAACCTCTCAGATACCTTGGTTAAATAGAGCACATTTTTGCATCATTTTCCCATATGATTATAGATGTACCATAAACAATAGCATATCAGTAAATCCATTGAAGCACTTTTTAGTTACCAAAAGTGGGGTTTGAAATGTACGAGAACATTTGTTCCTTTAAGTTAAGTCCAAGCCCTTAACCACTCAGCCATCCTGGTTAACTTCCACACATCTTTGGCAACATTTTATTAAAACTGTATAGCTAACGATAATTCATCAATGCATTGATGCAACAACTTATAAAAACTTTTTTTTTTACCAGTAGTAGGGTTAAAACCCATGAGGACATTTGTCCATTGGACCTTAAGTCCACTGCCTTAACCACTCAGCCATCCTGGTTAAATCTATCAGATCTTTGGCAACATTTATTCCATATTATTACAGATGGCAATAATCTTCATCAACAATTTGAAGTTTGAACCCACAAGAACATTTGTCCATTTAATCTTAACCACTCGGCCATCCTGGTCATTTTTTTCCTATTTTATTATAGATGTACCAAAGACAATAATATTTAGGCAAATGCAATGAGCTCCAACGTTAGCTGTAGCTAGTTAACTAACCTGACTGACGAAGACCAACATCCGACCGTTGGCTTGGTGTTTCCCAGGCCTTAACTCAGGGGTGCCCAATCCTGTTCCTAGTTCAGCTCCAACCATGACCAAAACAACTAAACCAACTAAGTAAGATCTGAAGGTGCACTTGGTAATTAAGGACAGGTGTGTTTGATCAAGGTTGCAGCTAAAGTTAGATCTCCAGGACCAGGATTGGGCACCCCTGCTTTAACCTTTCAGCCTTCCTAGTTGATCATACAATTATTTCTATATTATTATAGATCATAGGTGTCAAAGTCAATTCCTGGAGGAGATTCTTTTGGACGCCTCGATTATTTGGATCAGCTGTGTTTGACTAGGGTTGGAGCAAAACTGTGCAGAGCTGTGGCCCTCCAGTAATTGACTTTGACACCTATATTATAGATGTACTAAAGACAATAGTACATCGTCAAATCCATTGATGCAACAATTTTAAAGTACATTTTTAGTTACCAGAAGTGAGGTTTGAACCCACGAGGACATTTGTCCATTGGATCTTAAATCAAACGCCTTAACCACTCAGCCATCCTGGTTCAACGTATTACATTTTTGCATCGTTTTTACCCATATTATTATAGATGTACCTAAGACAATAACATTTTATCAAATGCATTAATGCAACGAATTTAAAGCACTTATTTTGTTACCAAGAGTGGCGTTCGAACCCATAAGGTCAGTTGTCCATTGGACCTTAAGTCCAACGCCTTAACCACTCAGCCATCAGGTTAACTTCTCCACGTCTTTGGCAACATTTTTTTCCCATATTTTTGTAGATGTACAGAGATGACAATAACATTTGTTCAAATACATTGATACAACCACCTTTAAGTACTTAGTTAACAGAAGTGTGGTTCGAACCCACAAGAAAATGTTTGTCATTTGGAGCTTATTATGGTAATTTTAACGTTATAAGTAATGTGGTTCAAACGATGGATCTGCGACAGAGAAACTACGGGTTTTGGGAAACACTCGTCACTACATCGTTCTTTTCCCAAATGATGCATCGTACTAAGATAGTTCAGCTGCGAGTTACGTCGCTGATTGGGAAATGCACCCATGATCTGTTGACACTTCCGTTGGCGCTTCAAAAGTTGAGAAATTCCCAACTTCTGCAGCGAGCAGCGCTGCAACGCTTGATGTCACCCATTCAAAGTGAATGGGAAGCGTTGACGCTGACGCCCCGTGTAAATCAGGCGTAACAGTTTGAAGTTACAATGGGTTGACTTACTTTAAGTAGTCAACTAATCACTATTAAGGAAATGGGTTTACTCACTTTTAAGTAATTAATCAATTTTGACAGCATCTGCAGTCCATATAACTTCTCACATCACTTTCTCATCATTCAAAAAGTGTCATTCTGATTGTTTCATCTTCTAAGAAGAAAAGGAAAACAAGGAGAGGGATAAGAGATGAACAGCCCCAGCACTGAAACATTTGATGAATGCATGCTGCAGAAAGGATGTCGACATGATTAGTGAAAAGCAGCCTTGATCAATGCAGCAGCAGACGTCAAGTTGAAAATCACCAGTGGACTGAGTTCACCAAAGCAAACTTAACACCAACCCGCTCAGTTTAATTCCTCCTTTACAACAGGAGTCACGCACAAATACGCTCCTGAGACCGGAGTCCAATCGGATCCCCCGTGAGCCTGACAACTGAAAGAACAAACTGTTAAACTACCCTAAGTGACACACACTAGTGTCAGTGAACATGTCAGTTAAGCCATTTATAAGGGACTCCCACACCCGCTTATTAAAAGAGCCTGCTTTCATTGAGCTGTACTCAATCATTCTGCCTTTAAAGCTTGGGGGAAGGAATCTTGATATTGATCTAAAAATCAAACTGTTCTCACATGACTGCTAGGAAAAAAAACCTGACCAATGACAGAAAGCTAGCACTGCAAGATCACACACTGACAACGTGAGGAACACAATCATTTATTTGAGCACAAACAGTAATATTAGACTATCATACTATTGTTTAGACACATTTAGTGAAAAAGGTAAAACAAAAAATAAATAAAATGTCACCAATAAAGTGGTAAGTGACCATTTGAGATCTACCTTCCTGCAGAGTTCAGCTCCAACCCTGACTAAAAACAACTAAACCAACTAAGATCTGAAGGTGCACTTGGTAATTAACAACAGGTGCCTTTGATCAAGGTTGCAGCTGAACTCTGCAGGAAGGTAGATCTCCAGAAACAGGATTGGGCCCCCCTGCCTTAACCTTTCGGCCATCCTACACTGTCAATCCTAAAAAGTTAAGGTAACTCAAACCATTTGAGGATACCGATAGCAACAAACCATTTAAGTTCAAAAACTAATCCTAATGAGTACTGTGAATTTAATCCATTTCAGTAAATGAAGCAATTTGAGCACAGTAAAATCCAATAAAGGAAAGAGAACTCAAACCAACTGAGTACTGTAAAACCTAATAAGTTAAGCCAACTCAAACAGTTTGAGGAAACTGATTGCTACAAACTATTTGAGTTAAGAAACTAATCTATATGAGTACTGTGAACTTTACGTTGAAGTAATGAGGTATTTAATTAACTCATCACCTTCAACACTGAATTCATAACTCTTTTCAAATGAGTAGAATTAACTTTCCGTCAATTTGAGTTAACTACACTCATTTCATTTGATAAAGTTGACTGTTGGGTTTTACAGTGTAGTTGAACATACAACATTATTTCCATATTATTATACTGTAGATGTACCAAAGACAATAGTATATCATCAAATCCATTGATGCAACAACTTTAAAGCACATTTTCAGATATCAGGAATGGGGTTTGAACCCATAGACACTTGTCCATTGGATCTTAAGTCCACTGCGTTAACCACTCAGCCATCTTGGATGAACTTACTACATTTTTGCATAATTTTTTTCCCATATTACAGTTTTTCTCAGTAGCTTTGGTGCATTTCTCACAGCACTATTTACATTTGCACAAGAGTTAATGCATTTCTCAAAACAATTAGTCATTTGAGCACATCGGAGTAGCAGTTTTTCATTCCTTCCAACAAATTGCAAATGCTTTTGGACATGCATCAATTGCTTTCATACAACTCTCTGCTGTTTATAACATTATCATTTGCTTATGTCATGTCAGTCACAAACTAAACTTGTGAATGCTGAATAGTCATTCCATATAAAACTAATAGTCCTCATTTCATTACTTGAGTCTTTACATACAAAAATGTTGAACTAGTTGTCAAAATCTGTCTAATTAAATTTTATAAAAAAACAATTAATCTCTTTTTTTCCTGAAAATGTCTTCTAAATTGAACAATTTCAGGAATGATTTACAGACCTGTGCATGTTGTAGGTTCAGTTTCAATATGTACTGCAATATTGTTTCCAGTTGTGCACAGCTCTACCCAAAGGAAGTTTATGTTTGTTGTAAATAAGTGTGTATTTATTCTTTTGCACAATGCTGTGAATAAATTAGAATTGCAAAGAGCAAATGCAGTAAAAATGTGAAACATACATATTCAGTGTCTTGTACTAAGATACCTCACTAAATGCAGTGAAATGCATTAACTGTTGTGCAAATGGAAATAGTGTTGTGAGAAATGCACCAAAGCGACTCAGAAAAAACTGTATTATAAATGTACTTAAGACAATAACATTTCCCCAAATGCATTCATTTGGATCAGCTGTGTTTGATTAGGGTTGGAGCAAAACTGTGCAGAGCCCCTTTTTAAAAAAAATTATAATAATAAATAAAATGTCACCAATAAAGTAGTAAGTGACCATTACATTGATAATTTGAATGAGAACATTTGTGTGTTATTGCTACTGATGGCAGCAGTGAAAATTGGTGTTTTTATGAGTGGTGCTATTTTTCTTTGGTTGTAATTATTGATCATTTTATTATCTTACAACATAAATATGTATTAGGAGAAAATGTCAGAGAAAAAGAAAAAAGTATTCAGTATAAAAATTGCTGAATATTTACTGAATTTTTCATTCTGTTTGACCTTAAAACTGCAGTGTGTATTACAATATTCTCTGTAGTTGCTTTAGAATATTTACAGTGAAAAGCAACCTATATTTATATACATATAAAATATTTATTTTATGGGTATTTTTAAATATGCTTTATTATTGAAATATATTTCAATAATTCAATGTTATCCTGTACTTTGTGCTTAACTTGAAAAAAAAAACAATAAACAATTTAAAAAATATATTTATTACATATTATTATTATTATTATATCATTCTATGCCAATTAGTTATTCTTTATCACATAAAGACCAAAAATATATTTTTTAATAATAATAAAAGTCTATCCATTAGTACTGTATTCTTGACAGTAGACTTCCTTGTACTGTTTGTTCTTGGCTCGGTTGTCCTCTCCAGCTGTCATTGATTTGTTTTTCTTTTTGTTTTTTTTTACTTGTGTTTTGTATATTTATATATATGATAGTTTATTTTGTGTTATTATGCTGTGTTTCTATTTTTAGGTGTGACTTTTTAACATTCTGTTAAGGGTCTACAGATGAAAAATAGCCATTCTTAGCTAATTCTGGCACATTTTACAGTAATGTTTATTAATGTACATTGCCCCTGTAAACAAATAAACTAAACTAAATCCATAGGCCTTTAGATAGATAGATAGATAGATAGATAGATAGACAGACAGACAGACAGACAGACAGACAGACAGACAGACAGACAGACAGACAGATAGATAGAATAACATTTCTGGATATTTCAGATTATACTGTAAAATGACCATCAGACAGTAAACCTCCTTCTTTTAAAAGGGATAATTCGCTCAAAAATGAAACTTTCCTCACGATTTACTCACATTCAAGTGGTTATAAGCTTATGAATTTCTTTCTTCTGTTTAAAAAATACCATTGACATACATAACAGGAACACTTTTCCAACATTTCTCAGTAATATCTTCAGGCTAATATCTTCATTTGGATTCAACTGAAGAAATAAACTCAACCCAAACGACGACAGAATTTTCATTTTTGGGTTAACTATCCCTTTAAGGATTACACCCAGCCTCCAACATTGATTCGTTTAATCAGTTGTCGTGTGTGTCTCTCTCTTCAGTGTCATCTCACAGTAAGTAATGTATGAACCACACAGCTTCACTAAGACATGTACAGGTTGAAATCGGTTGAAATGAAACCCACCGAGACAGCACGACAAAAAGTTCCCCTCTGTTCACCTCGAACTGGTCCCTCTGTCCTGTTTACACAGCACTTTTTCCCTCTGGAGACGATCAATGGAAAGGCTTCATCATCCCGCTCATCAGAGACAGACAGACAGCACTAATGAGCCTCAGAAACGGCTGACTGCTCACTTTCTCTGAGCCAGAAGGGCACGCAGGGTTACACTGGGAAGACGAACAAAGATCCTGTAGAAGCATTAGCATGTAATAATGACGACCCATCATGAAGCACAGCACTTAAAAGTCAATTTGAATCGCATGTATAACATTAACCAATCATCCTTCACAATAAGGCAGGTGCGTTTAAAGGGCCAGTTCAACAAAAAAAAAAAAAAAATGGTCAAATAATAGTAGTTTGCTGTTGCGAATAAGTTTAGAGACTGTTCAATTATTCAGTATATCCTGATATACATGTGCTATACCAAAGACTATAGAATACACAAGACATGTCACTCATATCTTTTTGAATGGGAAAAAGTGTAACGCAGTGTTGCCAGATTGGAAATGTCAAAGTATCGTACCAGAACCTCAAAATTATCGTATTTGGAGGTAAATTATCGTACACAAGTCAAATGGAGAGTATACAGCTATTATCTAGACACATAGCGTTTTGACACAGCGTGCAAATTACCACAATACGTAAAAAATTTACCTTTGGTACCTTAGTGGGAAGGTTCAAAGTCCACCTCCAAGTCGCTGTCACTGGACACCTGCGTGTTGCCAGATGTTAAGGGATTCATTTTGCGGTACAAACTGGAGCGCAACATAGTGCTGGTTTGCTCGAAAGCAGTGCACCCTCCCGAATTTAACACACTCTGAGGTGTGCACGAACCCATTCACAGTATCTGTAATGAGCTGATTTTGTGGCTGTGTTTTAATGAGATTAACTTTGGAAAAAACACGTTCACATAACGCATTTGAATGGGGGAAAATGAAAACATCAAGGGCAAACTCCCGTCCTTCTCACTTTCCTTTTCAGCACTAATTTTTTTAACTTTATTGCTTAAACGATCGACCTCAACCTGAAAACTACTGACCTAAGCACGGCCGTGCGCAGCAGGAATGTTAACTCGTGAGAGAAAATGTGACGTAAGATGGCATAGAAAACGTGCACAACTCCACATTCTCCTCAGTAGACAAAAGATGCAGCTAGATCAATAAATATAGAAGCCCTAAGATAACAATGAAATTCTGTTTAAATGCCATAGAACTCTGAAATTATCGTACATTATAGGATTTTTTTCATTATTGATCGTACATCGTACAAAGGTCAAAATTATCGTACAAATCAGATGTCTGGCAACGGTGTTGTAATGTCAATATAGTGAATAAAGCTCCGCCTACTAGTACAGGAGCCAATCATCGATCGCTATAATGTGAATAAATCCCGCCTTCTAGTACAGGAACTAATCATCGATCGCTATAGACCGGGCTTGGACCAGACGCGAGTTTTTGCAGAATTTGTGATTTGGATGTTTAGAAATGAAACTAAAGAGACAGTTGTTGTTTAATTTGATTGGTGATTCCTAATATGAAATTTAACTGTAAGCTTGGCAAGCAGTTTTGGAGAATTTGATGTTTCCCCATTCAGACAGAATACTGCTCGAGAGGTGTTTCAAAGATGGCCGCCGAGTGAAATGACTTGCCTTAAAGGGGCTTTGGCTATACTGGTATGTGGACATATCAAAATACCGTGAATAATTATTATTGAAATATTTCATGAGTGTCTTTTAATGCAGTGTTTCTCAATCCTATTCCTGGAGAATTACCAGCTCTGCACATTTTCCATATCCCCTTACCAAACACATCTGATTCAGATCATCAGCTCATTAGCAAAGACTGAAAGACCTGTAATGGGTGTAACAAAGGAGACATCCAAAACATGCAGTGTTGGTGGTCCTCTAGAAATGTGGTTGAGACGCACTGTTTTAATGAATATTCATACTGTTTTATTGGCAATAGTTGTTCATCACAGCACCAAATGAATGAAGACTTAAAAGGAAATTTATTTTCCAACATTTTCACCTGTTAATCTGGCCTAGGACATTGAAAATTCTATGATAGGATTTTGTTCGTTAACGTATAGCAACTATAATGTGGTAATTTTTTTGTTGTTGATTTTAATGCATTAAATAATGTTTACTAATGACTCTTTAATGTAAAGTGTTACCTGTTGTACTTTATCATTCGTTTAATATTTAATTTCTATATTATTGGATTTAATACATATATACAGTAAATGACAGGTGTCAAAGCCAGTTTCTGTAGGACCGCAACTCTGCAGTTTACTTTCAATTCATTCAGGCTTGTTTGTAACCTACAGGAAAAGCTGCGGTCACACTTTTGACCCCATAGACTTCCATTCATGTGAATGCGTCAGACCGGAAATGCAAGCTCATGCAGCATGTTTTGCAGTTCGCTGCGTTGGAAAGTTCAAGCTTGGTGAAGTCTGACCTGCGAAATTGCATCACTTCACTGCGTGAGACCAATCGAGGATCAAAACATGACCTCTCTAGACAGAAATTTAAATATGGAACAATCGTTTGCTTTTTAAAGATCTAATCATCTTGTTTAATATTGCCACTTTTCGCACGCACAAACTCTAGTGTGACCACGGCTTAAGTGTGTTGAAGCAGAGTTGGAACTAAACTGTGCAGAGCTGCGGCCCTCCAGAAACTGGCTTTGACACCTGTACAATAAAGCAATACATACATTTTTAGGTTCTTACCGGTTCATAATTTTTGCAGCATAGGTTAATACTGTGATAATACTGTATATCGTGATAAAAGCATGAGCAATTAATCGCAACAAGAGAATTTGATACCGGCGAAAGCCTATTAGAAACCACAATCATTTCAATAAGACACCAGTACATCGTCAGCAAAAATAGTTATTATTTTTTTGCATGTTTGTTTTTTTGGACTCTCATAGCCAATGTCTTGCATTTTAAATCACCAAGGACCTCAATTTCAGCTAAAAATCTTTGTTAACCACAAAAGATTAAATTTTGAAGAATGTTGGCAATCTGTAACCATTTACACCAGTGGTCTCGAACTCAATTCCTGGAGGGCCACAGCCCTGCACAGTTTAGCTTCAACCAGCTCCAACTCACACCTGCTTTAATAGTCTCTAGTAGTCTTGAACACCTAGTTGGATCAGCTGTGTTTGATTAGGGTTGGAGCAAAACTGTGGCCCTCAGGAATCAAGTTTGAGACCTATGGTTTACACCAATAGTAGGCAAATCAGACACTATTAAAGTCATTGGTAACGTTTAAACTGGTTTGAAACAAGTCAAGGGTGAAGAAATATGGTAGATTTTTCATTTTTGAGTTAACTATTATTATAAGATTGAGACAGATTATTTTATACATTTTCTTCAAAATTTACATATTTTAAATAGTTCGTTTCCATTCCAGTGACTACTGTTAAATGTCGAGGACAGCTCTTTAAAGATGTATAAAAGATTTTAATTGGCCATTGGAATCGTATTGGTGCGTATATGAGTACATATCCATTCACTAAGTTATATATGCACTTCATGATATCCATTTCATGTGGGTAAGATGGAGATAAATTTTATGCACAGTTGCATTGATGTCAAGTGTAACTGTGTGGAAACAACCAGATACTCATTCAGCTGGCAAAAACGCTGCAGAAGACCTGGGGAAAACTGCATGTTTGACTGCTGTTTTATAAAGCACTGCTGCCATCATGTGGAGAAGAACAGCACATATGACTACATACAATGTCCATTTTTACATGTAACATCCAAAACCTTTCTTTTTTTTCCCTACAAAAATAGAGAGAATCTGATATTGAGAGGAATAATGCATCACTGACTTAAAAATCCACAAAGATCACAATGCAGCCATACATTTAAAAATGGATACTTTTGCCAGTATCATTCAGACCACTAGGGTTTAATCTATTTGTACGTTTTTTTTTATCATTTAAATAGAAGATTTATTCTTATAGGTTTCAAGGACATCAGAAAAAGCATGCCACTACCAACTAGTTAATTACTTATGGATAATGTACTATTATTTTACCTATTTTATTTCTTTTTAGCATCGTATAGCCTATGCACCGTTTATGAAATCACTTTTTTTTTTCATTTGCACTATTTGATTTAATTTTTAAACATTTAACTGTGCCAAAACATCATGTTAGGCATTTTACTTATTGAATCAAGAGCACAAAAAAATAAGCACATTTACATTTTTTTGTGTCTAAGTAATTATTTACTATGCTATTATTAAACATTTGCAAATTTTGCAAGTCAAAATGTAAGAAAAACTGCAAAAGTTAAAAAACTAAGAATAAGCGATCATCTTCAAGCTGTACACTTAAAAGCAAACCTATCTGAAATCTGCAACTCCATGATGGGAATTGTGTGAACAGAACAACAAGAACTGATGTATGAAGAAAGATGGTCTTTAATGTTTTTCCCCCCCATGTTAATGAGCAATTTACCCCCCCCCCCCCCCCCCCCCCCCCCCCCCCCCCCCCCCCCCCCCCAAAAAAAAAGTTTACAAGTTAGCTCCAACAAGAAAAAGAACTTCATCACTGTGAGATACTGCCAGATTTGACGCTTGCTATTTACCGATAATTAAAAATCCCATTAATATGGCATCACGTAACTGGAAAAGTCACCGTTTAAGCTGTATGACAGAAACAGGTGAAACCATAGTGGATCAGGTGAAGGATCAGCACAAGAAGCTCATTTCGAGAATAATGTCCGTGGAAAGGTCTGATACAGCATGAAATTATTTAGAGTGATGGCTCTTAAAAGCACTGTTTAGAAATCTTTAAAAATTCTCAGATAGACTGAAATAACCAGACAAAACTATAAAAGGAAAAAAAAATATCCGGGGATGGAGACCTAAATAGAAAATTCCACTCAAGAAAAAAGGCAACTGTGCCTCAGAGGGAAAAAAAAAAAAAAACTAGAGTAACCACATGACATCCTCAAAGAAACTACACCAGACTGTTATCAATTCAACGACGATCTTTCCGATCAGACTTCCGATCCCTCTCGCTCCTGGAAGACCTTCTTCCCTCGGAGCTCGTCCTCTTACGACCGGGTTTAGAGTTTTTGTCTTTAGACCCTTTGCCTTCCCGTCCGCCGCTTTTGGAGGATTTGTGCGCCCTCTCGCTGCCGCTCCTCCTCCGCTCTCTGTCTGAAGGTCTCCGCCGGCGTTTGTTATCTCGGTTGTCTCGATCCCGGCCACGACTGCGAGATCGTGAACTGGACGATGAGGAGGAGCCGGAGGAGCTACTGCTGGAGCCGCTAGAAGAAGAGCTGGAGCCACTGGAGGACGAGCTGGAGGATGAGCTGGAAGAGGAGCTGCTGCTACTTCGGCTCTTGCTCTTCTTGGCTTTGACTTTGGCTCGTCCACGAGCATCATCTGCCTCCTCTCCAGCTTCCTTTGTGTCTGTTTTGGCTGCTTGCGGCTCTACTAAGAGTTCTTGGCTCGGCTCTTGAGAAGGGACTTCTGGTTCTGGTTCAGCCTGCGGCTGTTGAGTCTCAGGCACAGCAGCTTCCTCTTCTTTGCTGTCCTGTTGGGTCTCGTTAGGGCTCGGGGCATCCTCTTGAGGACCTTTACTCTCCTCAGGCTGGGTTTCCGTCTGGCTTTCAGGAGTTTGCTGAGAGTCTGCCGTAACTTCCTGCTGAGTCTCACTTTCTACCTCCTGCTCTTCCTCCATTCTTACATTACCTACCTCTTCAACTGTTGCATCTGGACTTTCAACCTGCAACTTACCCTGTGCCTCAACCTCCTCCACAACCTCAGTGACCTCCATCTGTTCTTCCTCATCTTCCTTAACCTCAACCACTCCTGGATCTTCATCCTCTTCCTCCTCCTCATCTTCCTCTGCTTTCCTCTCACTCTCCTCATTTTTCTCTTCTTTCTCTTCCTTCTCTTCTCCCTGTTCCTGCTCCTGATCCTCATCTCTCTCCCTAACCTCTGAGCTCTCCTCTGCTTCCTCCTCTACTACATCTTCATCCTCGTCCTCCATCTCCACAACATGCCTGTTACCTGCCCGGCCTACACCAGCCTTACCCTCCTCTTGATCTTCTTTCTTCGTTTCTTCAGCCCGACGGCTGCCTTCCATTTCTTTGTCCCCTGTCCTCTGGGACTGACGCCTTGGCCGAGCTTCCATTTTGTTGATTTGCTCAGCAAAGGCTTCGCGTCTCTCATCAAACACACCTGGGAAGTGGACAAATATAAACTGATGACATTTTCAAACCAACATCAATTTCAAATGAGGAAAAGAAAAGTAGTATTTTAAGTTCTATGACTGATGTTATTTTTAAAACAACTTTTTACCTTTTTGTCTGATTCTAATAGACTATGTATTTTGTATTAGGAGTCAAAGACTGCATGTTATACACAAATAAACACAGTGGTGTCTAAAATGTACATCATTCTGGTTACCAGAATATATCTGGTTACAGTTGACCGCCAATGGGCTATATGCATGGCAAGTGTTTTTCAGCCACTGATACACTTTAGGATGAAAGGTTGATGTGACTATTTTCAATTTCATAAGGTTCCTTTTACAGCATCCATAATGTAAATTTATTAAAATATAACCCATTTTTTTATTCCTACAATCTGAAACCCCTAGTACAATTAAAAAGAAAATGGGAAGTGGAACTAGTGACAGAACTATCAGAAGATATGTGGCAATCCGTTTTAGACAATATCCACTCATCTTCAATTTGTTTAAAATATAGAGTTATACAATTTAAAGTAGTATACAGATTACATTGGTCCAAAGTGAAACTAGCCAAATTTAAACCGAATATAGAGCCTAATTGTGACCGATGTAACACTGAGCCAGCTATTCCATCTCATATGTTTTGGGCTTGTTCAAAACTAAAGGATTTCTGGCAGCTAATATTTAAATTTCTCTCTGACGCGTTAAATGCCTATATAGAACCCGAGGCCATAATTTCAATTTTTGGGATCAAACCACAGTCCCTATGTTTTAACAAAAGCAAGATAAATGTGATTGCCTTTGCTACGTTTTTATCTAGAAGATTAATATTCCTGAAATGGAAGGAAAAACTCCCTCCAACCTTTAAGCAATGGCTTATAGAACTCATACACCACCTGACCTTAGAAAAAATACGATATACTGTAGGAGGCCGTAGTGATATGTTTTTTTCTCATCTGGCAACCTGTTTTAGATCACATAAAGAAGATGGACCCTTCGGTCATTTTAGAAGAGTAGAACCTTTTATTGATATATTTTTTTCTTTCCTTATATATGAGAGTAAAATATGTTTTACTTAATATTATTATTTATTTGTATTTTATCTTAATATCATTTATAGATTTTTATAGAACCTAAAATGTATACATGTGCGTGTGTTTTGTTTGTTGTGTAAAAAAAAGTGAAAAGCTATTTGTACTGCATGTTTCATATCTAATACGTTTAATAAAAATACTTTTGAGAAAAAAAAATATATATAACCCATTTAATATATATATATATATATATATATATATATATATATATATATATATATATATATATATATATATATATATATATATATATATATATCTCTTTTTTTTTTTTATTATTATTATTTTTTGGGTTTTCACCTTTAATGTATAGGACAGTAATGAGAATTGACAGGAAAGCATGGGGAGCAAAGAGAGGGGAAGGATCGGCATAGGACCGCGAGGCGGAATCGAACTCGGGTCGCCGTGAGCACGGAGTGCATGTGTCGATGCACTAACCACTACACCACTGGCGCTGACACCCATTTAATACATTTAAGCATTAATTTATTAGTTCAAGTGTAAAAAGATGAAAATAAATACCATGTTTTACAGACATGGCACAGAACAATAGGATTTAATGCAGTGCTTCTTGTCCATTCTGAGATTATCTGTGCTGTATATCAATAATGTTCAGCATATTTGACATTATAAATGACTTCATATCGAATCTCTATCAGGCAGTAAAGATCATTGATTTTAAAGAAACTAGATCTTAAACACTATTTTTTTTTTTTTTACCGTTCACTGGAAGCTATTGAGCTGCCTTGATAGAAATTAAAAGTTCCAGTGCATACGCCCCATTGTATTAACTAACTAGTCAAATTCTGTTAACACTTAAATTTTTTTTTAGTTTCCTTTGTTTCAAGTCCTAAATTCTTAAAAGCTACTTGAACGTGTTCTGGTTCAGTGATCACATTAAGATGGCACATCAGCATTTTTTCTATTTATTAAAATCGCTACTAAATGTTTACATGCATCCATGGTGGAAATAAAAAATTCTCAGTCTCTATTTACAAATTTTTGTATACTGTAAACTGATCTAAACTCAAAGTAACAATTTGCCATCTTACCAGACATGTTTATTTTTTTATTTAGAATTTATTTATTGCCACATCAGCAACATGGCTATTTCATGGCAAAATGAATATACATAAAATATTACATGATAAAAACAAATTCATATTACAATAAAAAGTTACTTAGACAAATATATAGGATATAAATAAAATTCACACAAAAATATATTCAAAGTTAAATGATATTTCAGTTAAATTTTTGATAAATAATTTAAGATTCTACCTTGTGGTATCTTTTTAAAAATGTCCATCAAAGTAGTCCCCTCATAAAAATTGTCTAATGGCATTCAAACTTCCACATTCCAACAAAATATGTTTCATGCCAAGAGCAGCTTGGCAGTACCAGACATGTTTATATTAAGCAATACCAATGTTTTAGCTTAACAGTTAATAAATCAATAATTGGCGAAATATCCACCAACTCTTGTTAGACCAATTAGCAATTAATAAATATTTGCATGTAGTTGCATCCCATAACCTCCTAGGGCCCGAGTGTCCACATACGTGGACAGCACATTTTTAGCTCTTATGTGGCTATTTAAAATACTTTGAATGTTTTATATTTTGTTACAGACAT
Source organism: Danio kyathit (assembly GCA_903798195.1). Classification (NCBI taxonomy): domain Eukaryota; kingdom Metazoa; phylum Chordata; class Actinopteri; order Cypriniformes; family Danionidae; genus Danio; species Danio kyathit. Next base: position 16,571,767 of record LR812535.1, on the reverse strand, counting down.
ACAGTGTCATCCTGCAAATGTTTTGCAGCATATGAAATGTCCCAAACACTATTTTTAACTGTCCAAAATGGGAAAAAATGTTTTTACTCTCTGATAGTCAAAGCAAGTTAAAAAAAAAAAATCTGTTAAATATGCGTAAAAGAAAATTCGGAAAAGGTGTTTTATGTAAATTGGGTCCACGAGTCCACATATATGGACATAATTTCTCTCTAAAAGTACATCATATCAAAAGATGATACTCAGATTTTTTTTCTAACTAGGTACCAATAAGCCCAAATAGCAAAGAGAAATAAAAAAAAAATGCATGCAAAAAAACACCTTGGGCCTTAAGTGAATATAACACATTTAATAATAATAATAATAATAATAATAATAATACTACTAATAATAATAATGCAACATGGGGACATTTCAGACAGCAACATATTGCAAACCTATTTACACGTTTTCTAGAGCCAATTGTAAAAATGTACACCACGTATAAACAGTCTAAAATTACATAAAAGATAAGAAAAGTTAAGAAAGACAAAAAGAAAAACTAATATGCCCAAGAAAAACAAAACACTTACCATTGAGTTTTTTCTGTGACTCCTCAAGGAGCTTTTGAGTAGCGGAGCACATTCGCCCAGGCAAGTAGAAGATCGGGGGTTTGGTCTTCGTGCGAATAAATTTGATGAGCTTAGAATTATGTGCATTCCACTCTTCTTGCTGAAAAACAACAATTCATGCATGGAAAAGTCAGACCAAGGACAGTCTACTCAAATAAAACTACTGCAGGGATACAATAAAAGAGTTGCTGTTTTCCTGCAGCTGTGAGACATACCAGTTGAGCGAGCTCCACTTTGTGCTCCAGAAGTCGCAGCTCCGTTTGTTTGGCACGTCTTTCTTCAAAGAGCTCTCTCCTTTCACACTCCACTTTTTTACGCTCCTGTTCTGCCTGCACTTCCAATTTCTGCTCAATTTCTTGCCGTCTTTTTAACTGCAGGGGTGGAAGTTTAAATTAAAGCAGCACTTTTTCACATTTGATTTAACTTGAACTGAATACAAATAAAAGTTGGAAATAATTCAGCTTTAGAGAGGCAGTTGATCATATTATACAACTTTCATATAATGCCATGTCAGCTTCTTTGACCCTCCTCATAGTAGGGCTGCACAATATAGCGTTACAGCATCAGTATCGTCTGCAATAGACACGTCGCAGAATATGCAATGTTGAGATTATAGTTGATCAGCAGTTGAGAATACATGAGATGTGTGGAGTCATTGCAAAGTATAACCATAACAGAGTCAAACTTTATCATTTGCATGCGTTTTAAAGGAATTTTAAAGAGAGTGTAAAGCATTTGAGCCAATAATGTACAATATTTCTAACTTTATTGAAGAATAAATGTACTGAATTGATGCAATGAAGACTATAAAAAGTGTTATTTTACATTTCATTACTCAGTTTGTATACCCTCACTCCCCGGAAAACCATAAAGCACTGTTTATTTTACTTTTTCCTTTGCTCTACTGCAATTATTTATGCTTGCTATTTGATTAGTATCCTTTATATATTCACACGCTTACAAAATCACCTCAAACAATATAAATGTTTTTTTCTTCAAATGGAGCTATTCAAGAAACCTATTCAAGACATTCCTACTGAAAAATATAAACCGCAGAAAAAACTAATATCGCAGTGTCAGATTATTCCAATATTGTGCAGCCCTATTTCATCGCAAAAACTATTCAGATTATAAATATAATAAATAAAAACCACACAAACAGTTATGTATCAGTTTTTACATTAATATGCGATTAAAATTCTAAAACTTTCTTGAAGAAATTTACTGAATAATTTAAGTGAGTTCACTTCATAAGATGAAGTGTTAAAATCAAGACTGGAAATGGATGTAATTTTAAAATCTTCATTCTAAATTATTACTTACAAAAATTTAAGACCAAGAAAAAAATTCATATGCCTACCCGCTCTGTGGACACAGTAGACTCCTGTTTAAACTTCTGCAATGTTCCCATTAACAGGCCAAACATGCGCCGGTTCCTTAATGAGATGGAAAAAAAATTCAATTCTAAGCAGCTAAAAATCACTCAATGTGTGCTAGAAAAATAAGGAAATAAATGATAAAAGCTTCGCAGACACAGCCTAAAACAGAAGCAGTACCTCTGCTTTCCTCTCTCATCCATGGTCTGATCTTGAATAAGATCTCGGCGCGTACGTTCCTTGGAGGTAGCAACCACAGATGACTGCAACGCTGGCTGTAATCAGAAAATAAAGCAAGAATGATTTAAAAAAATAGGGGGGGAAAGGGGCAGAGGTACAAATCTACATTGCAAGGGAACAAACTCGACATACTTTTTTGACGTCATCATCATCCTCAGCGTCGCTGTCATGGCGTGAATCTCTCCTGGCTCGCTGATCCCCTGCCAGCCTTGTTTGACAGACATTTGTAAATAGCATGCAATAAAACAGTAATTAACTTATTTCATAAAATACACAGAAAGTGGACATTTGGCAAGAGATGCCTCACCTCAAGAGTGCCCCGTCGATGTCTCTCAGTTTGGCTGGGGGTCCTCCACCGCTATCTGAGAGTCCACGCCTGAAAAAGGTTTACAGATGTTAAACAACATGCATTTAGTATGATCATGTGTCTGTCTACGTGCGAACAGATTCTTACCTCAGCAAATTGATTCCACGCCCCCTACCTCCTCCTGGGCCTGGGACGGTCAGTCTCCTATTCTGACCCGGTCTAAAAAAAAAAAAAAAAAAAAAAAGATACACATTTAATCATACATTTCAATAAAACCGCAAATTTAACACAAATCACAAGTGTCTGATGTATCAAACTGCTCAATGCAGTGTTTGATTTAATGTTATTTACCTCATATCTGGCTAGTTTGGTTCATGGCTTAAAACAATGTTAATCAATTTCACTGTAAAGTTGTAATTCTGAGTTAAACTGAACTAAGCCCTTCTGTGTGAAAACATGCTGGATATATGCAAGCAGTTCAAACAAATTAAATACTCAATTAAAAGGAAAACTAAGCTACATCTGCAAAATATATCTATTATTCAATAACAATAGAACCTAGGGCTGCACAATATATCGGTTGAGCATTCGTATAGCAATGTGTGCATCTGCAATGTTGAGTCTCAACTATGGTTGACCAGGAGCCACAGAACTACAGAACAGGAGGAAACTATTTTACTGGTTTAGAAAATGTTGCCCCAAGTTAAGATTTTAGATCAGGGGTGTCCAAACTCAGTCCTGGAGGGCCAGTGTCCTACATATTTTAGTTCCAACCCCAATTAAACACACCTAGACCAGCTAATCAAGCTCTTTCTAGGTATACTAGAAACTTCCAGGCAGGTGTGTTAAAGCAAGTTGGAGCTAAACTATGCAGGACACCGGCCCTCCAGGACCGAGTTTGGACATCCCTGATTTAGATATTATTTGGAGAAAAAAAAACTTGCATTGTGATTATTCAATTTCTGTAACTGAATACTTTTAAACTCCCCAGGAAAACAAATTCAAATGATTTGGTGAAATTTTATTAATAATCGCAACATATGAATCACAAAAAATATTTCTACTACTCTTATCTCTATCACATAATGTTGGTGTTTTTAGTTTATTTTGTACGCATGCATTTTTTATTAGGATCTACTTAACCGTTTATTTTAGTGATTCTATCTATGCTTGATTGATTGTATAATTGATGTTCTTTTTAGGGTCCAGTCAGTGACCACGAATGAAAAACAGTCTTCTGGCTAATTCTGGTGCAATTTTCAGCAATGCTAATTAATGTACATTGTCCCTGCTAAATAAAATAAATAATTGCAAAAAGATGAAATATCACATTATCAAGTTTTCAATATGGTGCAGCCCTAATTCAATCAAGTCACATTCATTAAATAAATGCAAAGCAAACACAGAGGATTTTAAAATGTTGCTTTGTGTTGCAAAGGCAAATCTTTATCTCATTCTGATCAAAATAATATAATTAAGACCTCTCAATATGCAAACATTACACAGGAGCTTGAATGGACTATAGACAACTGAGGACTCATCTTACACTACATAGTTTTTTTTCTATAAAAGGTCTCATTAACAGAGATGCCCAAACTAGGGCCTAGGGGCCAAAGTCAGCCCCCGGCAACTTTTGATTTGGCCTGCCATCCCAAGAAGAGAGGGAGAATGATGAAGATGGCTTCGAGATTCAATTAAAATGTAATGTTACTCTGTTTTTGTTTATTTATTTAATTTTTTTTGTTAAAAGCTAACTGAAATTAAATGTTTCAATAAAATGGTGTAAATGAGACCGATTTTGTTTAAATGTACATACTGTCACCTGACAATCCAGTGACTTTGGTGAGAAAATCAAGTCAAAGGCAGATACTGCATGACTAGTGTATTCAGCATTGAATACATTGTTAAAAATGTGATTGTTTATATTTTTATTGCAATATGTTATCATTTAAAAGTGATACTGCATTAGTGAATACAATTTAAAGGAATGCTTTCCATTTATTTTTAAACATTAAGAAATAAGCTAATTTCCCATGGCAACTTTAATACAATATAGTTTGGTTAGGTGCAGTTACCTTCGGCCCATGGTTCTCAATATTTGCTTTTTGGCCCTTCATAGAAATAAACTTTGGGCACCCCTGGTCTAGATTTACAATGGCCCATCCCCTTCATACCACCTGACATGCAACTAAAGCCTATGAACGTTTAAAAATAAACAAGCCTGTGCCATACAAACATCCGGTTTTACAGGAAAATAAACCCGTTTCTTGGGCACATCAGGGCTTATAGGGGACAAAACGATAATGCAAAATATCTATTATAACATTCAGTGCAAAGCTCTTCAAGACAACACTTCCTATTCAAAACAAAACAGGAAGTTCATATATGCTCGTTTTAACCTTTACACTTTTTAAACTGTTAATCTCTAAATAAACCTTATTTTCAAGCTTTTAAACAAGTTACTAAACGTAGATTCAGAAAACAGCCCTCATTATGCCGAGCTATGACTTGGTTTTATGAGGCGTGTCATCGTTTTCTAAAACATTAACCCGCTGCTGGATATCCACCACACAAATTTATAAAGACCTGGGTCATTCAAAATAAATAGCACTTATCAAATAATAATACATGTAATGTATTGGTATTTTAATCGCCGAATTGGACACATGTGCTCTCATTTAGCTTGTGAGCTAGCCGCAATCTTAGCTTGCTAACAGGCCCTAGCCTAATTTCTCCAAAACAAATACGTTAATGATTAAAAAGCGTACATTAATCAATACCTTAGTTCACTCGGATCTCTCCCGGTTAATTTTCGAATATTATCGTCCACGCTCTTTAAGCCTTCCTTGGCTTTTTCCAGCTGGTCTTGCAAACTTCGCACGGCCACCGCCATCTTGCTCTCCGTCTTCCAGCAGCGCGTGGGGTGTCGCGAGCGCGCACGGCTCAATGTAGGCGCGTAGCCGTGATCACGTGGGCGGTGCCTGTCCGTTTGATTGAGGTAAAGTCTAGAAGAGATACAGCTGTGGATACTCACATCAACTGTACAACAATAATTAATATTTTCACATTACTGCGAGGATTGTGGTAGACTTTAACAAAATACCATTTAATGAGTAATTTAATAAATAATATGAATATGTTTCGTTATAATTACTGTTTTTACATTACTGTGAGGGTTGGGTTTAAGGTTGGGATTGGGGTAGGCGTTAATAAAATACCATTAATGGGTAATTTAATAAATAATTTAATAATTCTCGTTAACTTCTCGCCGCGGCTGTATCCCACAGGCAATTAAATTCAGTCGTATGCTTTACAGCCTCAGAGATACATTTTTAGCTTTCATCATAACATTACAACATTGTTGCACAAGATTTTTATCTGACATTTTCCTATGTCTGATGCTAACAATTACCTACAACATAAACGCATTTCTCTAGATTTTTTTGACTTATTATTATAATTCTTTTAAAAACGAAGATAGGCTTTGCGAGAAAAAGAATAAAATGTAGTTATATGGTTTTATAAGGTTTCATTTATTTATTACTACTACTAATAGCCTATTTATTTGCCAAGAATCCAGCTCTGACTCAACTAACTCAATTTACATAACGTTTATAATGATAACTTATCTTTTAATTTTACTCAACTTACTACTTTCTACTACTTACTAACTTCTGAATAAATGTTATACATAAGCTATATCACACAAGTATCAGTGCGATATGGCTGTATATCGGCACTGGTGGGAGGCGTGTGTTGGCACGAGGCCGCATGCCATTAATGTCCCACCAGTGACAATACAGCCATAATCGCACTGCTACAAGTCTCTCAGAAATTATAAATATTTAAAAATAGGCACTATCCTTATAAATAAACTGCACAGTTGCAATATAAACAACTACATTCTCAACTAAAAAGCCTCAAAAGCACATTATGTTGTCCAACAGCAGCAATATTTGTCAAACTGCAAAGTGCTCTGCTTGTTGCTGTATGTGGAAGGAGTAATACAGAAGGGTGAAGAGGCTGTATGAGTGCTATTATTTGCTATCAGCCAATCAGATTCAAAAACCAGACAGAAGTGTTGTATAAACTTATAGATAACATAATTCAATGCATAAACAAGTCTACATATTTTGCGAATCATCAAAGTTTCTGATGAACATACCATTTTTATTAGTTATGGTTTCATTCATTTTCTTTTCGGCTTAGTCCCTTTATTAATCAAGGGTCACCACAGCGGAATGAACCACCAACTTATCCAGCACGTTTTACGCAGTGGAAGGTCAATTTAGCTTATTCAATTCACCTATAGCGCATGTCTTTGGACTGTGGGGGAAGCCGGAACACGGGGAGAACATGCAAACTTCACACAGAAATGCCAACTGACCCAGCCGGGGCTCGAACCAGTGACCTTCTTGCTGTGAGGCGATCGTGCTGCTCACTGCGCCACCGTGACACCCCACTTATGGTTTCAACAATGTTAAATTAGTTAACAGATAGAGCAAGAAAGTAATTAAAATCACACACCAATTCTTTAAACATCTCACGTTGTTGTTTTTTTCTGAAGGAACACATTGCATTTCTTTTATTTTAATAAGTAAACAGCTATTAAACAAAGTGGGCTATAATAATAGACATTTCTTTGCAAGATAATTTTCCTCAATATTTCATTATATAAAAATGGCATGTTTCCCAGTGAATCCTATAAATCACAGCACAAAAACATGACAGTGCAATACTAAAAAGCCAGTTTTATTTGACAATCCCAATGTTTCACATGAGACATCATTTGCATTACAACAGGCGTACTTTATTTTACATTGAACTATTGGCAAAGTAACTGTATAGTCTATATTTTACAAAATCCCTCAAAGTTCCTCCCAAAGTTTCTTCAATCTGTTTCCAGGACCTGCTTTACTCTTTGTCAGCCAAATCATTCTGCTCGAAATACCTTTAACAGAGAGACATGTGATTATACATCATAAAACCACCTGCACATATTTCAGGAAACACTAAATCTGGCCAAAACAGCACAGTGTCAGTTACCTGGCAACAATACAGATCATCAAGTTAAGAGCTGACAAACGATCATCATCTTTGCTCTCCTGGAAAAGGAAAAAAATAAAATATTCAGTCTGTGTTATTTAATCTATTTTAGGCTCTCGCAAACAAGCTTCAGTATTGCATCTGCAGCCGAAGCCGAAGCGAGGCACAATCTGAGTGGTACCCTGAGCTTTTAATTCAGAGCAAAGTCAAATAAGTGTTTACCAGATTGGCACGCACTGCTGAGCACCGTCTTGCCAACTGTCTGATAAGGGAATGAGCTTCAGGAAGCAATGGTTTCTCAAGGCAAGCTAGTAATGCATATAGCCATCTGCCCTGTGGAGATAAAGATTACAGTTTAAGCAATGCATAGTGAAAAGTACGACTCAATAATACCTTTAAATTGTTGTTATAATACTATTTGAGCAATCTAGAAGTGTTGAAAGCTCCTACAGTAGTTTTAAATCCATCGAAAACAATCAAATTAAATATATAAAGGCTGGGACACACCAATACAAAGGTCACTGTTTTTTGTTATGTAACCCACCAGTCTTACTGCACCCAACCCAGTCTGAGCTGGGATCGAACTGGCAATTCTTTGTATGGGAGACGGTTTCTCTAACAAGGAGGCTAAAGACCATAGTCTCTAGCGTCTGTTGCTTGAGCACTTTTAGAGATCAGAGAAGTGAGGTTTACTGCATAGCACTTCGCTAGCTGGCCTTCGTTACATTCACCCCCCTAAACCTCACTCCCATCCCGGACGAGCCCCCACATGTAACCCAGCGGTCCTACTGCACCCAAAACATGTAGATCGAAGTGGCGATTCTTTGTATGAGAGTCGGTTGCTCTAACAAAGAGGCTAAAGACCATGGCCTCGAGCGTCTGTCGCTAGAGCAGCTTTTGAGGTCAGTGAAGTGAGGTTTACTGCATAGCACTTCGCTAGCTGGCCTTCGTTACATTCACCCCCCTAAACCTCACTCCCATCCCGGACGAGCCCCCACATGTAACCCAGCGATCCTACTGCACCCAAAACACGCCGAGCTGGGATCGAACTGGTGATTCTTTGTATGAGAGTCGGTTGCTCTAACAAAGAGGCTAAAGACCATGGCCTCGAACGTCTGTCGCTAGAGCACCTTTTAAGGGCAGTGAAGTGAGGTTTACTGCATAGCACTTCGCTAGCTGGCCTTCGTTACATTCACCCCCCTAAACCTCACTCCCATCCCGGACGAGCCCCCACATGTAACCCAGCGGTCCTACTGCACCCAAAACGTGCCGAGCTGGGATCGAACCGGCGATTCTTTGTATGAGAGTCGGTTGCTCTAACAAAGAGGCTAAAGACCATGGCCTCGAGCGTCTGTTGCTAGAGCACCGTTTGAGGTCAGAGGAGCAAGGTTTATCTGCATAGCACTTCACTAGCTGGCCTTCGTTACACTCACCCCAATAAACACCACTCCCATCCCGGACGAGCACCCACATGTAACCCACCAGTTAATAAATATTACCATATGTGAATTCCATCTCCAAAGGCTTCCTCAACCAAAACACAATAAAACAATTCTGGGTTGTTTTAACCTATTGTTGGGCCAAATATGGAATTAAAACTAAATTTCAATTACACTTTTTAACCCAATGGTTGGGTTTGTCCATTTTAAGAGTGTACACAGTCATTTTGTACCGTATCAACAAAAGACTGTCATTATGCATTACTTATTGTCTAATAAATGATTGTTCTTTTAGGAAAAAAGAAACCATATATTATCCTCTTAGAACTCTGTAACACTGCAGACCTTTTAAACTCCCAAACAGCTACAGTACATTATAAACTACTTGTAAGGTACTATGGGAAAACACACAACAAGCACAAATATATAAAATATATATATATAAATATATCTCAGAAATACACTTTTCACTTACCAATTGTGGAACAAAGTCTCTCTCTTCAAACCAATTAATTAAATACTCAAGCACAGCAGCTACGGTTGACTGCACAGAGAATGAAATGAAATGACAATGAATTATTTATCAGAACATTAAACATCAGAATGTATGTCATTTATATGTGAACAATAACCACAGCTGCTATCAATCGAAGGTTACCTGGCTTAGTTTGCTGACGATACTCAGGAAAGGTGGGAATCCGGTCTAATAAAAAGGAATTCAACAATATTTATCCATTGCAAACGGCTTAAATACTGTGAAAATAAATATACTTAACGGGACGGTTCACACAAAATTAAATTTGATGTTAATTTACTCAAGCCATCCAAGATGTAGTTTTTCTGCTCACACTTTATTTTAATCTTCAATAAATGCTATCAGCAAACCAATAACTAAGACTTTTAGCTCAATAAACTACTAATTAGCGCTTTATTAATAGTTAGTAAGGTAGTAATTTTGTTTAGGTATTGGGATGTAAAATAAGATCATACTTTATAAGTGCTAATAAACAGTTAATATCTTAATAATACGCAGATAATAAGCTAGTAGGAAATGGTTTGAATTGTTACTTAAACTAAAGTGTTACCGTTTCGCTTTAATAGAACATTACAGAGGATATTCAGCTGAAACCATGGTGATTTATAATAATGGCTACCGACACTTTGAGAGTCGGAAAAAAATATGAGCCATTTTTCATTATAGTGTCGAAGGGTATTCTTTGCTTAAGCATTCCTTTCTGTGCTGATCTGGCACAGTCTGCACGAATACAGTGTTGTTTTCCACTGTGATGCTCTCTGGAATGTAATACAAATGCGTCAATTTTGTATTAAAAACTCCTTTTTTGATGACATTTACTTCATTGAATAACAAAAAAAATGAATAATAACAATAAATAAATGACTAGCGCACTTCTGCTTATAGCCAGAGAAAATGGCAGTCAGGCAACAAAGTGGAAATGTCATGTGCACACACTTTATACCAGTCCAGCATAATTCAGCACAGTTGTCTACCTTTTCCTAGAATTCTGAGCAGAGTACAATTTTTAATTGGGCCATGCGATTCTCCATTCACCAGGCTCACATGGAAACACAAGTAAAACTGTACCTGAGTGTTTTTAGAACGAGTCATCACGATAGTGTAAAAACGGGTATACAGGCAAAACAAGACTGATACTTGTGGCTCCATTGATGTCTTATGAAATGAAACAGTTTGTGCAAAAATGGATCTTTAGTTACAACATGATTTACCAGAGTCTCAGCCCTAAGTGTATTTATTACAGTTTCACACTTCAGTTCACACTTAGTTATTGCTTGATACTAATTCTAGGTTTGGCATGCTGTCCCAGGAGAGAACCCTGAGCTCGAAGATATTTGAGGCCAGGGCTCCCGCCTGGTCGTATAGCATAAAAGGGGGTCCGAGATCAGGTAGGTCTTGAGCGCTCCCCCTGGTAAAAGAGGAAAGGAGGAGATTGGGTGATGGGGGATTCTTCAAAAAGGAAGATAAGGGGGTACTTTGATTCATCTGATCTGGTTTATCGATGATTGTTGATGCAGGACCAGCCATGATCAATCATATCACATGATCCTCTCAAAATTAGTTTTTAAAACTTCACGTAAAGTACAATATTCCTATAGCTTAAAGAGGTAGAATAGAAACATCTAATGCATGTAGTTTGTCACTTCCGCCTGAATGGATCAATGTTTTTTTTCATGTTGCCTCATACTTCAGTTTCTCATCTATTCGCGACCGATCAAATTCTCTCTCGTATCTGACATGCCCCACCCCCTTCAAGACACTTCACATTTGACGCACTTGAGCTCAACCACTCTCACTGGCAAAGCAGTGATAAAACAAAATGTTATTGGCTGTTTTATAAAAAGGGGAGGGGCTACATTATGTCCCAACTAGGGTTGGGCGAAGTCGAATAAATTGGCATCGCATGACGTCTAATATGAAACATCATGATGGACGATAGCATCGTAGTCGGCGGTGAAGTAATAGCTGACTGCTGGAGCTCAGACGCTGCAGCGCATGTCAGAGAGTGTGTGTGTGTTTTCAGCGGTATAGTGTGGAAGGAGGGCTTTTCAGAAATGCTAGGTGAAACGACAGTGTGGATTGTGGATCGTTTTCGTTCTAAATGCCATTTTAAAACTAAGATATATTGGTGTAAATGGGGCCTGAGCGTATTTTTCGCGAGCGGGTTGCTGCTGCGACAGCGGCGTGGCGGAGGATCAAGATGCCGGATCAGCATCGTGATGTCTATCGGCCATTAGCGATGGACGATGGCATCGTCTATCGACCCAACCCTAGTCCCACCCTCTCTTCATGTTTCGGTTGAGACTACGTCAAACATCGAAACACAAGACCTTTAATTCCAAAGATCTGGTTGTATTTAAAATCATTTTAATCACCATAAATTTAGTTAAAATGTATGTTCTAAAAATAAATAAATAAATCACAGCAAATTTTTATTTCTGCGTGAACTGTCCCTTTAATATAATCCATTTATGTCATCAACAACTACCACAGTGTATAATGATTTCATGAAGGGTAAATTAGTACCTTGACATAATCGAGTCCCGGATTTACACTGTCTTCTTCTTTCAGCTGAATCTCGAGACAAACATTCTCACCCAAGCAAAACCTTTTCCATCCATCCTCATCCTCAGTTTTAGGCTGAAAGGAAAAGAAGTCTTTAGTTTAAGCAGCTTTTTTAGATTTCATTTATGCCCATTAATAAATAAAGTCCTACCATGACAACATTATCATCTAAAAACTGAGCTTTCCAATGCTGACGATGCTTGTTCACGCTCTGAAACGAGAAATATATTAATGACACCAAAGAGACAAATTCTAAATGGTCTAAAAGTACTTAAAGGCACAGTTCACCCAAAAATGATAATTTACTCATTATTTACTCTCCCTCAAGTGGTTATAAACCTTTATGAGTTTCTTTCCTTTGTTGAATGCAAAAGAAGGTATTTTGAAGAATGCTGAAAAACTGTGACCAATAATAATAAAAAAACTACTATGGAAGTCAATGGTTACAGGTTTGCAGCTTTCCTCAAAATAAAAGGTGAGCAAATTATATTAGAATTTTCATTTTGGGGTGAATTACTATTAGTTTAGGTGATAGTTCACCCAAAATTGAAAATGTGGTCATCATTTACTAACCCTTTACTTGTCACAAACATGTTTTTTTTTTTTCTGATGGGCACAAACAAAGTTATTTTGAAAAATGGTGGAAAACCGTAACCATTGACTTCCATAATATTTGTTTTTTCTTCTGTGGAAGTCAATGGTTACAGGTTTCTAGCATTCTTCAAAATATCTTCTTTTATGCTCAACAGAAAAAAAGAATCTTGTAAAGGTTTGGAACCACTTGAGGGTGGGGGTGTCACAATTAATTGTTTCTTCGATGCACCGCGACCTAGACAGTTCGGTATCGGTTCACTGCTAGGGAGAAAATTAAAGCTCTCTCTCACTTTGGACCTTTGAACTGCTGGCATGTTTGTAACGTAACATTTCCTCTCCTCAATCGCTATTAAAGTGATACTTGTGGATCCTGACACGAGTGTGTCTATAGAGCAAGTTTTCTCCACAGCGTCTATCACAGATCAGCTGTGATATCTGCGCAATGTGCACTTTATTATGCGCATATAGACTGTTATCGCGCATTTTTCAGTGTCCGCATCACTCATTGGTGAACAGCGCTGACAGTTTTAGAGCCAATCGCAGCCTTTTATGTTGAGTGTGTGAACACAAGGACCAATCATAGGGATGTAAGTACTCGCTCAACAATGCTCAAAAAGAAAGCGGAATAATATTTACATGAATTTATTTGCTGTAAATGCTCGTGTTGTCTTCTGTGATTGTATTTGAGTTTTGTTTGAAACATTCAAAGGGTGTTTTCTTTGAGCAGGTAAAATTAAAGGTACAGTTCATATATCTGACTGCTTGTATTAAAGGACAAAATTGTATTACAAATAATATACTGTATAAATATAAATACATTTTAAAATTTTATTTTAAGAATTCTAGTGTTGTGAAGAAAAATATATAATTGTGTACAGAGAGCATCATCAATGAACCAAGATATCGAATTGAACCGGAATCGATGGCATGCTAATCGAAACCCAACCAAACCGTGAGACCAGTGTAGGTTCACACCCCTACTTGATGGAGAGAAAACAGTGGGTAAATTTAATTTTTGTGTGAACTATCTCTTTTAAAAAAAACAGTGTGGTTAATATTGAACACCTGTCTGACTTCTGAAAATCTGCTGACTTGTTGCTGCTGCCATTTGAAGCTGGGTGAAAAGCCCTCAGGTGCAGCAAGACAACCTGTGATCTGAGATAAAAAAAAAATAAGCGCACAATTATATCACACAATACAGAATTTAGAATGGAGTATTCGTCATTCACTTTTCCCACTCACAGACACATTCACCGACTGTTTCTTCAGCTTCTTTGGATCAATTTGTGCCACAACAACATCTGGGCACAGAGATGCTTCCCTCCTGTTAAATATATACAGTAGTCAACATTTGAAGTGGGTCAAAACCTTTCAATAAAGTTATTCTAAAACTACTGAACAACACCCATTCTTGTCTTAGGACTATAATGTTCATTGTATAAGGGTCAAAGTCAAGGTTTGTATCAAAACAAAAAAGAAATGGTAATACAGCTTTAAAGTTTCTTCCTGATACATAAGTATGTGTAAAATGAACTATAATACATTTTTTACAGACAATATTTACAGTAGTCAGCCACTAAATCAGTGTAATAGTAGTTATATTGACCAAAAGCAATAAAATACAACCTCAAAACACTAAATCATGTTATACTTTTAGTTTTTGCCAGTGCCACTATCCTTCAAATCACTAGTTTTACCAATTTGTCAGCAACACGATCACTTAAAGTTTAATTACATTTAATTTGATTATATTAATAAACAGGTATAGGTTACATTAATAAAACTAGGTATGTTAACAGACGTGACGCAGTGGCGCAGTAGGTAGTGCTTTCGCCTCACAGCAAGAAGGTCGCTAGTTCGAGTCTCGGCTGGGTCAGTTGGCGTTTCTGTGTGGAGTTTGCATGTTCTCCCTGCGTTCGCGTGGGTTTCCTCGGGGTGCTTCGGTTTCCCCCACAGTCCAAAGACATGCGCTATAGGTGAATTGGGTAGGCTAAATTGTCCGTAGTGTATGTGTGTAAATGAGTGTGTATGGATGCTTCCCAGTGATGGGTTGCAGCTGGAAGGGCAGCCGCTGCGTAAAACATGTGCTGGATACGATGGCAGTTCATTCCGCTGTGGCGACCCCGGATTAATAAAGGGACTAAGCCAAAAAGAAAATGAATGAATGAATGTTAACAGACATATTGTAAAATGTGAAATTTGTGATTACCTGTGTGTGCTTTAAATGAAATCAATTCTATATTATGTTTTTGTTTTATTATTTGTTGTGCATTGATACTTTCAGTTATATGGTTATATAATCCTTTATAAGTCTTAGTTATTCATTTAGTCATCCATTTATTTGATTCATATTTTTAATTCATTTATGTTTATCATTTATTATATTAATCATTTATTGATTTGATTTCTTTATGTCAAATATTTTGTATTATTTGTTCCGCTTTTAGTTTTTTTTCCATTGTTTAGTCTTCTAGTGATGGTGGTTCATGAAATGTTCCTCTCCACTGATATGAAATATGAGGGTATGTCTCTAATTCAAGGTCTTGTGGCCTGATGTATAATAACATTTGTAATGTTTGTGCTGTTCAGACGAAGTATGAGAGCGCACCGGAACACATGCAACTAAGATTATTCAATAAACCCTGCTCTTTTATTATCATCACTTCGTCTCCTGCTTCTGTTCTTCTCTGGCTTCCTTCCACAGTCAACGCATATACTGATAGTAGACTGTTAATTCTTATTTATTTATTTATTTATTTATTTATGCTTTAATGCTATATCAGCAGCATTGGCTATATCCATGGCAAAACATATACTAAATATACAATATACAATATATATCATACAATCATATCACTTTCTTAACAAACATACGTTGTAAAAAAAACAACAACAAAACAATATACAAATAGCAACACTGAAAAGTCATATACAATCTTTTAGTTTGAATAAAGATAAATATTCAAAAAAAAATTTTCCAGAAGACACCTTTTCAAACATTTCCCTTAAATTATCGCCTAAATAAAAACGTTCTCTAATATCATTTTAAAACACACATTCTATTCAAATATGTTTTATCGTCAAAATGTTCTTACACAAGTCACAGATAGGTTTTTCTTCCCCTTTCAATAAATATGTGTCCGATTCTGCATCTCGTATGAACAACCTGATCATGTCTATTTTCAAAATGGTCATTATTTCTTTCATTTACAAATGCATTCACTTCATACAATTTGTTATTTCTACATTCATCCTATTCCATTTGCCATTTCTCATTAATATGCAGATTTAACACAGGTTTAACATCAGACACAGGAACTTAACATTCTGTTCTCTCCAACTGTAGGGCTTCCTTAGCTACTTTATCTGTACATTCGTTTCCAATGAATCCCATATGACCAGGTTTCCAGCAAAAAATAATATCAGAGTCTTTTTTTTTTTTTTTTTAAAGGTCCACTTTTTCTATTACGCTAAAAATCATAGGATGATCAGTTTTCATAGATTCAAGTGTTTGTAAGCACGACATGGAGTCTGTGCAAATTAAAAACTGGCATGCTGTTCTTTTTCTAGACTGTTAATTCAGTTGAATACTGGTTAACAGTTTTTTGTACTGGAAACACTGCTGACTTGTTGTTGACCAGATACCTGGAGAAACTGACATTTCCTGACAAGATCTGGCATTTGAGGCTGGATCTTATTTATCTGGTGTGGAGTGTCTGATCTAACAAAACATTAAGCTGAAAGACAATGAAACATTTCTTCACGTAAATATTGACATTTTACTCTTATACAACATCAGAAATATTTAATAAGACAATTCTACTTGCATTCATTATGCTTTTTATTTAATTCAAAAACTACACTCTTCGACTCATCTTTATAATTGCTATATCTTTATAATTACATGTAAAATAATCAACAAACAATTAATAAGCAAAGAAAAATTGTTTTATCAAACGTTTAAAACATCAAAAATATAAAGCAGGTTAATACAATATAGACACAGAGCAATTCCATGCAAATGTCAACCTTGCCATGAAAAAAATTAGGTTTTCACCAAAATACTCAAACCGTTTCTAATTTTTTTTGTGTAAGCAAGTATTTTACAATACTTTAGAAATACTCAAAAATGTATCCGTTAATCTTTTTAAAGTATTATATTTGATTTACCAAAGTCACACGAGTGTCAATTTCACATCACTCACATCCATAACGGAGAGATGTCACATCCATAACAACACTTTTTCTTTATAAATGCAAAAATATTAAATAAAATAAAATCAATCATGTTTGTTCTATAGCGAGTCAACTCTTATCCTTTTAATCAGCATTATTTTTTTGGGTTTGCGCAGTTTAATTCACAGAATTTCTACAAAGTATGTTGTATACTTCAAACTTGCATACTTTTTTGGTCACATCCATGATACAAGTTTATTTTCCTATTTAAAGTACAAAACATGTTTACGGATTGATATGTTTCTGCTCCTATAACTCTGTGGTTGGTTGTTCTGGAAAATATAAACAGTTGTTTCAATATAATGTTAACATATACTTTCTCTGTGAGTTTATGTTGTGAGTTTTTACTGCAAATGTCACATCCATAACGCTGGAATTGCTCCACAATATAGTCGATCTGCATCACTCATATTATTCAGAAATATATTATACTGTTATCATATCACAAAACTTTACATTTATGGTTATTCTAGTTCTAGTTTAACATTCTACGTTACACTCAATATGTAATGTTTCCACAAGTACGTGGACAACTTCGTTTTATGCACGTGTTAATTGTGTGCTAATATCAAGTTCTTCTGGGTTTCCTTTAAAAACATTAGCTGAAAGATTGAGGTAAAGTTGGTTTCACTTTCGCACATTCGTTCAATGACAACTTGTTGTATGCTCCCTATATTATTTACCACACTACTTTAAATATTCAACCTGAAATCACCTGCAAGTATGACTTAAAGACACCATTAGCACCATTTAATTGACTGAACAATGGTGTACTTTGATAGTCATTGGCTGCTAATATGATTTCCCTATTTACAATTTGAATACTTTTCTGAAAGTATATTATTAAGGAGAACGTCCGAATGTGCGAATATAAAAACAACTTTACCTCATAAGCAGAAAGACTTACTGGACAAATCTGAGATATTCCTGAGGGTTTCTGGGCGGCTCGGTTAGATTAAATTCCTCTGTGTCGCAGGAATCCACTGGCAGGAGTCTGGGCATCAACTCCTCGGCGTCTGACTTCATGCCTTTGCGTATCTTTTATGCACAATCATCAAAATAAATCAACACGCTCTCTTTTACGTGCATGTCAACCTCTCCATTTTGAAAACATTGGACACGACGATGACGATCAACAGACGCGACGGTACTTTTATTCACTCGCTTACAGATGGAAAGATGTGTAGCGACATCTGTTGTTTAGGAGAATTGTGAAGGGGAATTCATTTATTCATTCATTTTCTTTTCGGCTTAGTCCCTTTATTAATCCGGGGTCGCCACAGCAGAATGAACTGCCAACTTATCCAGCACGTTTTTATGCAGCGGATGCCCTTCCAGCCACAACCCATCTCTGGGAAACACTTACACACACTCACAATTTAGCCTACCCAATTCACCTGTACCGCAAACCCACGCATACCCACGCTATGCTGTGCTAGGGAGAACATGCAAACTCCACACAGAAACGCCAACTGCTACCTACTGCGCCACTGCGTCACCAAGAAGAGGATTATAAATGACAAAATAGTGGAGAAATACTGTAGAAGTAGAATATTCATTATTCACTCCCAAATAAGGTAAAAGAAATTCTCTTCAATATATTACACAGGTACTGTCCCTGCAATATATATGTTCATTAATACATTTTCAATTCCATTTCACCACAGTGTTCTTTTTGTAACACTGAACCTGAAAGCCTTCTACATCAATTTTGTACTTGTACATTTATTGATGACTTTTGGAAACAGGTTTCAGGGTTGATTTTTGATCCATTTTACAATATAATTATATATAATTAACTTAGATGAATGCATGATTATTATTTTTTAATTGTAAAACTGGCTATGATACACTCGATAATGCTTTGAAGTTGATAGTTTTTCTTAGGAAGTTTCACATACACAAAGATTCTTTTACATATCGTCCCCTTGGAATTATAAGGTTCTATCTGTGTTCTAAATTATTTGGAGATATTGAGCTTCAACATTTTTGCATTCCATATAGCAAACATTATGTGTGTAACAGTTCTCTTTCATCCGTTAACATGACAGAGATCCTAAATGTATTCTAAATGTAAATTATCAAAGTTCTCTTACATTTGCAAATTGAAGTAAATAAACTACGGTAAATGCAGATAGAACCTTCTTATTCTGAAAACTCATATTCCACTTGGAATTATAAGGTTCTATCTGGCAGATCATTCATTGAAGCATTACTTTTCAAGAAATACAATCAAAATATATATCATTTGTTGTTGTAACAATATGTTGATGCTTGAGAAAGTAAAATGTTTTGCTTTCTATAACATTTATTTCATGAATATTTTTTATGTTCAAATTAAACACACAAGGCTGTGCTAAATATTTTGTCCAGTACAGATGGTAATTTTGTGTAATTAATATATTAACATTTATTACATTTTATGCTTTATATGAATTATTGAATTATATTAATTGAATTATATGCCCCATGAATTAAATTAAGTATTTGCCCTTCAAGGCTTAATATTTTTAACTTAAAGACTTTAAAAGAAACAGACGATGACCAAATGAGTTTAATAAACACTGAAACGTGTTTCACTGATTATATGTAAACAAATACAAATATTTCACATTTAATATATAGAAATTCTTTAATATTCGTTTCTTTTTCAACAATGTAAAATTTAACATTTCATCTCAATGTCAAAAAATGCTTCTTAATCATCACATTTACACACATCTCAATTTTGTGTGTTATTTAGTCGACTCTGATTTTGTGTGATTTTGTCTTTCTTGTCTTTCCCGCTGTCAGTGGAGCAGTCTGGTGAAATGGCAAAGAAAGCTGATCCTGATTGGTCCTCGTGCATGCATTAAAGATGCTGATTGGCTCACAGAAAGAACCTTATAGAGCCAAGCTAGAGTTAAACTTTGTAGATAAACCGTTTTTGTTTTTTAAATAAAAAGTCTAAAAATGTAAACAATTGATTAAAAAACATCACATAATGTAAATAAGTTGTCATATAAGAATATGTGAATAACTCAATTTTGACAAAAATGTCAGAAAGAACCTTATAATTCTAAGGTGATGATATGTCATCTTATAATGCTGTATGTTTGTCAGTTATATGCTATAATATTATTAATTAAAATAATTATTCAATTCTAATTCTGCCTTTAAACACCCAAAATGAAATCAGAATTTAGCGTTATGTTACTTTTTTCATATCAGATGCGTTTAAAAGAATTGTTACTTTACTAAAATAAACTACTTTATGATGAAAAAATATTTTATACTACAAAAAAAAATACATAATCATAAACACATACATAAACAGTCATATTTGTTTTACAAAAAACATGTTGTATCTATTCTAAGTAGCAGCTTTTAGGTATAGTTAATGTTAAAAAGAAATAAAGAGTTTGAATCATGTTTTTACCATGCTGAATTTATTTCTGATTTTGAAAATGAGAAACTACATAGCCTAAAAAATGTACATTAAAATGAGTAAATTAGTAATTTAATTCAGTCCCTTTTCATTTTAAAATGCTCAAAAACTGTCCCAATTTATATGTATTTCTAACAACACAACATCAAAACAGTAGCTAAATATTAGCCTATACACTGAAAAGTTCTTTAGAATTGTTTTTTATATTCGCATAAACATTCTACTTTATACTCTATTTCATGCTTCAGTCAGGTTTGTCAAACTGGCATATTCATATCTAAAATGACCCAAACTAAAAACATTTAACTTTTTGTAATGAATACAAATAGGCTTAATATAATATAGTTTGAGGCTATGATTTTGCAAAGGCGTTTTAACACACAATGTATCATCCATATAGCAAAGGCTTAATCATTTAAATGAAACTCTAGGGATGAAAATGCGAAACATCAACTATTATTACAAACTGATAAATGATTGAGGTTTTGTGCTGCAGGCAGAACTTCAGACTCTGCAGACCTTTGCTCAGTCGGTCAGTCAGTCCTATCAGTAACCTCCCATCTAAAGACAATATAACAGAGCTGACATTACCCGGATGCATAATCGTATTTGTCATGTTGAATATGTCTTCAAAAAGCACTAAGATCTATTAAATATATATAAAACTAACTTCTGAGCCCTGAAGTAGATTTTAATAATCACAGTTGTTACTGTTCTAGCCTTCCTACAATAATTTTTAATTTTTAAATACTTTCATGCATTCTAAGCATCACTGTTAGTTAGATAATTATTATGTTAATTAATGTTGATGAGAATAGGGAACTCTAATATAACACAGTATTGTTGTTTATTTAAAATTTTCAGTTTAAGCACAGTTTTAATGAACAAGATTTTAAAACAGATTCAGACCTTTTGTTTGTGATTGTGGGAGTAACTGAGGCGTGAGTTGTAAAGGCTCCGCCCTCTTCACCTTATTTGCATGTAAAAAGACACACAAGCAGCATATTTTTGTTTCCACCCAAAAAGGGTATTTGAAGCACGATATAATAAATGATTAAATGTAAGATAAATGTAAGATATTTTGAGCTGAAATGTCTGAAAAGACATTCTGGGGTCTTATATTACAGCTTGTTAAAGACATAATATAAACCCCTTTAAAGTCTGTGTGAACTGGAGAATTTTAATCCAGTATGTTGATGTATGGCTGCATGGTGGAGCAGTGGGTAGCACAATCGCCTCAGAGCAAGAAGGTCGCTGGTTCAAGCCTTGGCTGGGTCAGTTGGCATTTCTGTTCTGTTCAGTTTGCATGCTCTCCCCATGTTCACGTGGGTTTCCTCCGGGTGCTCCGGTTTCCCCCACAAGTCCAAAGACATGCACTATAGGTGAATTGGGTAGGCTAAATTGTCCGTAGTGTATGTGTGTGAATGAGTGTGTATGTAACCCCGTCCGTCCTACGCCACCAAACCCGCTCTGAGCTGGTATTGAACCGGCAACCTTCAGCATGGGAGTAAGTTGCTCTACCAAGGAGGCTAAAGACCATGGCCTCTAGCGTCTGTCGCTAGAGCACCCTTAGAGGTCAGAGGAGTGAGGTTTACCTGCACAGCACTTACTAGCTGGCCACCGTTACACTTACCCCCCTAAACCTCACTCCCATCCGGGTCACGACACCAATGTAACCCCGCCAGTCCTACGCCACCCAACCTGCTCTGTGCTGGTATCAAACCGGCGACCTTCCGCATGGGAGTCGGTTGCTCTAACAAGGAGGCAAAGGCCATGGCCTCTAGCGTCTGTCGCTAGAGCACCCTTAGAGGTCGGAGGAGTGAGGTTTACCTGCACAGCGTTTACTAGCTGGCCTCCGTTACATATGGATGTTACCCAGTGATGGGTTGCAGCTGGAAGGGCATCCGCTGCGTAAAACATGTGCTGGATAAGTTGACGGTTCATTCCGCTGTGGCGACACCAGATTAATAAAGGGACTAAGCCGAAAAAAAATGAATGAATGAATAACTATACTTATAACTATACAGGGACAGATTTAACCAATAAGCAAGGTAAGCAGGAAATCTGGGGGCCCCCAATAAATGCCTAGAAGTATAAATTATACCTATAAATTATATATCATTATTATCTATCATGTTTAGTATGGTGAGGGTCTAACAAATAAAATTTTAACTCTAATTATTACATCTACGCAAATTTGTCCCTCACCCTCAATCATGAAGCAGCAGTCAAACCAGGTAAAGATTTAGCTTAAAAATATATAGTTATTATTTTTAGTTGTGAATTCATTTTAAGGAAATAGAGATTGCATTAAGATATAGAAAAGGAGAGAGAAAAAACACCAGTATTAATAAATAGAAAATAAATAAAAGTACAGCAGTTTTAGGACTGTTGGGCTCCTTGAGTGAAATATATTTGGGCCCCCAAATCAATATATATTTTCTCCTGCTTATATAATAACTTTAACTGTTAAAAGCTATTAGTTACTAGTTAATCAGTTAAAGTTATTAGTAACTAATAAGGTTAACTAATAACCTTACCTTTTCTGATTCTGATTGTAACACAATAATGTGTGCCTTTTGTAAAGCTGCTTTGAAGCAGCAATAATTGTTAAAAGCGCTACACAAATAAACTTGAATTGAATTGAATAGTCTACTGTTGAGAAATCAGATTTGGAAGTGGCTTTGGTTCAGTGTGGGATTGTGATGTGGCATGTGTGGCGATGTAAATGATTTACTGACAGTAACCTCTAATCCAATCTCAGCCTGTCAGACTGTGATCTCCGTGGACTAGCTCATTCACCGACAAGACAGAGAGAATGACATTCAGCTGGGATTTATCTCGTCTTTCTCTCTGACTGCTGGAATTGTAAAAAATGTACACAAAGGAACTGATCTACTAAGGAATTGCCGGATAAATCCAAACATGGCAGCTGTACATTTATTCATTCTGTTTCAAATGTTCTTCGGATTTTTACACCAGGGTTTGGCTTTAATTTCAGACTACAAATTATGTGGAGATCCCGAGTGTGAAAGTAAGAGCTTTATTTATATACTCTGTAAGAAGAAAAGATTAGAGTTTAACTGTGGTTTACATGTTTATGAATGTATTGCTTAGTACAAAGTCATATTCATGTGCAAGTTGTTGACATGCTTTCTTATCTTTGACTTTTTGTCCATTTTTTTTCTTCTTTTAGGAATGATAAGTCGTGTCCAGGCACAGAGAGATCATGCTGCTAAAGACTGCCGCTTTCTGAACTTTAAAAAAGGAGATTTGATCACCGTTTACTACAAACTCACTGGGAAAAGAAATGATCTCTGGGCAGGAAGTGTGAGTACTGTTTGTGTGTTTGATATTTTGACACATTACTACTTTTATTTATTCAGTTCATACGCTGTAAAAAATGCTGGGTTCTACATGATTTCTTCATGTTGTCCCAACACAAATCGATTAAGTTTCCTTCATTGTTTTTACCAGTGGTGTAAAGTAACAAATTACAAATACTCACATTACTGTAATTGAGTAGTTTTTCTCAGGAATTGTAATTTACTAAGTAGTTTTATAAATGTGTACTTTTACTCTCCCTTGAGAAAATCTTTAGCGCAGTACTTTTACTCCACTACTTTCCTTCAACCTGCAGTCACTATTTTTTTTTGTCTATGAAGATTAGAAAAATCAGTCCTGTGATTTCTGTCCAATCAAATCACACATAGGAGGTAAATCACATCATACTGAACATGGACATGGGCGATTTATAATTGCAGCAAACTGTTTGGAAGCATTAAAAGTGTCCAAGAAGATGTCCAAAATCTTTACAAGCATTGATCCAGAGGCTGTTTAGATGCATGCCACTGATGAGAAAATGATGGATGTTTACTGTATGATGACCAAAATGGCCTTAAACACCCAGCAGGCACAAGATGTCAACATGGTGTCAGATTGACGTTGTACCCCAATGTTATGGGGATGTTGCGTTTTGTTTGGTAATGAAAATTGACATCAGGACCCAACGTCAGGCCGACGACGTCAATGTCCAACCTAAAAGCAACCAAATATCAACGTCTAATGATGTTACAGCTTGACGTTGTTTGGACGTTACCACTATGACGTCTATCAGATTTTGGTTGCAATACCTGACGAATAAATGTCAGTATTTGACGTCAATCCTCTTGTTAAGGTGTGATGTATGGAATACTGTTTCCGGGTCCAAGCCGCTACTCATTTGAATTGAGAAAATACTTGTTTATGGCCAATTTTTAGTCATATGAGACATTAAAGTGAATTTTATATAAAATCAGAGACACAACAGTCTCTGGACTTGCTGCAACACAAATATAAAAATTTTAACAATTTATAAAAAATTAATCACTGTCTGGCCATCAGCGATCATGATTTTCGAAAGTAATACAGCACTTTGTAACATTTATTATTACTATTTGATGAGTCCCATACAATTTGATAAAGCGCTTGGACCCGGAAGCCGCTTCGCACGCCGTCACACCTAACAAGTGGATATGACATTGGATTTGGGTCACTTTCTCACACAACCTAAAATCGACCAAATATCACTTCATTTGATGTTGTTATTAGGCATGAAAATATCATTGTCCTTAGACGCTGGCTAGACATTGAATTTTGGTCACCTGACATCACAACCTAAATCTGACCTAATATTAACGCCTTATGACATTGTGTGTCTGCTGGGCAATAAATAAATACACTACAGAATGTTACGTTTACACACATCCACAAATTATATGTAAATGCATCAGCTTTTTACTGCGTACTCACTACTCACTACTTTTGAAAGGTCTACTTTTTCATACTTTGAGTAATTGCACTACATTTTTAGGTAAGTAATGGTACTTTTTCTTAAGTATGATTTTTCAGTATTCATTCCACCACTGGTTTTTACAAATTTAAGTGGATTGAACAAAAAACAATTAGCCGTTTCAGACCCAAATTATGTTCTAAATTTCTGTAAATTGTAAAAGTATGTTTTCACAGTTCTTAAGGCTCCTATAAATGAGGCCAAATTATAATAATAAAAATTTAACACCTTTTATATATATTTATTGTGCATTTCAATGGACATCAGGTCAGAACAGTTGTACTTCCCGAACATTATACAAACATAAAATACAAAAAAAAAACATACATGATTGCTGGTATAATCTTGAAATTTATTTTCAAAATCACAAACATTAACATTTTTACTTTAATTTTGAGGATTTTGCTGCACCTTGATTATAACAAACTTTATTTTCATCTTCCTCATCACTCCACATAATGTCCACATCTGAGATATTTGCATCTGCTATATGCTCAAGAACTTCAAGATCTGTAAATTCTGCATATGAAATTGTTTCAGCAATGGATTAGTACATCGATATGTTTTTTTTATATATAAAAAAGTTAAATCAGCATTACTGGAGATTTAATTTCAGTAACAGATCTTGAGCCCATTGTACATCCTAATGGACAGACATATTTGAAAAGTCCCTGATCTAAAGCTTGCAATGTTACAAAAGATTTTAAATTTTGAAGTGCAATCCCTCTTTTTTACAAACAATCTATGAAATATTGGCAAACATATCAATAAATCTGAATAAAAACATTGTAAATGTGGCTTACGTCTGTGTCGTAAGTGATGCTGTGCTGCTTTTCAGGATTATTTTCAAATACAACATGCCGAGTCTTACCGCCATTTAATTGAATGACAATCGTCCACTCACATAGACTGCAGGCTTTAAATTAGATGAAATGCTCAGGAACCACAAAAAACATGGGTTGACGTAATGTCCATTGTAATGAACACAGGGTTGGAAGGGGTTAGGTTAGAATAGGGTTAAATAAGTAGTTTGAACAAGCAGCTGAAATATTTTTTGAGTGATAATGTTTTACATTTTGCAGACAGAGAAGCTGTTCGGATTGTTTCCAAAAGACGCCATCAAAGTTGATCAACTATTTATTGATGAGAATAAGGAAATCCAGGTGCCGACCCAGGTAATATACATTTTATTAAAAGTATATTTACTCTGGTAACCTAAAACACTGTACAAATATCTGTTAATGAACAGCTTCTGTATTTTGTGCTTTCTGTTTAATAACGGTTGAGAATTGCACCATGGGATGTTGATCTCTGCTCTGTCGACTTTTGATGTAGAAAATTCAACTCTACAGTTTAACGATGTGACTTTTATTGACAATTTAGTAGTTTGAAATAATATAATGCATTAGAAATAATATATAGAGAAACAAGTCTGTAAAATAACAGAAAATGTACTGGCAGCTTATTACAAGATTTTTATAGCATAATATACAACACCAATCCAGACAATATATCATATTAAACTATTACAAATGTTCAAAAAAGTCATCTTTTCCAACTTTTCAAGGTTAAAAGTTGTTGTGAAGAAAGATCAAGGTCCCACAATGCAATTCAAAAGCATAAATAAATGAGGAAAATAAAAAAATATAAACATGAGTCACAAAATACGTTAAACTGCTAATTTACGCATATTTATTACAGTGTACTTTATGTCATATTTAACAAAATCAAGCTCCATATTCAGTTTCAGCAACCGTTTTAAAGCTGGCGTGACACTGAAATTGAATCTGCTTTCTAATAACATGTTACAGAATGTTTATTTATATACAGTTGAAGTCATAATTATTAGCCCCCTTTTGAATTTTTCTTTTTTAAATATTTCCCAAATGATGTTTAACAGAGCAGGGAAATTCCCACAGTATGTCTGATAATATTTTTTTGTTCTGAAGAAAGTCTTATTTGTTTTATTTCGGCTAGAATAGAAGCATGTCTATAGTGCATGTCTTTGGACTTGTGGGGGAAACCGGAGCACCCAGAGAAAACCCAACGCAATCTCACGGCAATTCATAACTTTTTGATTTAGTGGCTAATTCGTATGAATTCGTACGATCTAACTCGTACAAATTAGTACGATTTGCTCATCACCCAATGACGGTTGGGGTTAGGGGTGGGGTTAGGTGCCACGCCTCCTTTTTAAAATCGTACATTTTCGTACGACGAATTCATACGAATTAGCCACTAAACTGACAAAACGTAAAATACTTACGTTTCCTCATGAGATCAGGCTGGGGAGAACATGCAAACTCCACACAGAGATGCCAAATGACCCAGCCGGGACTCAAACCAGCGACCTTCTTGCTGTGAGGCGATCATGCTACCCACTGCGCCACCGTGACGCCCAAAATAATATAATATTTTGATGAACGTTGGAAACCTGTAGCCATTGACTTTAATAGCAAAAAAGAAAATCATGAAAGTTTCCAACATTGTTCAAAATATCTTCCTTTGTGTTCAACAAAAGAAAGAAACTCAAACAGATTAGAAACAAGTGGAATAGAGTAAATAATAAGTGAGAATTTTCTGGTTTAATTGTTTTTTAACTGCCAATGTATGAATGGCTTGTAATGAAACTTAAAAAACAAGATATTCTTCAATTTCCTAAATGTCAAAGGTTTCTTGCACACACATACACACAAAAAAAGATTTGTGCTTGATCAAACTACTTACTTAAAATGAGTTTTTTGGGGACTACTTATAATTATTACTACTAATTATTTTATGTTCAATCCACTTAATTTAGCAAAAACAATTAAGTTAAGCTAATTGATTTGTGTTGGGATGACAAAGGAATTGTGTGGAACCCAGCATTATTTACAGTGTGTACATGCCTGTAGACAGATTTTTATGTAAAGGACCTATACATTTATTTTTTTGCCGAAAATCTCTTTTGGTCTGTAACATTGAATAAATAAATGCTTATATAATATTCAAGATACTAGCAAAAGATAAAACGCTGGCTGCAGTTAATTTATAAGCCACCAGTTCAGCTAAAAACAACATTTTCTATATATATTACATTTAACTCCACCATTTTATTGCAATCTAAAGCTTTAATTCAGAGTTACATGTATCTAATCAACAACTGATGGACTGAACCAAGTACCCACCCTACTTCTTTTCCTAAAAAACAAAACATTTCACTCAAATGTTTGTCATAAAGCTGAAAAATAGCTAACATAATACACTGAAAAGGGCAGCATGGTAGCTCAGTGGTTAGCACTGTCGCCTCACAGCAAGAAGGCCGCTGGTTTGAGTCCCAGCCAGTTGGCATTTCTGTGTGGAGTTGTTGTCCCCGTGTTCGTGCTCTGGTTTCCCCCACAGTCCAAAGACATGCGCTATAGGTGAATTGGATTAACTAAATTGGCCGTAGTGTATGAGTGTGTGCGTGAATCCGAGAGTGTATGGGTTTTTCCCAATACTGGCTTGCGGCTTGAAGGGCATCTGCTGCGTAAAACATATGCCGGTATAGTTGGCGGTTCATTCCGCTGTGGTGACTCCTGATAAATAAGGGACTAAGCTGAACATTAAATGAATGAATGAATTACACAAAACGAAAAGATTCATTGGATTTACAATTTTTTTTTAAATTGTTTTTACGTGGTTGAAAACAAATTAAACAAACAAATTTAAATTTAGTAATGTTAAACTTATTTACTTTAACCCATATAAATAGTTTGTAACCACTCAAATAATTTAGTAAATCCAATTAATCTTTTTTTTGTAGAAACATGAATATTAATCAGTGTATAAATTCTTTCCTCAGGAATTTGACTTCATGTGCTTTGATAAAAATGGTTTAGTAATTGAGCCCAGCACTGAATTTGATGATCCAGAAGATTTGACACAAGAAACTCAAGTAAACGATATCAATGAAGTCCACGATACCCCTAACAATGATACAAAAGAGACTGAACCCATCCAGATTCCTCCTCAAGAAGTTTCCGATCAAAACGGCCCCGAGACGACAGAAAAAGGTGGGTCTTCGTGGATAGGCTCTGCTGTTAGTGGATGGTTTGGCAGGAATGAACAAAACAATGATGAACCACAAGATGAAAGCAGCGAAGAATCCTTCAAAAGCAGAAAAATAGTGATGGACATCGAGGAGAGCCACGCTGAGGAGAAAGAAAACTCTGGAACATTTGGTTGGCTCAGCGGTGAATTGACCAATGCTTTCGGATTTGGTAACCAGGATCTAAAGACAGACGTTCAGGAAAATATTGATACTCCAACAGATGATAAGCAAACCAACTCCTGGATGAGCATGGGTAGAGATGCCTTGGGCTTCGGTGAAGACAATTCAGCTGAATCCGAAGCACAGAAAGCAGAAGAAAACACAAACATGGAGGACCAGAGCTTAATTAACCCCAATCAAAGCATGGATTCGGTTGAAAATGACCCAGATGAGGATGAAAATGAAAAAGTAGAGGAACAAACGGGGTGGTATGGTGGTATCTACAACCAAATTACAAACCTTTACGGAGAAGAGCAAACTAAACATGATGAGAATGATGATGAGATCTCACCTGAGGAAAGAAGCCCAGAATTTGCTACAGATATTGAGAACATTGAAACCAAAGAGTCCGAATCAAGTTCACAGTCCATATTTTCAGTCAGTGGCTTGGCATCGGTTATGAAGCTTCCGTTTCAGGAGGATGAGGTAGTAAAGACAGAGGAGGAAAAGACAGCAAAGGTTGAACATCCAGGTAAGGAAGATTTTGACGAGGAACAAAATAACAAGGATCCAGAAGAAGAAGAAATGTTAACTGATGTTAATGAGCAAGACTCAGTCGCAACAGACACTGATGTACTTAGTGAAACTCAGTTGGTGTCTGATAAAACCAAAACTATGTCCGTTACTGAATCTGATAGCACTGAACAACTAGATGGAAAGTCCAACGCAAGTGAAGAAAGCACAAATAATTTCAATGCTGATGTTAGAGTAGAACAGGTGAAGCAAGATGTGCAAAATAATGAGGCTGCAAATATAGGTAAGGATCATTTTAATGAGAAACAAAATACTAACAAGGATCAAGAAGAAGAAATGTTGATTAATGTTAATGAGGAAGACCAAAACTCAAAAGATATACTAGGTGAAACTCCTGACAAAACAATGGCTCATTTAAAAGATACCATTGAAACTGATAGCACTGAACAAATAAAAGAAAAATCTAATGCTTCAGAAGAAAGCGCAGATTCACAAATCCTTGAAATTAAGTCTGCAGATAATTTAAATGAAGTTAAAAATGAACACAATGCCGATGTGTTAGATGTGAAGCAAGATATTGAAAATAATGAGGAAAATACAGCAAAGGATGTAAATATAGGTAAGGACGAAAACACTAGGAAGGATCAAAATAAAGAAATTGTGATTGATGTTAATGAGCAAGACTTAAAAACAACAGCCAGCGATGTGCTTGGTGAAAATCAGCTTCTGTCTGAAGAAACCATGGCTTTTTTTAAAGATACAGCTGAATCTGATAGCACTGAACAGCTAGATGAAAAATCGAATAAGTCTGAAGAAACATTCACAGATTTACGAATCCTGGAAAAGAAGTCTAAAGATAAAAGTGAAAAGAGCGCTGATGTTTTGAAGGTGGAGAAAGATATGAGAGATATGCAAAACGCTGAGGAAAAGTCAGCAAAAGATGTCATTTTAGGTAAGAAGGACTTTTTTGAGCAACTAAATGTGATGGAGGATAAAATGTCTCATGCTGACAAGCTAGAATCAATCTTAGAGGCTGATTTAATCAGTGAAACTCCCACATTTGATGAAACAGTGACTTTAAAAGACAGTGTTTCATCTGACGATATTAGAGAACTAAATGATTCTTCACAAGATTTTAACATCCAAATTGAAAATGAAGTTAAATTGGCAGATAATTCACTTGGTGGAGTTATTCAGAGCGAAAACTACTTAACTGATTTGGTTAACGACATTTCACAAGGCAAACTCACACCAAATCTATCTGATCAAGACAATTTAGACACTACAAAACAGCAAGAAAATGATTATGATCGATTTAATCCAGAACGTATTACTCCTGCTGATATATCAAAACAATTGGAGGTAGAGACATATGATCAGAAATCACAAGAATTAAATGTTTCCTATTCGTACACTGACTCTCAAATGGAGACAGCCATAATTAGAGAAGATGTTAAAGCAGATGTGATTTCAGAACTGACTGTGTCAGATGTTTTATCAAAATATGATCATGAAAAACAATTAGATGGCAAAGGTGCAACAAAACATGATGGGTTAACTATGGACAGAAATGATGAATTAGTTATGGAGAGGAAGCATGAGTTGGTTATAGACAAAAATTATGGGTTAGTTATGGACAGAAAAGATGAATTAGTTAGTGATGGGCTAGTTATGGACAGGAATGATGGGTTAGATACAGGCAGAAATGATGAATCAGTTATGGACAAAAATGATGGGTTAGTTATGGACAAAAATGATGGGTTAGTGACAGACAGAAATGATGGGTTAGTTACGAACAGAAATGATGGGTCATTTATGGACGGAAATAATGATTTATTTATGGACGCAAATGATGGGTTAGTTACAGACAGAAATGATGGGTTAGTTACGGACGAAAATGATGGGTTAGTTATAGACAGAAATGATGGGTTAGTTACGGACAGAAATGATGGGTTAGTTACGGACGGAAACGATGGGTTAGTTACGGACAGAAATGATGGGTTAGTTATGGACATAAATGATGGGTTAGTTACGGACGGAAATGATGGGTTAGGTACTCAAACAAATGATGGGTTAGTTATGGACAAAAATGATGAGCTAGTTATGGACATAAATGATGGGTTAGATACAGACAGAAATTATGAATCAGTTATGGACAAAAATGATGGGTTAGTTAAGGACAGAAATGATGGGTTAGTTACGAACAGAAATGATGGGTTAGTTACGAACAGAAATGATGGGTTAGTTACGGACGGAAATGATGGGTTAGGTACTCAAACAAATGATGGGTTAGTTATGGACAAAAATGATGAGCTAGTTATAGACATAAATGATGGGTTAGATACAGACAGAAATTATGAATCAGTTATGGACAAAAATGATGGGTTCGTTAAGGACAGAAATGATGAGTTAATTATGGACAGAAATGATAAATCAGTTATGGACATAAATGAGATATTAGTTATGAACAGAAATGATGGGTTAGATACAGACAGAAATGATGAATCAGTTATGGACATAAATTATGGGTTAGTTATGAACATAAAAAATCAATCACTTACAAACAAAAATGATGGGCTAGTTATGGACAAAAATGATGGGCTAGTTATGGACAAAAATGATGGGTTAGATATGGACAGAAATGATGATTTAGCTATGGATGGAAATGATAATGTAGTTATGGACAGAAATGAAGCACGATTAGTTGAGACATTGTCAAAAGACATCACATTTGATGAAGAAAAGTTACCAGATTCAGATTCACTGAATATAAGCAGTGAAGATGAATTGAACACAGTTCTAAATTCTCTTGATGAAGGAAGAGATAAATTAGCCGTAATTAATGAAGAAAATCGTCATTCTGATTTTGAGCAAAATTCAGCCCCATACACCACCAATGATGAGATCAATAATACCAGTGAATCGCATGATGGATCTTTGGAGAGAGAGAAAGCTGGTATAACTATCGTTAAGGACACTGATTCAGAAAGCAAATATATAGATGAGGTTGTAACTCATGAAGAACAAGAGGAACCAAAGACAGTTTCTGAACTCACAGAAAAAGAGATTAAGGAGGACACACAAAACACAAAGGGATACCCAAAAAGCACAATGGATGAATTTGGTGTCTCAAAGGACGACGGTCATGATCTTGACTTTGCAGAAAAGACAGACAATGATAAAATTTTTAACCCATATCATCATCCTGAAGACCTAAATGGACATACAGCATCCACAGAACCAAAAATAACAAGTCATTTCTTCTCAGAGGAAGACCCAGTTCAGGATGACAGTGCTTATAATAACACGCTTGATCAAAATCTGACTGTAGAACACAAAGAGGAAACTGCAAATGATGAAGATCATCAAACCAATTCAGAGTATGTTAGAAAACGGGAGAAAAGAGACACAGGTGTGATACATGTTCAAAGTAATGATGCTGACATGGCAGTGCATTCACAAGATAAACAGGAAGAGCAGCCTGGAAGACCTCAACACAAAAAGACTTTCAGTCATTCTCCGGAAACCTTTAAAGTATATAAAAACTTACATCCTCACCTGAGCGAGCAGAACATTCAAGATCTGTCAGATTTATTTGGAGACCACAAGTTATCATGGCTCGATTCCAAAATGGTAAACACCCATACGGGTCCAGATAACAATGATCTAGAGGAACTCAGTGACTTTGAGCAGCTGTTGGAGTATTATATGAAGATGAATACAAAACTGGGGCTTATTCAGCAAGATAACAGACCTGGCGAGGATGATAATAATAATGAATATCCTGCTCTACAAAAGCTGCTTACCCTCTTATCTACTCTTAAAAAGAAATATTCAGCTGTGATAGCAGATATCAATGTAGAAAGACAAGGTACAGATGATTCGTACTGAACATTTACGAAAATAAAAGCAAGCACTTTTACAAATAAAGGTTCTTTATTGGCATCTATGGTTCCATGAGGAACCTTAGTCATCCATGGAACCTTTCCATGACACAAAAATTTCTTCATAGTAGATTTTTTTAAGATTTAAAAAAATGTCCTTGATATCAAAAGAAAAAACTATTTAACAATTGTCATTAAAAGGTTCTTTTGGGAAACCAAAAGTGGTTCCTCTCTGGCATCACTGCTAAACCCCACCTTTGGAACCTTTATTTTTAAGAGTGTAACATAATTGGATTTATTAATTTCGATGAATTTTTGCATGGGGAGAAAAACTTTTGCATATGTGATTCATGGGAAATCCTGGTTTTGTGATCTTATTCTTACGGGTGACTGCAATGTAAAAGTGTTCAAGTCAAATTTTCTATGGACCTAATGTTCCCTTTCCTTCCTCACAGGGATCAGCAAAGATGAATGTGTTCATGAGGCATGTCTAGATGTAAAAAAGGACACAGCAATTTCTTCAAAAGAGGTTGAAAATAATCCAGTAATTGCAGAAATGCCTGATATAAATGACTTGAGCAGTCTTCAAAATGAGCAGGGTTCTCAGAAAAAGGAGCTTTCATCAAATAGAGATATTGTGAAGGATGTTCAGACTGAGGAAATAAGAAAGGAGGATTGGACATCTTCTGATATCAAAAAAACTACTGCCCAAAACCACGTCCTGACCTCTGAGGCGCTCGTTGAATCACAAAATGGTAATCAATTTTTGGAGTTAAGATAATTTGCTTTTTTTAAAAGAACGGAAGACATTTTCTACCCCACTATACATGGTCGGATGAAATTGTTTTTGTTCTCTTTCACAGGGGAAGGGCATTTCTATCACATGGCAGTTTTTGTTGAAGACACAATTTATGCAATTGCATCTATAGTGGTCAAGGTGAGTCTTTGTGGAAAATTCATGTTTGAAAAGTAGCCTGTTACTATTTTGGTGTCCCACAAGTATTTTAAAACATAACAAGAACAATCTTTTTGGCAGTCATGAATAGTATTGGGTAAAGTTACTTTTAAAAGTAATAAATTACAATCTTAAACTGAAAACACACTTTCGTATTACTTTCCTTAAAAAAGCCACACTTTTTAAATATTTATTTGAAATATATATACTTTTTAATTTACCCAACACTGCTCAAAAAATACCATAAAATACCATAAAGCACAGCTAATTTTAAACTCTTTAAATGTCTTTATAAACCTCTTAAAATTATGATTTTAGCCAATCCCTTCTTCCTCGTAATTAGCTTTAATTAATTATAATGTTTATTTTATGTCAATTGTCCATTAAAGTTTACAAAATCAGTTAAATAAGTCATTTAACTATATAGTAAATGTACAGTAGGGAGACAAAAGTAATGTGGGACGAAAGTAACAAAGTGATTTTCTCGCAGCCCAGACAACATTTGATTTGCAGGCTATAACAGCACATTCAGCGTGCAACCCTTGATGGAGCTGCCAAATATCATGTGATTTCAGGATTGTTGTTCTGTCGATTTGTCCTACCTCATCAGATTGTCCTACCTGCCATTCAAAAAGTGGGTAGCATATTTTGATGACGCAATATGCTACCCATCAGATATGCTACCAGTGTAAATTTTATTGTGTTGTAGTGTGATATTAAGCTGTAATATTGCCCTAACGTACTTAATCCCTAACCCCAACCTCAGAACCATTCAAATACAGTCTACATACAAATACATACCACACAAATAAAGTTAAATTATATTGGAGTTTTTCTACATCATAGGTCTCAAACTCAATTCCTGGGGGGCCGCAGCTCTGCACAGTATTGCTTCAACCCTAATCAAACACAGGTGATAAGACTAACTAAGGTGCTTACGACTAGTGTCTAGGGCTGTTTCTCAATGCAGAGAACGGACTCGCGTTCATGTGGAGACCAGTCTTGCCAAGTTACCTCGGAAGAACTAACTCGGAAGACCGAGACTTCACCGAGACTTCATGCGTTTAATGGTAAATTATTTAAACATTACAGCATTCATACAATGATTTTTTTTCCCTTTTTACTATATATACTATGCATAAAAACATTATAAATATACATTGCACAATACAAATAAAACTAATTTTAATATGAATTTCAGCAAATAAACACACTTAATGTGTCTTTTTTTTCAAGATTTTCATGTTAATGTTTACTTTCACCATCTCATTTAGGGAAACTCCTGAAATAAATAAGTTATATCTTCTAACTTTAATAATAAACCTATATAAAATGCTGCACTTCCCACATCCTTTATGCAGATGCAATGACTTCTAGGACTTCTCTTTTCACACGTCCTTCTGTCTTGAGTTTTGGAACTGAACTTTGGCAGTTGATGGTGACGTTACACGAGAACACAAGGATGTAAGATCGCTGAAAAATGCATATTGAGAAACAGCCTAGTAGTCTTAAACACCTTGATTATTTGGATCAGCTGTGTTTGATTAGGGTTGGAACAAAACTGTACAGAGCTGTGGCCCTTGAGAAATTGAGTTTGAGACGCATGTTCTACATTGATCCAAAATAACACCTGACTTTGATAGAGCACTCCTGTGAGTTAGTAACCACAGCACAAATATATTTCTGCTAAAAATATTATCTTTGAAAAATAGGTTTTTATGAAAAATGATACTTTTTTCCCCGCTCTCCCCAACGTGCGAACAGGATTACGCAAAAAAAAAAAAATTCCTTACATTTATTTAAGATCTTGTTAATGAAAATTAACCATTTTCTAAAGATACAACATGTTTAAAATATAACTTTTGAAAGAGTTTCATGTCATAATTTGTACCCTGTCCATGGAAGCATGCCGACAACTAAAATTACAGTCTATTTTAGTCTTGACATGTCTCCAAATAATATCATATTTTGCACTCAAGCCAAGTTATTTATTATTAAGCATGTATTGCCTCTCTAGAACTAAATCTCCTATAAAACCGTTGAAATGGGTATTATATAGAGAGGTACTGATACAGACACAAAAGTAATCTAATTTTCAGATGAGCTGTGCTGCTCAACCGGTCTCTGGATCACTGAACTTGTTTAAATACATATATTTAACTGTCACACCCACTAATGAAACATACTTACGCACATTTAGGTAACTACAGATGTTTTCATAATCAGCTCATGACAAATATTCATGCGTGATCACCTTGACGTCTGTCACTTTAAAACTACCGGAACGTTGTGGCATTCAGCAATTGGTGACGTGTGGAAGAAACCGTGACCGTTGTGGGGGTGTTATTTTAATGCGGATTTTACTTTTACTTTAACCTTTTGCTTAAAGTAAAAACTTTACTGTTTATGTGACCTAAGTGTACATACTTTTAATTAAAAGCACAATAAAACAAACTTAAATGTTTTCCTGTTTAAATGTTCTAAACACAAGATACTATACGTAACGAACCCCCCTAAAATAGAACAGTGAGCTCTTCCGCTCAGCGCAGTGCGCACTAGCAGTCAGAGTAGAGTAGCATCCGGCACCATGGCATAACAACAAATAAATGATCAGATTACAAAATACAAAATAACTCAGTTCAAATATAATCATGGCAGACGAATTTAAGGCCGAGTCGGTTGTGACGGAAGCGACTGACATGAAAGGAGCGGCTAATATTTACTACACACTCGCGGTGGAGAAAATCAAAGATGTAGGTGCCAGTGTGTGTATGATGAAACCGCTTGAGTGTGTGTGTGTGTGTGTGTGTGGCAACTGTCAGCAGGTGTCATATTTATTTTTCTTTTAAGTAAGCTGTCATAGTACACATAATGTATTCGAGTGTAGTATTTATTAGATGTATATTGTCTTTTAGATGTGTGAACGGTTTTATAGTAAGGCATATAGCTTGTTAGCATTGCTCCATCTGTTACATGTTGACCATTTCATCTTATATTGCTAACGTTATAGACTTTATGGATTTTATAGGTACAAAAAACAAGCTGCCTTTGCTATTATTAGTCTAGGTTTATAACGGTTTGGCTAGTTGGTAGTATATTGTGTTGTATCATCTTGTTTGTTTTGGTCAGTTTTTGTGGGTCAGTGTGACTAAATGATGTCTGAAATGATCAAATACCATAAAAGAGTGTGCATTAGAAGCTTTAATATTACAATAATTGTTCAATGATTATAAGTTAACTAATTTTTTATTATTATCAAATGACTATTTAATGGAAAAGGCCATTATATGTATTTGTTTAAACTTGCAAATGAATACAAGTTCATGTGAAGTTACTGAAAATAATTAAATTGCAATATATCTGTGTAAAGTATTGTTTAATTTGTATGTGTGTACATATAATAGTCGGTTTAAAAGACGTGTGATAGCTTTAATTGTATCATTTATGCTTCCCTTTTCCTTGAGAACCCAATATAACTGTTTAACTTCTGTGTTTTAGGTTGTGTCTTCACTTCCTGATGACATTCGGCCTGGTCCTGACTTGTATGGACTTCCATGGGAAGCTGTGTTTTTCACTGGATTTTTAGGTTTATGCATACTGCTTCTGTTCACCTGCAGGTTCATTCAGTCTGTAAGTCACATATTTTTGCACAGGAATTTCTATAATATGAAGCTATGGGGGAAAATGTAAAAAAAATTGAATGTTTCTTTAGTTTTATTTGATTTATTTGGTAAAATGTTAAAGTTTGAGTGAAATATTGATGTTTGTTTTATTCTATAAATCTAATCTGGTCTAATAATATTTCTTACAGAATTCAAATAAAAAGCTCTAAATTACAAAGTTTATTTGAAATTTGAAATAAATGTCATCAGTAGCTCACAAAATAATACTAAAATGAAAATTTTATAGAGCTGGGCAAAGGTTATTTGCAAATAATCACATCCAAAATAAAAGTTTGTTTTGACATAATATATGTGTGTGTGTGTGTGTGTGTGTGTGTGTTATATATATTCATTATGCATATGAGATACACACACATAAATGAAAACAAAACAATACAAAAGATATTTACATTTATATATTATTTGTATCATATATATTTATTTGATTTATTAGGTAAAATGTTAATGTTTGAGTAAAATGTTAATGTTTGTTCTATTTTATAAATGTCTGATAATATTTCTTCCAAAATTCAAATAAAAAGATTGTAATTTTTTAGCGGTTTTAAATGTTGATTACTCTTTTGAAGTTAAAACAGTGGTATTGTGCAGTCTATAAATGCATATAAGCATCTGAAAACATCTTATTTTGTGCAAAAAAAGACTCTAAATGACTTTATTTAAAGGTTTATTAAATATTTTTTATAGAGGTTTATTTAAAATTTGGAATAAATGTAGGTTACAGAATAAAAATAAAATGACAATTTACTAGTGCTGTGCAAAGATTAATTGCGAATAATCGCATCCAAAATAAACGTTTGTTTTGACATAATATATGTGTGTATTATATATATATTCACTATGTATATGTGATACACTAACATAGATAAAAACAAAACTATACAAAAGATGTTTACATTTATATATTATTTGTATCATGTACATATTTATTTGATTTATTAGGTAAAATGTTAATGTTTGAGTAAAATGTTAATGTTTGTTTTATTCTATAAATGTTTGATAATATTTCTTCCAAATTGTAATTTAGAGCATTTTAAATGTTGATTACTCTTTTAGTACCAAAGTTAAAACATTGGTATTGTGCAGTCTATAAATGCATATAAGCATCTGAAAACATCTTAAAACATTTAAAATTTGGAATAAATGTAGCTTAGAGAATAAAAATTTTACTTTATTTGAAAGATTGTGAATAATCTTATCCAAAATAAGTTTGTTTTGACATAATATATGTGTGTGTGTTATATATATATTCACTATATATATGTGATACACACATAGATAAAAACAAAACTAAACAAAAGATGTTTACATTTATATTTTACATTTATATTATATTTATTCATTTATTTTGTATCATAAATATTTATTTGATTTATTAGGTCAAATGTTAATGTTTGAGTGAAATGTTAATGCTTGTTTTATTCTATCAATGTCTGATAATATTTCTTCTAAAATTCTAATAAAATGATTGTCATTTAGAGCACTTTTAAATGTTGATTACGGTAACGCTTTATTTTGATGGTCCATTTGAGTATTAGTAGACTGTCCGCTTAATATCTGCTGATATTGCTCCTTTAACAGACATTTAACTGACTATAAGAAACTTTGCAGGTACATGTCAACTTACACTAACCCCAACCTAACAGTCTATTTATAATCTAATGAGAATTAGTTGGCATGTACAGTAGATGCTATGTAACTAACATTCAACAAACGGACCATCAAAATAAAGTCTGACCTTGATTACTCTTTTGAAGTTAAAACATTGGTATTGTGCCATCTATAATCACATATAAGCATCTGAAAACATCTTGTTTTTTGCAAAAAAGGCTTTAAACGACAAGGTTTATTTAAAATTTCGAAATAAATGTAGGTTACAGAATTAAAATAAAAAAATTACACAATTTACACAAACACATAACTGTAAATCATAAATGAAAATGATTTTGAAGTGTTCAAGTGGTCTCTTAATTTTTTTCCATAGTTGTATGTGACTAAAAAGTAATCATGAGCTTTTTCTGTTTTGTTCTGCAGATCAAAAGTCGATTATATGCAAGTAAGTGTTTTCCTAGCTCTTCATCTGATTAGTTTTCTGCTTTAAACCTACCCTCATTATCTGTTTTAACTAGTCAGCTCTCGGCTTATCCTGACTGCTTGTTTATTTACAGGTAAAGAGAGGCAAATGGCACATAAAGTGGCTGAACTTCTTGACGAAAAGTGCAAAGTGCTTGAGACATTCAGTGAGGTCAAACAGAAGGTGAGAAATGCAAATAGGGTATATGCACAACTAGAGTTTCTGGATGGTTAATGTGACTTTTACAGTATCGATGTTGTAATGTAATTAAAATATAACCAGTTAAATAGACTTCAGCATTCATTTAGTTGTTCAAGCATAAAACGAGATGAAAAGCCGTTTACACGCCCATCAGGATCAGCAGGCGAGCGCAGAAACGCCATTGAAAATACTGGGGTAAAATAAATGTTCATATTTTAAAGACATGGAGTGGGAAAATTGAATTTCATGCAGTGCTTCCTGTACAATCTGAGACCCTCTTTATATCGTATATCAATCAGGCAGTTGAGAGCATAGATTTTTAAAGAAAACAGAACTTAAACGTGCCGGTTTTGTAACTGCATACAGTTCACCGGAAACGCTTGATCCAGGTTACTGCAAAATTAAAAGTCCTTCTGCATTCTTCTGCATATACCCTATTATAAGCTCCAAACACATACTGTAAATGACTACGTTTACATGGACATCAGTAATCAAATTATTTGCCTTAATATAATTAAGACAATAATAAGATTTAAGGCATTTACATGAGTTACTTTTTGAATGTTTTTTTCATGATCCCGTTTGACATGTTACAGCACATAATTCGATTAACGTCATTGCGTCACCGCATTATCCACGTTTCCTCCAGAGTTTTATGTAATTTCGGGTGTTTTATTTTTAATTTGTCGACTTTAACTGAAGTTTGGCACTTTCACTTTCATTTGGGAACAATTCCTGCATGCGCCCCGTGACAAACAAGATATTGGAAGCAACTATGAACTGCTGGAAGAGTGTTGTTTTAATGGAATTTCATACCGCACACTAAATGGAAGAAAAAAACCTCCGCATGTCACGATGCAGGTGTCTGTGGTCTTCTCTGACTTGGCAGGCACAAAGAATAGT
The DNA here is from genome assembly GCA_903798195.1 of Danio kyathit. Lineage (NCBI taxonomy): Eukaryota > Metazoa > Chordata > Actinopteri > Cypriniformes > Danionidae > Danio > Danio kyathit. The sequence continues at coordinate 16,530,101 of LR812535.1, read as the reverse complement.
GTCAAAAAGCCATGTGTGTGTGTGTGGACCATCCTGTCACAAAACGTGGCAAAGTCCTACATGACAGTAATAGTTTGATTAAGGCATTAACATGTCTGTACTGCACTTAAAAATGTGACTAAAATAGGAATACTCCACATGTCTTAATTTGATTTCTCTTTAGTTTATGACCTTAATCTGATTAAATTATTAAAAAATCGATGTTTACATGGTAGACTCTTTATCAGAGTATTGTCTTAATCGCATTAAAATCGAATTATTGGTGTCCGTGTAAACGTACTCAATGTTTGTATACAATAAAATGCACCTTTCAAAATCAGTTCCTCTGTATGAAGCTGTTTATTCTTTTTATTTTTTTATAATTTAACTTTTTTCTATTGCTCAACATCCAAGAACAAAGAACACACTTCACATTACACATACATATGATACATGTTACATATTCAGCCACTTGTCACACCAAGAAAATTCAGATAAGAAAAACAACATATAGTAAACATATATGGAAATTAAGGTTGTGTTACCTTTGTAAGTACATACTCATTTATCTTAATTTTTGATGTCGCCACTGTTTATTTTTCTTGACAGTTTGATAAACTAGAGTCCACACTGCAGAACAATGGCATGTCGGCACGAGCTGCAGAAAAGGACACTTTAGAGGTACATACTGTCATTATGTCTTTCATAGATTGTTATTTACTTTAAATTAATTGTAGTTGATAACGGTGTCTGTTTATTTTTCTTTTCAGTTACCATAATATATCTTTGTTATATTCAGTATGTAAATATCTCAAATGCATTCAGATGTTCCATTTATTGAAACTGTTTTGGCTTCATTAAAATATTACATCTGCTACTGAATTAATCAATCCATTTTACAACTTATTATAACAATGAATGTAACACGTTAGAAACTGTCTTTTGTTTTTGTTGTCTCAAATTTTTTGACTAATGTTTTAAAAAACGGTGTCTTGCTTATCAACTCACTTTGCATCTAGGTGGCATCCCAGAAACTTGAACAATCAAATGCTCAAATGAAAAAGGAAATCGAAAGGCTACAAGAAGAGCTGTCTCAGCAAAACAAAGCAAGAAAACAGCAAGAGGATCAGGTGATGAGCATTCACAAACACTTTCACATCTCACTTTACATGTGGGTCAGGATGTCTCATTTTGTTGTGCGCATCAAATGACATTTACAAAAGGGATTTTATATATTCAACAAAAGCATAATTGCAAGTATTCTTGTACTAAATGTGCCTGACAAGTTTACAAACTATTTGTAAAACTATTTTATAAACTATTTTTATAAAACTCTTTCTCTGAATGAGATTTTAGTGTTAAAGTGTTAAATAATTGCCTTTTTTGAGCTCAGAAAAGCTAAGTTACACTGATATTGTATTGATGTTTTTTATCCTTGACCACATATATTTATTACAGTCATCACCATTTGTTACTTGGTTTTCATGCTTAGTTCCTGTTAGGTTTATGTTGTCTGATTTGATCTTGACTGCTGCTAAATCTGTTTTACAGCTTGCTGAACTTGAGCAGATTTTAAGGAATTTAGAGGAGGAAGCTAAAGAGCGAAAGTCACAGTTAGAACAGGTATTATTAGCTATGAATATAATGCATATTACAGTCATATTCCCCTTAAAACGCATTATTTATGCAATCTGTGATCCTCTTTTGTTACCTGTCAATCTGTAGGACAACACAACACTAAAGATCCACAACATCAACACAGAGAGACTACAGAAAAACCTGCTTGCAGCGAAAGAAGAGCATACAATGCTGCTCGAGAGTAAAGAACAGGTGAAATTTGTGTTAGTGTGTCGTTTGGAGAGGACGAGTGTATCAGTTTGCTGTATTAAAAATAATTGTAATGCAATGAAAATTTGTGTCTGTATGTGTCTGTCACGCACACAGTTAATGCAGGAGGCGGAGGGCTGGGGGGAACGTCTTAGTGAGTTGGAGGAGGAGATGAAAATGTGTGAAAGATCTCATGCTGGCATGATGGAGGACTGTGCTAATAAAGATGATCGCATCAAGGTAAAAGCATAATCCCTCAGAAATCATTCTAATAGGAAGATTTTTGTGATCACATTTTGTAATATTATGATGACATTCGTTAGTTTTCTGGGAAAACATTTTGCAATACCAAGTGTGCTTCATGCAAGTGAGTGGATTTAACAAACCACCTGTTGGAGACACTCTTTCCCTCTACAAATGCCAAGACAGCTTCTTGTAAACATTCCATATTTCTGGGAAAACATTGTACGATTCTGAGTGTGCTTCATGCAAGTCAGTGGGTTTGACAAACCACCTGTAGGAGACACTCATTCCCTCTCCAAATGCCGAGACAGCTTATAAACATTCCATATTTCTGTGAAAACCTTGTACGATTCTGAGTGTGCTTCATGCAAGTGAGTGGGTTTGACAAACCACCTGTAGGAAACACTCTTTTCCTCGCCATGTGCACCAGATACCTTCTTATAAAAATTCCATATTTCTGGGAAAACATTGTACGATTCTGAGTGTGCTTCACACAGGTGAGTGGGTTTGATAAACCACCTGTAGAAGACAAACTAAACGCTTTCTGGAGATTTGAGGTGCTTCTTTTATTCTCATTTGTAAGTCGTTTTAGATGAAAAACATCTGCAAAATGAATACATGTAAATGTTATCAATGTTGACAGCATTGTGCTCCATATGTTTGTGGAAACCATGATAAAGTTTGAAAGTGTCATCAAAGACATTGTATATTAAAAACTGAAATCTTTAGTAACAGTGTAAAAGTCTTTATTATCACTTTAAGTCACGTTAAAGCAGTTTTCCCGAATGAAAGTATTAATTAAAGAGTAGTGTATGTGAAATGGGTGGCGCAGTGAGTAGAGCTGCCGACTCACAGCAAGAAGGTCACTGGTTCGAGCCTCGGCTGGGTCAGTTGGCATTTCTGTATGGAGTTTGCATGTTCTGCCCGTGTTTGCGTGGGTTTCCTCCGGGTGCTCCGGTTTCCCCCACAAGTCCAAAGACATGCGCTATAGGTGAATTGGGTAAGCTAAATTGTCCGTAGTGTTTGTGTGTGAATGAGAGTGTATGCGTTTCCCAATGATGGGATGCAGCTAGAAGGGCGTCTGCTGCATAAAACATATGCTGGATAAGTTGGCGGTTCATTCCGCTGTGGCGACCCCGGATTAATAAAGTGACTAAGCTGAAAAGAAAATGAATGAATGATGTATGTGAATTAACATCAAATTAAAAAACAGAACAAAAGCAGTTTCTTATGCATTGACAAAGTGATATGTAATTCTGTCATATACAGTCTAATGCTTGACTTGCTGAAACTGCATTTCTAAAAATCTGTTTATCATATTTTTTTTATTCCAGTCACTCACAGAGTGCCTTTTGAAGATGCGAGATTGGGATTCAGAGGACGAGACTAACATCGACGGCAGCACTAATATAGCTGGTGCTGAGAATGGAGACAGTTCAGGTTAAAAATGCTGTTGTTCATCTGGGAATAATGTTTTTTTATTTGATCCAAAGTCAGGTTTTGAAGTATTAGTTGTTTTTGTGCTTACAGATTTCCATCAGAAGCAAAAAGTACAGAAACTTATAGAAGCAGCCAAGGTATTTCTCACATCCTGTTTGATTTAAATCTAGTTAACCTTTGGCATTGCCAACCTTGGATAGCAGAACACTGGGAGTTTTAAACACAGCCCTAACATATATTATGCAGTAAATAATGGAGACTTCCTGTTTGTCACAGATGAGTGCAGACTTGAAGTCCTTGGAGGAAGACAAGAACAGAGTGTTCGCCAAACTCGCAGATGAAATTAAAGCCAAAGAAGATCTCAATGGTAAATAATTTGGTTCACTACAATTGAAACAGGTTTTTGGATACATGAACCTAACGTTTGTTGTTTTTGATTGGTTGTTGATAGACATGCCATGTAGAGACATATGATAGATTGATACACAGTGTTTGGAGTAACTTGTTACATGTAATAGCCTTATGGAATTTAAAATCAAAAATAATTTGGTTACACTTTATTTTAAGGTGACTTATGCCCAATCCCAATTCTATTTTTGTACCCCTACCCCTTCTTCTTGGCCCTTAAAACAGAGTGTGAAGGGGAAGGTCTTCAAAATTTACCCCTAAGAAATGGGACAGCACTACAGCACCTGCACACATCATCATATGTCATCGCGATCTCTTGCTTCATATGAGATCAGACGATCGCGACCTCTGTAGTTATTCCAGATGATTTATTTTTTGGTGTTTATCTTCAGGAAATCACTGAAGGCATATATCATGTTATCATAATGATATAATGTGGCAATCAGATCATAACTGTACTGCGTATTTACACAGTGGCCATATTCATCTATGTAAACACACGAAAAAAACACTAACATTATAGCAGACACTGTAAAAAGCTCATTCCCAGCCACTAGACTTTTCTGAAAGGGTATTCGAGTGTCATCGAGTGTGTTGTGGGACTGCTGTACAGGATCTATGATTATGGATTATAGATGGCAAAATTTAAGGGTTTTTTTTGCGTTTTTTTTTTTTTAAAGCATGACGGTAAAACACGAGCGTGGTTATGAATGTATTAAAACATATTCTAGTTTGTTGTAAAAAATACTAATTTGTGCATCTCCTTACTTCCATGTGCAGCCATGCTGCTGTTGTAGCTGGTGTATTTTGGGAAATTTTCTTACCCCTTGGTTTCGAGTGTGGTCCTGAAAAATCTCAAAGGGCTATCTAGCTCTTACCCCTAGCTCTATGAGAGAATTGGGACACCCCTACCCCTTCACATGAATGCGCAAAACGAGGGGTAAGGGGAAGGGCTAAGGGGTAGAATTGGGATTGGGCCTTAGTTACTATTCATTTAAATAGATTAATATTAATGAAGTACCTGTACCTACTATATGGTTAGGGTAAGATTTTGGGTAAGATTTAATTGCATGTATTCAAGCATAATTTGTTGTAGTTATTATAATAAGTCAATGGAACAAGTCTAACAAGGACACCTTAAAATAAAGTGTTACCTTCAGAAAAAAAAGTGTAACTAAATTACAGTTATTTAAGAAAATGTTAATTATTACGAAGTGGTTACATCTGAAAAGTATAAAGCTCTTAAATAATTTGACTAATATTATTTTTTGCTTTGTTTTTATGTGTTATGTGTAATGCTTCCTTTAAAGGTTGTTTACTAAACTAATTTTACATTGCTATTTTTTTCCACATTAACCATTCCTGATTTAAATGTGTCACACTTAGAAATGTAATCAGATACTTAAATAGGGTTTTATATTCATTCATTCATTCATTCATTTTCTTTTCGGCTTAGTCCCTTTATTAATCTGGGGTTGCCACAGTGGAATGAACCGCTAGGGTTTTAAATTGTTTTGTTTTTTGTCATTTTTATTTTTTATTTTTTTGTATTGTGCAACACATTGGACTACCCTTGGTTGTGTTTAATAATGCTCTATAAAATCTGAAATTAACCTCGACAATCTTTCACATTTCCAAAAAACCTTTTCAGCACTTTTGGATTTTGTTTCAGTTCATTTGAATTTGTATCCTGCTGAGTTAATCTGAACAACATAAGAAATTTGCATTCTCATGCATTTTTCTAGGAAAGCACCTGCTATGCAAAAATTGTGATGAGCAATAAAAATGGAGCTCATTTGCTTTGGCCTGATTATGTCAAAACGATCATTTAGACTGCAAAAGAAATTTATAATTGTGCTTTTGTTTTTTCAGAGGGGATCAAACAGCTGGAGGAGCAGAAAGAGCTGCTGGTGTCCGAGAGTGCCAATTATTCAAGCGAAAGCCAGAAACTCCAGCAGAAACTCCAGATCATGACTGAGATGTACCAGGAGAAGGAGCTAAAACTGCACAGGTCTGAACCGGAGCACAGCAGCTCTCACTTGGGTTCCCACGGGCAGGGGTGGATTAAGTGATTTGGGGGCCCTAAGCAATTCCAGCCACGGCACCCAGCAGTCCTACAGTATTATGCACCCGTTGTATTTGCATATATAAATTTATTTAAGTGTCTTTTTCTTATATCACTCAGTCTTTCTACATTTTCTACATTTAAAATGAATTCACAACTGAAAATAATGAATAAATCTGATTTGACTGCAGCTGCACGGTGGCGCAGTGGGTAGCACGTTCGCCTCAGAGCAAGGTCACTGGTTCGAGCCTCGGCTGAGTCAGTTGACGTTTCTGTGTGGAGTTTGCATGTTCTCCCCGTGTTCGCGTGGGTTTCCTCCACAAGTCCAAAGACATGTGGTATAGGTGAATTGGGTAGGCTAAATTGTCCGTAGTGTATGTGTGTGAATGAGTTTGTATAGATGTTTCCCAGTGATGAGTTGCAGCTGGAAGGGCATTCACTGCGTAAAAACATATGCTGGATAAGTTGGCGGTTCATTCCGCTGTGGCCACCCCAGATTAATAAAGGGACTAAGCCGAAAAGAAAATGAATGAATTAATGAATTAATTATTTGACTGCTGGACTGATCCATGATTGGTGGTGGGGGGGACGTTTGCACAGATGTACTAATTAAGGTAAATTTGTATTTGTTAGAGCCTTTACCTACAAAATATGATAGAAAATGATGTTATATATAATTTATGGAAACTTCTAGGTATTTATTGTGACTTTCTGGTGCCCTAAGCGGCCGCTTGCCTTGCTTATTGGTTAAATCCGCCTCTGCCCACGGGTCATAGATTTCTGGAATATCATGGAATTTTAAAAAGTCTATTTTTATAAATAAAAATTCAGCGAATTATATATATGATTGGTCCAAGTCATAGAATGTCAAGAATATTTTGGGGTTTGTCATTAAAAATTTGACTTCCTACTTATCAAAATGTATTTATTTGTTTGTGCATTGTTATGGTTAGGCTATTTTTCACTCTCATTTGATTCTTTTCCCACTTGTAGTCACCAGTTTTTGTTGTCTGCTCAGTCCCTTCTGGATTTTGCAGGAATAATTTCTGATCATTGCGGCCTAAAATTACAAATTTTGCAGTGCCCTTTCTCAAAATTTGCTGAAATATTTGCAGCAAAAACCTCGAGTCATTGGTTTCTGTCATTTATAAAAAAGTGGTAACACCAAAGCGATAAAAATATCAGCTTTGGGGTTGCTGCCTTTTTATATATTCTTTGCATTTCTTAGCACCCATTTGAGATTAATGTGTGTGCTTTTGTGCAGTTTGTCACTGTCGTTTATATAAATTGAACACTGATTTTAATTCTGTCATTTGATACAACAAACCTCACCTTGTTCAAATAGACTTTGTCTGAATGTTCGTTGCAATAATGTCACATGATGAATCTAAAGCTTGTCACACGCCTGAGAAAATTCACAACACCATTTCAAGTTTGACAACTTAAGGTATTAAACACTGGATGAGGACTTTCTATAAGCTATTATAATGCTATATGATGGCGCAGAACTGTCCTGACTAGCCAAAATATGTAGGAAGTCTGCACCAATTAAAAAATAAATTGCAAAAATTATTTAGGGACTTCTTAGCACAGCATTTTCCTGTTTTTCTTTTTATTATAAGTCATATAGATTTATCTTTTCAGTCAGTGAAGGTCAAGAAGAAGTCAGTGAATTTGCCATTCGGTTTAGAGTGTGAACCCTGAGCACTCAGTCAGTATATATGCACAGTGCAGTGTGTTTTTATATGAAATTGAAGTACTAATGGTAAGGATTGCTCAGGATGTTGACGGTGGAGGAGAAGGAGCGTTTGCAGAAGGAGGAGAAGCTCAACAAGGCAGGCAAGAAGATCAGTCTTGCTGCAGAGGAGCTTAACACTTACAGGTGACCGCCGCTTTTTAGCACATTGGAGACAGTTTGAATGTGCACAAAATGCGCTCTGCGAATGGCAAGAAACACATTGACATTGTAGTCTCCTTCTCTGTGTTTATACAGACAACGAGCTAAAGACCTAGAGGATGAACTGGACCGGACTTCACAAGCTTTCAAGAATCAGGTGACATTCTTAAAAGATTTTATAAAGTCTCTCTACATGGCTTGTATAAGTAAAGGTTCTTCAGTCATTTGTGGCTGATGATACACTTTTTAGTTTGTATGCAATAAATGGTAACACTTTAAAATATTGGTCCATTAGTTCATCTTAGTCAATGTATTTACTAACATGAACAAACAATTAGTAATACATTTATTGTGGTATTAACTCATGTTAACAGGCACAACTTTGGATTTTAATAATGCATTAAAGATGCAATAGGTGATCTCCCAGAATGCTAGCATTAGCATAATAGCTTAGAAATTTTACGACCCTCCCCTGCTGTCCAAAGCCACGCCTCCTTAAGTCATGAACATGCGAACGTGCACTGATTAGATATAACACTAGATCATGTCATTCACCAGTCAGAAAACTCTATGGAGACATGCACTTTGTCAAGCGTAGTTGTTGACAGGACAGCGGGTGCAGGAATTATATTTCCCCAAAACTGTGTCGCACACTGTTCAAAAATGAACAAATGTGTGATTATAAATCAAACTTCACTTCAGTAAAGCTGGTTGGGCGGAAGAGCACATTTACTTATGTTTTGTTATTAAACTAAATAAAAATTAGAGCAGAAAAAAGAAGTGCTAAAAACAGAAATATCCTGTCATCTTTTTACATTACACTTATATTTACGTTACCAAGCCAATGAATGACTTTTTATTTTTAATTGTGCTCGCTGATCCTCGTACATCGCTTGTTTTAATCTCCTTTTACACTTGAACAACTAAACGAATGCTTAGATCTATTTAACCGACTAGATTATCGATGCTGTAAAAGATACTCCATGAACTTGAAAATACCCAATCTTTTGCCGGACGTTTTCAGTGGCTGAACTTTTCCGTGCAAATAAACCCATTCATAAACAAGAACACAATTTACATAAGCTTTGCGTGGCTAAAATAGTTTTTAAACATACCTGTCTAAAAGAAATACTTCAGCCGTGGTGTCAGATAGTTGTTTTGAACTGCATAACGTCAAATTGCCCTCCAGCGTGCAAAAGTAATTCCGATATTGATTCAGGGTTTAGAAAAGTTTTGATTCTGCATTTTTGGCAGAAGCTCTTTCAGAAACAATCTTTCTTTTCATGGATTCAAGGCCACGTTGGTCTTTCAGAAAGAAGTTCAGGTTGATGCAGAGTTTGCCTAATGACGTCTCTCTGTCAGCGGTAGATCCGTGCTTCACGTGTGCCTGTGAGTGACGTATCTGTCAGCTTAAAGAGGCTGCGCAGAAATTCCAATTTAAATTTGTTGACAGACAGTTTAAGATACCTGTTGTAATTGAGTTATTTGTCGGTCCGACAATATTTAATTGGATGAACATTTTTTAGTTTTATGCCTTATCCAGAATATAAAAACACATATAAATACATTTAGATCATTTACTTTAATTATTACTATTGGAATGTGAAGAGACTTTCAACCAGCACAACAAAAAATTATTCTGAAGACGACCTACTGCACCTTTAATGCTTCACCAGATTATTCATACTTAGTTGATGTTAGTAAATACATTAACCAACATTCGGTAATGGACCATTATTCTAAAGTGTTACCCAATAGTTACTTCAAATTATCTCATAAATAGGTTAATTTATATTTATGTGTTTGAGTAAAACATAATTGACAATATTTTAATTTAAAATTTGGATTATGTATTTAGACTAGTGGTGGGCCGTTATCTGCGTTAACGTGCTGCGTTAACGCGAGACTCTTATCGCGCAATAAAAAAAATATCGCCATTAATCTATTCTCAAAGTTGGGTTAGGAGCTGGGTCTATTCTACGCAAGCTCTGATGACTTTCACCTTGATATATTAGCGCAGATGTGTACCTGACCGGTGAGCCGTCTGACATAAGAGTACCCTTCTAAATTAAATCAGCAGGATGCCTGACTCTAACTGCAGTTGAGCAGTTTCACTTTAACTCACGAACATTTCATTCATGCCCCCGTGACAAACTGGGGTACTAGACGCAAATGAGTAAGGACTGGTGAGAGTGTTATGGAATTTAATAACGCACGCCGAATGGAAAGAAAATGGAAAGATTTCGCTGTGTGTGTGTGTGTGTGTGTGTGTGTGTGTGTGTGTGTGTGTGTGTGTGTGTGTGTGTGTGTGTGTGTGTGTGTGTGTGTGTGTGTGTGTGTGTGTGTGTGTGTGTGTGTGTGTGTGTGTGTGTGTGTGTGTGTGTGTGTGTGCGTGCGTGTGCGCTGTCCTTTACTGACAGCCGCGTGTGGATCTTGTCTGAAAATATGGCGAAAGGTCCTAAAGACCGCGGTGTTTACTTCAATAATGCCACTAATATACAGTACTGTATGCATACTCCACGTCTTAATAGAACAGTTTCGTAAGCAGTTTGTGATGCATTTTGGAAAACCGCAGATGAGCACCTGGTCTAATGCGCCACCTGGCTTGAGAAACCCGTTCTCAAAGACTTATTATTTGGGTAGCACACATATTCTGGATGCCTTCGACAAAATTCAAATGCGCCATTTTAATCTAGATTAATCTAGATTAATTCCAAGATTAATCTAGATTAATCTAGATTTAAAAAATTAATCTATGCCCACCTATAATTTAGACCTTAATATTTTTGTCAAAATTATGTCAATTATTGTGGAAATGTATACAAACCAGACTAGACGGAAAGCCTCACGGATTGTTCAGGACTTCACTCACCCTCTTCATTATAAATTTGAAAAGCTTCCTACTGGTAGACGATACAAAGTACCCACATCAAAAAGAAATCTTTTTAGGAAATCTTTTATACCGTCTGCTATTATTATATTGAACATGACCATAAAGTAGTTTATATGTTATTCTGTGACGCTGTGAATCTGTTTGTGGTTTTATAGCCAGGGTTGTGTGTTGGTAATCTATGGTGTAGGAAGCTTTGTGTTTTGAATTTGTGATGTTTGGTGATGTTTAGTAATATTTTGTGAGGCCAAAGATGAATTTCTACATGTGTGAACAATAAAGACTTCTAATCTATATCATTTAAGTCAAGTAAATGTTCTCTTAATTTTTTACACAGCTGTACTTGTATAGTATGTCACAGAAATGAGTACACCTCTCACATTTTTGTAAATATTTTATTATATGTTTTAATGTGACAATAATGAAAACTGACACTTTTATACAATGTTAAGTAGTCGTCTACAGTACAGCTTGTGTAACAATGTAAATTTGTTGTCACCTACAAAATAGCTCAACACACAGCCGTTAATGTCTAAACCGTTGGCCACAAAAGTGTGTGTTGAGTTTCCTGTACATTCGCTGTTTTAACATTACAGAAAAATGTCATGTCATCAGTTTCATCAATTTAAATGATATTTACACAAATGTGAAGGGTGTACTCACTCATTGTGTATACAGATACTGTATATTTGTCTCTGTGTTAAAATAAAAACATTTATTTATTAATTTTATATAATTATTAAGCTTTTTAGCATTTTTATTATTACTTTATTTTTTTTATTTACTCATGAATATGACGGTAATCTTAAAATGAGCAAATACTGATCTATACATCATTTCACTCATCATTTTATTATATATTAATTATTAAATACATTTTCTTTCAACCAGATTTCTTCTCATGAGAAAAAGGCTCATGATAACTGGGTAAGTTATTTAAAAAACTAGTTAAGTTCGATTAGTATCAGCTGTCTTTGGAGTTTTGTATCAGATCTTGTCTTTATCTTGAATTGTCTCTGTTGTAGCTTGCCGCAAGGGCAGCTGATCGAGACCTGGCTGATGTCAAGAGAGAAAACGCTCATCTCCGCCAGAGGTGAGATTAGTACTTTAATATTATATACTGTATGCAACTGAGGCAGAATTAATCCATATATGTTAATATGTTTACAAATGCAGAATGACTGATGCCCAGTTTAGGTTTGATATTCTTGAAAAGGACATACGAGAGGGCAGACCTTTATTTAGAGGTAGGTACTCCTTTTTCCTTTAATGTAGCTCTATATTTAAAATGGTATCAACTTTTGAGGTATGCATTGCCCAATCCCTCAGGTGAAAGATCTCCGTATGGACCCTCTCCTCTTGGCAGACCATCCTCAGAAACACGGACCTTTCTGTCTCCACCGACACTAATGGAAGGACCACCTCGACTCTCGCCACAGTTTATGGGTCCAGGCAGAGGTGACACACACACACACACACACACACACACACACACACACACACACACGAGTCTCTTAGCTAATATAAATAGTGTGATTTATTCTTTGCATCTAGCAGTATGTTGTGTTGGTGTATCAGTGCATGCATCCTGTTCAATTCCCATTAGATATAGTTGATGTGTTTGCATTGGAGGGGTTTGATTTCCTACGGTTTGGTTTGCTTCCAAGTTTCAGTGTGGCTTAGGAAATACTGCTTAGGACAGGGATGTCCAAACTCGGTCCTGGAGGGCCGGTGTCCTGCATAGTTTAGCTCCAACTTGCTTCAACACACCTGCCTGGAAGTTTCTAGTATACCTAGAACGAGCTTGATTAGCTGGTTCAGGTGTGTCTAATTGGGGTTGGAACTAAAATATGTAGGACACCGGCCCTCCAGGACCGAGTTTGGACACCCCTGGCTTAGGACAATTGATGCTGATATTTTAACATTTACATGCACACTGCTGTTTAAAAATCTGGTGTCACTAAAATGTCTTTGTGATCCTCTAAATTGATTAAAATGACAGACCTTCTTTTGATACTAAAAAAAAAACTTTTAAACATTTAAAATAACGAACAATGTTTCTTAGTATCAGCATATTAGAATGAATAATGTGATGTATAATTAGAATGAATAATGAAATAATGTAATGTTTCAATTAATGTAATGTTTAATTTCACGATACTAGAAAAATGTGTGATGTGAGATGTTGAGTATTGAGTTAACAATATTGCTAATGAAATGAAATTTCCCTTGAAAAATGCTATTTTTATTCATGTTTTTAAATCATTTATTTATTTAATGATATTCAAATAAACATAAAATATATATTTCAAATCTTATTCAGACTAAGTAACTGTTAAAGCGCAAACTCTTAGTCTTTATAACACTATGAATGAGTGAATTTCTCAGCAGATATTCTGACTCTGATTAGCTGTTGTCATTTTCCTCTCATCTTGATTGATTGATTCATTCATTCATTCATTTTCTTTTCGGCTAAGTTTCTTTATTAAAATGGGGTCGCCACAGCAGAATGAATCGCCAACTTATCCAACATATGTTTTACAGTCCTTCTAGCTGCAACCTATCACTGGGAAACATCCATACACACTCATTCACACACATACACAACGGACAATTTGGCTTACCCAATTCACCTATTCCGCACGACTTGTGGGGGAAACCGGAGCACCCGGAGAAAACCCACGTGAACACGGGGAGAACATGCAAACTCCACAGAGAAATGCCAACTGACCCAGTCGAGGCTCAAACCAGCACCAGTGAGTTTGTATGGATGTTTCCCAGTGATGGGTTGCAGCTGGAAGGGCATTCGCTGCGTAAAAAAACATATGCTGGATAAGTTGGCGGTTCATTCCGCTGTGGCGACCCCAGAATAATAAAGGGACTCTATTGTTCGCGTGCTCCGGTTTCCCCCACTAGTCCAAAGACATGTGCTACAGGTGAATTGGGTATGTTAAAATTTACTGTAGTGAATGTGTGTGAATGAGTGTGTATGGGTGTTTCCCAGGGTGCAGCTGGCAGGGCATCTGCTGAGTAAAAACATGTGCTGGATAAGTTGGCGGTTCATTCCGCTGTGGCGGCCCCAGATTAATAAAGGGACTAAGCTGAAAAGAAAATGAATGAATGAATGATCGATATTTAGATTTCATTTCACATTTAATGCCATCCATCACAGATCATCTTGTCAACAGCTGACAGTTAGCCTAGGTAATCCATTGTGCCATTGCAGTTTGTTTGCAGAACTATTTGCATACCAAACCGTGGCTAACAAACCCTAACCCATGTTTGGATGTAGATGGGTTTTTTCATGTTTCATTATTTTGTTCATATTTTGTTGGATGTCTCCCTTTTCTCCATTTTCCTCTTAACTTCCTCAAACATGTTTATGTGCGTCTCTTTCCACTCCATTCATCCCCTTTCACTCTCACTGTCACATAATCAGCGTCCCGTGGTGTGGTAGAGCCCCCTAGTGGTGGGCCAGAATTTGAACGCAGTGGCCCTCATTCTGATAGTGGCTCGCTGTCTCCATCCTGGGACAGAGAACGCAGGGGCCCTCCTGTTCCTCCAGGTAAAATGATGATGCTGTAGATCTCAAAGATCAAGAAATACTGATTGAAGATTTTTATATATCAGTGGCCATGTTTCCACCTGGCATTTACATGCGTTTTTTTAGGGATTTTTACTCATGCTTGAGTGGCTCCAAATCTGAGTTGTTGAACACAAAACAAGATATTTTAAAGAATGTTTGAAACCGGTAGCCATTCTCATCTGTAATAGGAAAAAATGTACTATGAAAGTCAATAGTTCACCAACATTTTTTAGAAAATCTTTTTTTGTGCAGAACGATACTCAGTAGAACGATACTCAAAGAGATTTAAAACAAATGGAGGATGAGTAAATGATGGCAGAATTGTATTGTTTAGGTGAACTATGCTTTTAAGGGAACTCTCCACTTTTTTCTGCAATAGGTTCTTTTTACAACTCCTCTAGAATTCAAGTTTCAGAATTCAAGATTTCCATTTTTAAATCCATTCAGCCATTCTCTGGGTCTGACAGGGGCACTTTATCTTTTCATTCATTCATTCATTCTAGAACATTAGACCATTAACATCAGCAAAGTTTTTGGAGAGTACAGTTCCTAGCCATATCAACTTAAAAACAACTTTTCATTTTCTGTCATTCTTGATACATGATGTAACTACAGTGACATAGGACAATTATTGAAACTCTTGAAATTGAGCAAAATGGTAATGGTCTAATCTAATTCAATGATCTATGCTAAGATAAGCTAGAAGTGTCCCGCCAGACTCTGAGATCGGCTGAATGGATTCAGAAATGGTAAAACTCTACTGTTCAAAATTATTGAAGCTCTTTTGAAATTGGGCGAAATGCTAATGGTCTAATCCAATTCAATGATCTATGCTAAGCTAAGCTAAAAGTGCTCTTGCCAGACTCCGAGATCGGCTGAATAGATTCAGAAATGTTAACTCTACTGTCCGAAATTATTGAAGCTCTTTTAAAATTGAGCGAAATGCTAATGGTCTAATCTGATTTAATGATCTGTGCTAAAATAAGCTATAAGTGTTCCCGCCAGATTTCGAGATCGGCTGAATGGATTCAGAAATGGTAAAACTCTACTGTTTAAAGTTATGAAAGCTCTTTTGAAATTGAGCGAAATGCTAATGGTCTAATCCCATTCAATGATCTATGGCAAGCTAAGCTAAAAGTGCTCCCGCCAAACTCAACTGTTTAACTCTAGGGGCGTTGTAAAATGAACCTATTCCCAAAATAGAGTGTTTCTTTAACATGTTCAAATGTGTCTCTTGGGTTACCACTGTCACCTCAGTGCGATGCATAAATACTACAATCCCATGTTGCACAAATCCCTTAACGTTCATAGATTCAGACAGTAGGCGGAGAGTGGGTGTTTTTGTGGCTGATTAATTGAATTTTTCCACATGATTGTTTACGCTACAAAAGAAATCGGATCAAATGCAGTTTTAACTAGCTTTGAAAGTGAGCAAAAGAGATTGGATTGGGAAAAGCGAAACTTTTCAGGTAATAAAAATGTTTGTTTAAAATGATCAGAGAGGGAGGAAATGGTTGCATGAAACTAATTATGACACAATTTAGCTTTAACTAATATTATAAATCCACTTTATGGACTTATAAGCTTATGATTTTTGTACTTTAGTGTGATTTTGTGCATGTATAAGACCTGCAAAGTTACAATGCACATATTTTCCCTCAAAAGTAATTTATTCTGTATAACAGAGGACGGAAAACATGTCAGTCCAAAGCTGCACAATATATAGCATCTAAATCACAATGTTCAAATAGAGATCATAGTTGACCAGATGGTTTTCATGTTGCCAAAAAATAATTAGCGTTCACCTCTCTTTGACATTTCTTCCAAAAAAACGTATTGCTGTTCCATGTTAACATTGTATGTCTTAAAACAAATGTTTATGTTACATAAACATTGTGTGTCTTAATACAAAAGAAGCTTCGCACAAACCGTAACTCAGTTAGAGCATTTTAGCCAGACTAAGAATATGTTGCAATAATTAATATTTCTACAGGGATCCCACGCTTCTCGAAAGTCTTTGAAAGTATAATTTCAGACATATTGGGCTCTATTTGAACGATCTAGGCGCAAAATCTAAAGCGCATAAAAGCATTAAGGGCGTTTCCGAATCCACTTTTGCTATTTTAAGCAACACGGTTGTGCTTATTCTCTTAATGAGTTATGGGTGTGTTTTGAGCATAACGTGCATTAAACCAACCAGTCTCATCTCCCATTCCCTTTAAGAGTCAGTTGCTATTTACGTGGCGACTTTGTAAGTAGAAAAACTGAATGGAAAAACTGAACGCTTCACTAGCGAGAAAACAGTTGAACAGACCATATGCAGCAAGAATAAAGAATGAGCCTCCTCCTTTCGGCCTTTTTACTTTCTCTTTACTCCTTTACTTTCGTAGATAAGAAAAAGGTGGAAACTCACTCCCCTGAAGACATCCATTAGCCTACATATTTAATTTAGTTTGTTAAACGCAAAGATTTGTTTCAAAACTACTTCTAATTTCAGTTCTAATTTCCAGCAAATGAATAAATGAACAATAATAACGAAGTGTGGTCATCCAAACACACGTCCTATTCTTATGCCCCATATGGTGATGCAGAAGACGTCTCCAAAACCTGACAGGTGGACAAATTTAAACTTGTTTTTATTAAAACAAATATAAATATGCATATGATAATTAATACTAATAATAATAACATTATACAAAAGCAAGTTGTCATGAATAAACTGAAAAAAGTTTCAGTTAATTCAACAATGCGCCATAACACACCTCCTTTCTAGACCAGAACACCCATGAGTCCACAAAGTGGCACAAATGGAGTTACTATTTAAACAATGTGGTGCAAAACCGGAAAATTAGGGTTGCGTTGGTCTGAAAATAGCAACAAATTGTGCCAAGCACGTCTTGCACCTTATTGCGCCTGGAATATGCTTAAAAACAAACATAGGTCCTTGAACATGCTTGAATTCAATTTGAAATTGTTTTTGGGTGTTGTTTCGAAAGTTGTACAGTGCTGCAGTTGAACGAAAAAAATCTTAATTTAAAAATCTTACATTTAAATATATGACAATTGATGCACATTTTAGCAATATTTGATAAACCGCTTTTGAATATTTCTAGGAGTGATTTCAACCAATTTTATTAAAGTTCTTTTGAAGATAACGGTTTAAAAACTACATTTTAGTTTAATTTCTACATTTTTTTTAAATGACACATTCAAAATATCATTATTACCCTGACATTTTTAACGTAAATATAAAGTCTAAGTGATATGTTCAGTTTGAATACAATGGTGATTGATTTCAAGTTAATTGTGCATTAAAAATCATTGAATATGGTGTTCATGAAAGTGGGAATCCTTTTTTATATTTTTTTTATTATTTTTTTATTTTAATATAAACAAAGCATATTAACCAATTCAAGTAAACCCAATAAAAAAATAAAGTCTTAAATTATATAAGAGAAAAACAGTAAATGCTACAAAACGCATTGAATATGTTGCCAGAGAGGCTTATATGCTCAATTTAGTATTAGTTTGCCAAGTCTTGTGTGTGTAGTTTATCCAGCACTGTGTAAAAGAGGCTCATATAAAGGTGTTTCGGCTACTGGCGCTCAGACTCAGTGATTCAGAAGCGCTGAGTCAGCCACACAGCTCATTGAAGAGTCACAGAACTGGGTCTTCTTTGTTCTAGATGTTTCTGCATTTTTGGTCAGTGCGTCAGGCTTTGTCCCACTGCCCCTACTGCTCCTCACAACTGGGCCGAGTACTGACAGTTCAGCCACAGTGGACCAATTATTCAGGGAAATGAATGCTCTTTCATTATCATCATAGTCATACAGCAGTGGTTGTTTTACATGTGTGTGTAGTGTGTCATTCCCATGATATGCTCCCTGTTCATGCATTTTAAGTTTTGGTTTTGTTTTTATTTTTAATGTACATTGTGATTGAACACTTTTCCGTTAGTAATGAGATGATAATGCATTGTACACATTATAAAATATTTAAAAGACTCTTGATATTGATTAAAACAATGTCAATTTTTAAGTAGAATCAATACATTTGTGTATGTATATAAAGAATATAAATACTATGCACGGTTGAAGGCAAAATATTAGCTCACCTGTGAAATGTTTTATTCTATTTCAAATATTTAATTTAATTAATGTTTTACAGAGCAATGTCATTTTCACAGTATTTACTATTATTATTATTATTATTAATATTCATATTTTCCTTGAACTATTTTGATTTAACCTGATTAATTTAGTTAAGCCTTTAAAGTACACTTCAAGCTGACTATTAGTGTGTTGCAAAATAACAAGTAAAACATTATGTACTGTCATCATAGCAAAGACGAAATAAATAGGTTATTAAAATGATTATGTTTAAAAATGTGTTGGTCTCTCCATTAATGAGCACTTTGAAAGAATTAAAATTTCCCAGAGGAGCTAATAATTTTGCATTCAGCAGCTCATTATATTATAATAATTAAAATGAATAAATATTTGTTTTGTTCATATAAGAGTTCTGTCTATTGTTATAAACAATAAATATAAATACAATTATTTTGTATATATAATAAAATATTCTTTATCATATAAAAACCTTTTATACATGTTTATTTTATGTTTCTGGAAGGTCACCCTCTCCCAGATCCTGGTTTGCCATATAGGAGGCCTCCTCCGGGTCCATATCCCATGGGTCCTTTGCCTCCTAGACCTCCACTTCCTCCTGAGCAGTACTTTGGGGATAAATCAGGTGAGTCTGTTCATGTGGTCTGCTCTACAATGTTTGATTTGTCTTCTGCTTTTCTTAAAGTCTCACTGAAATCTAAAGTAAAGTTGGCTTGTGTGTGTTTAATAACCAGCACTAGTCAATGCAGTGTTGGGGGTAATGCATTACAAGTAACGCGAGTTACATAGGAATATTACTTTTCTAAGTAACGAGTGAAGTTAAAACTTTTTTTAAATAAGTCATATTATTTGAGTTACTTTTTAAAAATGTAACTCAAGTTACTTTTTAGATAAATTAATTCGCTTTTAAAAAATAATTTGCTGAATTTAAATTAGTGTAATCATTTTGAATCACACACAATGAGAAAATGCGCTCTGCGCAGGAACAGACAAAAGCCAAAATGGCAGAGCCTTAAATTTCTGTGATTGAAGTATTCTTGTTATTTTAAACACATGGAAGAAAAGAGGATTGTCTCAATGGACAGTGATTTTACTGAACTAATAGGACAAAAATACAAAAGTAGCAAACACATTGCTTTCAACTTTCAACTTTATATATGACATGCAGGAAGTTCTCAGAAGGTAACATTATTCTATTTTTTTAATTCGATTTTTTTTTTAAAGGTAAATGAAGGTTATACAGTGTGTCGTTAAATGCAGAGCTCCTCTATTTAGAAAGAAGTAAAAAGAAAGAACAAAGCTAACAAGCCTCAGGCAGGTATGAAAAAGCAACTCAAAAATAATATAACGCATTACTAATATATAGGGCCAGTCAGAATCTGTGGACATTTTTTGCTATTTCTGCGCAGAATTTTGGTAAAAATCTGCGGATTTATGCGGAATGATTTTGGGAGCATCATAACTAAAATCTTAATATATGAAATAAAAAGTAATACCTTTTTAACTTGTATTTAATGTTTACAATGCTAATCCAATTAGATCCACTTATTTGGTAAACAAAGCAAGTCTCTCATATAATATATCTACTAAAAGACAGAAAATATTACTTTACAAACTATATTGTAACTAAATCATATACATATTTTCAAATTAGTCAATATTATTACTGAAATTAATTTTAAAACTGAATAAATATGAATTTACACACATTTACACAAGTTAATAAACAGAATCAATGATGGGCTAAAAATCAGCAGAATTCTGCGGAATTCTGCACACGCAGATTCCCTGTGGGCCTACTTATATATAACGCAACTAGTTACCTTTTTGGAGAGTAAGTCAGCATTGTAATGCATTACTTTCAAAAGTAACTTTCCCCAACACTGCTAGTCAATGCAGTGTTGATCCGTCCTCCATATTTATTACTTGTAACAATGCAAGGAGGAACCACAAAAAGCCGGGATGCTGAAACCTATCTACGGCAAGCCAAGAGGGGGGAAATGCATTGCACATACTGTCAGCATACAGACAACTTGGACATTCAAAATTTGTCTTTTACATACAATTTTGTAAATTTAGATTTCACAGACTTTAATGTCAAATCTGAAGTGTTTTTTGTTTTTGTATTGTCTCTTATTGACGTACTGAAGTTGTCATTATTATGTAATATGTTTTTATCTGTATTGATCTTGCCATGAAATAGCCAAACGTTGCTGATGTTTGTTTGTTTGTTTATTACAACAAAACGTGGCTTTATGTATTGTGGTAATCATTTATAATATATCATTTATAATTTAATAATTAATGAATAACTTAATAACTTAATAATTTATCATTTATAACATTACCAAGAGACCTAAATGAGAGCTTTTTTAGCGATCCTCCAGAATTATTTTAAAACCCAAAATGTGCTTTCTTCTTCTTTTTTCAGATTCATCATTTCTAAGGAACAGCTCATCTATCAGTGAACATGAGGGCAGAGAAGTGAGTTCACCTCTGGTTGATTTAAAGGATTAGTTTACATGAAAATTTTAATTCTGGTATTAATTAATTATCGTCATGTCGTTCCAATCCCCTGAGTTCTTCGTTCATCTTCAGAACACAAATGAAGATATGTTAGATGAAATCTGAGAGCTCCCTCATCCTTTATAGATGGCAACAGTCCAGAAAAGGAACCAAAAACATTGTCAAATTTGGCTTCAGTGGTTCAACTGTAATCATGCAAAGCTCCAAAAAAACTTTTGTGCACCAAAGAAACTGTAAAAATTACTTATTTCTGTCTATAGATGGTCAGAGAGCTCATCTAAACATCTTAATTTATGTTCTGAAGATGAACGAAGGTTTCAGAGGATTGGAATTTTGTGAGGATAAGTAATTAATAACTGAATTTTTCTTTTTCGGTGAACTAACCCTTTAGGAAATTGTCGCTGCATGTGTTGTTTGTACATCTGTATAAGTTCATTTCAGTTTGCTTTAATGGCATAACTGTAAATAATTTACACTATTGCCAAAGCTTGAAAATGTGGACAGATATAAAAATATAACAATAAAAAGATCAAAATAAAGGAATAGAAAGTAAATATAACAATTTCAACTTAAATAAACATTGTAACAAATGAGAACATGTGAACATTTCAAACCACAGTGTTTAACATATAAACACACACAGACTAGGGGTCGCTGTGGTAGACAGTAGGGAAACGTACAGTAGTACACACACATAATATACATGAGTTTATTGACTGTCTCTTAGGCTGTATCATATATATATATATATACACAGTTGAAGTCAGAATTATTAGCCCCCCTTTGATTTTTTTTTTTTCTTTAAATATTTCCCAAATTATGTTTAACAGAGCAAGGAAATTTTCACAGTATGTCTGATAATATTTTTTCTTCTGGAAAATGTCTTATTTGTTTTATTTCGGCTAGAATAAATTTTTAAGAACCATTTTAAGATCAAAATTATTAGCCCCTTTAAGCTAATTTTTTTCCCGATAGTCTACAGAACAAACCATCATTATACAATAACTTGCCTAATTATCCTAACCTGCCTAGTTAACCTAATTAACCTAGTTAAGCCTTTAAATGTCACTTTAAGCTGTATAGAAGTGTCTTGAAAAATATCTAGTAAAATATTATTTACTGTCATCATGGCAAAGATAAAATAAATCAGTTATTAGAGACGAGTTATTAAAACTATTATGTTTAGAAATGTGTTGAAATAATCTTAAACAGAAATTGGGGAAAAAAACAGGGGGGCTAATAATTCTGTATAGTATTCTGTATAGTCAACTGTATATGTGTGTGTGTATATATATATATATATATATATATATATATATATATATATATATATATATATATATATATATATATATATATATATATACACACACACACACACACACACACACACACACACACACACACACACACACACACACACACACACACACACACACACACACACGTTTTAGTCATTTTACAATTTTTAGCCCCCTGTATGTTTTTTCCCCCAATTTCTGTTGTTTTAACACATTTCTAAACATAATAGTTTTAATAACTCATTTCTAATAACTGATTTATTTTATCTTTGCCATGATGACAGTAAATAATATTTTACTAGATATTTTTCAAGATACTAGTATTCAGCTTAAAGTGACATTTAAAGGCCTAACTAGGTTAATTAGGTTAACTAGGCAAATAATTAGGCAAGTCATTGTATAATGATGGTTTGTTCTGTAGACTATCGAAAAAATATATAGCTTAAAGGGGCTAATAAATTTGACTATAAAATGGTTTTTAAAAACTTAAAAACTGCTTTTATTCTAGCCGAAATAAAACAAATAAGACTTTCTCTAGAAGAAAAAACATTATAGGAAATACTATGAAAAATTCCTTGCTCTGTTAAACATCATTTAAGAAATATTTGAAAAAGACAAAAAATTTGCAGGAGGGCGAATAATTTTGACTTCAGTTGTATATGTGTGTGTTGTACAGGGCCCTGGTGATATGAGGCTGCCACCTGATCCAGATTCTCGAATGGGACCTCTTCCTCCTCCCGGGCCTTTATTAATGTCAATGCCTCCGCCGATGGACCCGAGAGATCCACATTTTCCACACAGAGGCCCTTTTGGACCTCCGGATTTCTTTCCTCCTCGTGGGCCTCCTGTTCTCCCTATGGGCAGTAAGTGAACTTCTTCCTCCACTGCTGTTAGTTCAGTTGTTTAATGATGCAAACATCAAGTGAAAGTGCATTGAAAGCAAATTACAAACTTCTGTTATGTAACATTTTAGTAAATAAATCACTAAATATACTTTTCAAAGAAATATATTTATTTTTAAAGGTAACATTATTGGCTATTATTATTATTATTTCTCATATAATTATGAATCATTTATTATCATTACATGCCTGTTTATTATTATTATTATTATTATTATTGTTATTATTAATAATAATAATAATAATAATAATAATAATAATAATATTATTATTACATATTTTAATTGTAGGTGTTCACTACTTGGGTTTTTATTTATTAAATTACTGATCAATAATTTTTATTTTAATTGTTTTTATTGAAGGAAGAACAAGGTGAAATAATACATACAAAGATTTGACAAGCTTTTTTTGGTTAATTTTTTTTACCATGAACAACCCCCCTCCCCTTCAAAAACAAAATAATTATATAAATTAAACATTTACATAGTCACAGAGTTTTGATAGTACAGTGAGAAAGTATTTAACATCTATGTTTGCCCATTGAGTTTGATTGCATTATCCTTTTAAGCACAGACCTTTTAATTGCCCTATTAGTTTTAGTTTGGGGGAATTGTTACGCCTTTTTCAAAGTATGAGTACAAAAACATTTAGTGGATCCTCTAAGAGTATTTAGACACATGAAGGCATAAGTGTCTTGATAATTATTGGACATGACTGTACCTTGTTCAAGTACTCCAAAAACAGCCATTTCAAAACTGGGCCCTAATGTCTTTATTATATGCCTCGGACAGAATTTTAAATATAGTTGTCCAATAATCAAACAGTCTGGGGCATGCCCAAAACATGCGAGCCAAATCTGCTTTAGCAGAACGACATCGCTCACATGTGTCACTTACATCTGTGTGTATATCTTGGTAAGTCTAGCTTTACTGGTGTAAAGTCTGTGTAGGACCTTGAATTGAATTAAGCTTAAGGGAGTGCAGGAGGTTGTTCCATTTACTCCCAATAATGCATCGTTCCATGTTTCCCCTGAAATATCTACTCCCAAATCCTTTAACCATTCTGCATGGATTTTATCTAGATTAATATATTTTGTTGACATTAAAGTGTTATATACATTTAATTACTTTATTTTAAAATAACTTTAAATTGACATTGATATATATATATAACTTTAAGTGTTATATATTTAATTAGGTTAACTAGGCAGGTTAGGGTAATTAGGCAAGTTATTATATAACGATGGTTTGTTCTGTAGACTATTGAAAAAAAAATTAGCTTAAAAGGGCTAATGAGATTTTTTTTATTTATTAAAAACCGCTTTTATTCTAGTCGAAATTAAACAAAAAAGACTTTCTCCAGAAGGAAAAATATTATCAGACATACTGTGAAAATTTCCTTGCTCTGTTAAACATAATTTGGGAAAAATTTAAAAACGGAAAAAAAATTCAAAGGGGGGGCTAATAATTCTGACTTACACTGTGTATATATATTCAAAAGCATTAAAAGCCCTGAGTGAGAAGCAGCCAAATTTAAAGTGACAGTCACCAAAATGGCACAATTTGGATTAGGGGTGTAACGGATCACGGTTGATCCGTGATTCGTACGGATCACAATCCATGGTTTGGAACACACGTGACCCGTGGATTATTACATATTTTTTATATGTAGGGTGATCCTAAATTTGTAATGATCGTGGAGAGATCGCCTCTCATTCAAATCACATATATGAAAGCATTTAGGCTTTCCTGTAAAATATAATGATGACAGAAGAAGTTGTGGTGGGTTATTCTGGATGTGGTGGGTTTCATTAAAAGGGTTTTCTGTCACTACTTGTTTAGCCTGCATTAATGCATTCAGTGTAATACATTTTTCACTCATAGATTTTATTTAAATTATATTTTTTAGAGATGCACCGATAGTAAATTTCTCAGCCGATAGCGATAGCCAATTGTTTAGAGTGCTATCTGCCGATACCGATGTCAATACCGATAGTTTAATGGTTCTGCATTTTATACTAAATGAATTACTCATAATAATTCCAATAATTCAATCATTCTGAACACAATGCATATAAAACCTTATTTTCTCTACTTAACAGTTTTTTCACAGAGAATGGTCTCATAAACGGAGAACACGCTGCTCAAATTACCATTAACACACAAAAAATGTGTACATTTAAAGACTCATTTTTTTCTTTTATTTACATCAACATAACTAAAAAAATGCAGTTTTATTCTAAAAATCCCTGTTGTAATTCAGTGTAAGCTGCACGATTAATCATTAAAAGATCGGGATCTCAACACCCACACAACATAAATTATAAATGATGGTGTTTGCATATGTTTATTAATCCTTTGAATCGCTGCATTCAAATCTGTGTTTGAAAAAAGCAAAAATCAAGAAAGAGATCGAGTCTTTAGTCTTTTGAGTTAGTTATGAAGTTACAAACAGTCAAATAACACAGGAGTACTGGGATAACAGTTTATAGTTTAGATATAACCACTGATGTTTATGGTAAAGATTAAAATCACCATCATATGCATTTAATTTGACGCTCAAAATGAGCGTTGTAGGCAGTAATTACATTATTTAACCAACGACAACCAGCCATCAAAAATATGCCACTCAATAATTCTTCAAAAATGATCCTTCTAGCAATAAAGCATGAAGTTTTATGAGTGAATAACTGAATCGTTTATTGAAAATGAGACTAAAAATAAATATGGGTTGTACAAATTTCTACATTTAGCGTTATCAGCAACAGAAGTAGTAACGGGGAATTTTTCACAGTCCTGAATATTTTAATATTCATTTTTATTTAAATTAAATTACAGGTTCTGAGTTCTGTTTGTTAAAACTAAAAGCGTCTTGCAGTACTGTTTTTGTAATAAATAGAAAGCAAATGACATTTGTCTCCTCTTTTTGGCTGATCCAAAAAAAACTGACTAAAAAAAAACCATAATGTGATCCAAACTGTGAGATTTGTCATGCGTTACACCACTAATTTGGATCATAGCCTGAAAGGGGTAGTTTCAAAGAGTATTTGTGTGGTATTTTTAAATGAAGCTTCACATACACACTCTTGAGCATAAGTCTCAAACTCCTGGAGGGCCGCAGCTCTGCATAGTTTTGCTCTAACCCTAATCAAACACAGCTGATCCAAATAATCAAGGTGTTCGAGACTCTTCTGAACACCTTGATTATATGGATCAGCTGTGTTTGATTAGGGTTAGAGCAAAACTGTGCAGATCTGCGGCCCTCAGGAATCCAGTTTGAGACTTATGCTCTAGAGCAGAGGTGTCCAAGCTCGGTCTTAGAGGGCCGGTGTCCTGCAAAGTTTAGTTCCAACTCAAATCAGACACACCTGGACTAGCTAATCAAGCTCTAACTAGGCTTTCTAGAAACATTCTTGCAGCTGTGTTGAGGCAAGTTGAAGCTAAAATCTGCAGGACAGCAGCCCTCCAGGGCCGAGTTTGGACACCCCTGCTCTAGAGACTTATTTTACATTTTGTTAAAAGGGGCATAATAGGACCGCTTTAACTTCTCTATTTTATATAGATACTTTAACAAATGTTAATACAATAATTAAAATAATCTAGATATTTAATTTGCCCGAAAGACACCATCTCTTCAGTCGTGTCTCAGCACAGACTGATAACCAATACAATCATGTGTGTCCTCCAGTGCGCGGGCCGCTTCCTCCAGGAATGTTTCCCCGAGCTCCAGTGCCGTTCCCTCAACACATGGGCTTCCTGCCACCCAGAGCCCCATCCGACAGCTTCACCCACGGACCTCCACCCAGACCCTCTCCACCAGGCAGCGAACAGCCACCAGACCAGCCACCGGCTCCTCACGACGCCATCTGAACGTCCGCTTCCTGCAGACTGCAAACCACTTCCTGTTGACATGCTCAGGTCTGCTTCTCGAAGCCACAGCAGTCTCGAGATTTACACTCTGGGCTTTCACTTAAAGGGATAGTTCACTCAGAAATGAGCATTCTGTCATTTACTCACCATTCACTTGTTCCTGATTGAGTTTCTTTTCATAGGAGATATTTTGAAGAATGTTCTGGTAGTCATTGACTAGATTAGTAGTGTTTTTTTTCCTATTATGGGTGTCAGTGTAGACCAGTTTTCAACATATCCTATTAAAATATCGTAAATTTTTGAGTGAACTGTCCCTTTAAGAGTGTAAGCAGGTGAATTTATGGAGGAAGCTGACGTCTGTTTTTCAGGAGCAGCTGAAGTGTGCAGCATTTTGTTATTTTAATGAACCTGTAGTTAACTTATGAGGAGTCAACAGGACTGCTGGATGCTCAGGTTTGTGATGTTATTACGCTTTTTTTTTAGTTGATGAAAGGTCCTCATGTTTGTCAAATTGTGTATATATAGGATGTCTAAGAAGTATATTGTGAATAGGATGTCATTGAAACCAGACTTTTGGTAACTAATAAATCCAAGTGAGTACACAGAGAACCGTCCATGTAGCGTATATATATATTTATAGTTTCTCAAATAACAGCTCATGCCTTAATATGTGGTCTGATGAAATTATGTACGTTAATAATAAAGACGCAACTGAAAATGGAACTGGATTACCTTGAGGTTTTTTGACAAGACGTACAGTACATGCTTCTGGTTCTGACAATCATGTTAAAAAAATAAATGTTTAAAATGTAGTTTTTTTTTATTAATTAAAGATATTGTGTACAGCAATTTCCATTCATTTCAATTCTATTTTTTCTGCAAATAGTAGCCCCTTTTACGCATACAGACCTTTCTGAAAAATTACAGGCAATTTTCCGGAAAGGTCTGTATGTGTGAACCAATGACTATAAAATATGGATGACGCGGCAGCGCCATTTTTTATTAAATGCTGTAAAGGAAAAAACACCTCGTGCCGGGCACAAACTGTCGCAAAAGACTGCTGAAATTGGAGCCTGGGCATACGCAGAAGGACTGCCTGATGGAGCCAGAGGAGGAGCTGCGGAATTGAACTTCCAACCAAACGCTTGTAGATCAAATCAACCACGCCCCCCGAACTTCTCACTTGACCGCCGGTGTCTGCATTATAACAATGGCTTGCTAATGTACACTTTGCGTTTACATAGGAGCCTGCGTTTGCTGTTCTATCAGCACAAATGGTTGTAATAACGTTAACAAAGGTGAGGTTTTATATAATGAAGATTTAAATCGCGCCAGCTCCGCACCGCAGCGCACATCACTCGCAGGTCGATTCCGGCTTGGATGCGGCAGCGTTGGCTTGCTAACGGCCGCCGCATCTGGCCCGATTGACTCGGTCCGGATGCCTATGGACTCACTGCCCGATTCCGGCTCGAGTCAGGTACAGCAGATGGAGTTGTGCCGAGGGGTAAGTCTCCGGCAGGTGAGAGTCTAGCCGGAACTGGCCCGTATTTTGCTATATGGGTGGTTAGGTGTGTATCAGCAAACTGATAAAGCCTATACCTTACCGAATAAACAGTGTTCCACCAGATTCTGTATGTCAGAAACTATAGTTTACTGCTGAGCAACTCATTTTTTCATGGTAAAATAACCATGAACACTTCAGTCTCCTGCCGAAGCTCCCACGTCTGCTTTTAGAAACTGTAAATCACAGCTGTCAATCACGATGACACGCCCAGCATTAAATTACTTCTCAAAACATACTCTTTACAAAAATGAAGGTCTGCACCTATATCAGCGTGATAACCAGTGCCTTAACTGACCAGAACCATCTTTTGGAACATTTTATTGGAAGTGTAATAAATTTTTTTATTTGGTCTTATGTGTCCTTCATTAACAC
Source organism: Danio kyathit (assembly GCA_903798195.1). Taxonomy (NCBI): domain Eukaryota; kingdom Metazoa; phylum Chordata; class Actinopteri; order Cypriniformes; family Danionidae; genus Danio; species Danio kyathit. The sequence goes on along the minus strand of LR812535.1, from coordinate 16,501,105 downwards.
GGAGGAGGACGGCTTTATGACTTGTACTGCAGCCAGCCCCCAGGGGGCGATCTAACGGCCGAGACCTTTACTCAAAAGCAGCCTTGTGGCACACTTGGTGTGAACAGGCCCTTTTTGAAAATACCGGTCATTTTGTTGTGGCAATTTTCCGGAAAAAGAAGTTGTAACATTACCGGTAATTTGCCAGAATGCTGCGCTGTGTAAACGCAGAAGGAAGATTGCCGGAAAGAGCTCATTCACGTCTAGAACGCACTGATGTGAGACGTCTACTCCAGCTAATCAGAACATTCAGGCACATTCACATCCGCGCTGTTTATGAAGATAAAAGCCTTTGAATATTTTTCCAGACACATTTAGCTGCTAGTTGTTAGTCAGATAGCGTTTCTATTTTCTTTCTTAATGCCAACTGTGTAAAAAATGTCAATAAAATGACTGATAAACCGTTGTTCGTTTTCCTTCAAGCTCTGCTTCCTTCAGTTGATTGACGCGTAGCGTGTGCACGTGGAGCCGGTGAGCGCCAGCACACACATATTATGTACATTTTGGAATGGATGTGTGAATGGTCTTTTCCAGGAAAAAATCCGTAACGTCCGTGCCTGTGTGAACAACAGCGCTTTTTGGAATTTACCGACAGTTGTTCCGGAAATTTTCCGGATGTTTACGGCTAGTAACTACACTGTGTGCACAATTATTAGGCAAGTAATTATTTTGACCATGTCTGCAGCTCCTTTCACACAGTGATACCGTATACTGGTGGTGGAGTGTAGAGACCCCCCTCATGATTGTAGAGCACTTAGGGTGTATGGCCATACGCGATAAATGCGCTATATAAATACACACTACGTACGCTAAAAGTAGGGCTGGGTCGATAAACGATAGTATTATAACGGATCGCGATAAATTGTATGTCAATACCAATGATAAGCTCTGGACTTTTTACTGTATATTGATCTAAGATCCAATCACACTTAATGGGCAACAATGAGAATCTAAAAGTGTGTTGATATTAGAGATGTATCCAGTGGCGCAATTCCCGGGGGGGACAGGGGGGACATGTCCCCCTCACTTTTTGTTCGTTTTTTTTCGATAAAAATCCCCCTTTACTCCATGCTATAATTTCTCTTTCATCGCATATGCGTGCAGAAAACCATTCGCGCGCAGCCGCGCACCTCACACACGCCGCTCCTGCTTGACCCTGAGACGCTTGACGTGCTGAATCCCGGTTGTTTACATGCATGCAGACAAAATATGCGCCGCTCATGCGCTATGAAACCAGAGTAACAGCCTTTATGTTAAAGTTATGAACTGCGGTCACGCCATCTGCGGTTCCAAGAGAGACGGGTCACGCTATCTGTGCTTCAAATTGCAGTGCGTGTCTACTCGGTGTTGCGCGGTAGATTAAAGACGCGTGTGTTTAATGCGCTGCAGTTTTATTCTTGTTTCACTTTTATTCGCGTATGAATTTAAATGAGAGATAGTCATAAATGGTCACTTTTATTCATGTTTGGATATAAAATAATCATTTCATATATCACTGTTTCATATATTAATAATAGCGTGCTAAACTCATGGAAAATACAGTGTTTTTTACTTTACAGTCAAATTTGAAAAATCATAAAAAAATTAATTCAAATTGTTTTCTGCCCACTCCACCAGATTATTGTTCTGCATGTCCTAATGTACCATTGTACTCACTTGTCATATCATATTACTGTTTCATATTTTAATAATAGCGTGCTAAAATCATGGAAAATACAGTGTTTTTTACTGAAGAGTCATTTTAGAAAAATCATTAAAAAATAAATTCAAATTGTTTTCTGCCAAATCCACCAGAATATTGTTCTTCATGTCCTGATGTACCACTGTACTCACTTTTCATATCATATTACTGTTTCATATTTGAATAATAACGTGCTAAACTCATGAAAAATAGTGTTTTTTACTTTACGGTCATATTCGAAAAATCATTAAAAAATTTATTCAAATTGTTTTCTGCCAACTCCACCAGATTATTGTTCTACATGTCCTGATGTACCACTGTACTCACTTTAGGATTATATTTGAGCAAGAGTCAGTTCAAAACACGAGATTTGTGGAGTTTATGTAAAATTTAACCATAATGGAGTGAAATTTTATAATTTGCATGTTTTTAAGGCCCTGGAGAGATTAAAGATCAGGCAGAGGACATTTTATCAATTGAAAGTTTAATAAAGAAAATTTGATTGGTTTAATTATACAGTGCAGTTTAACTTTTACATTTACAAAACCACAAACTTTTATTGTTGCTTTATTGTATTTATCTATGTTTTGTAATTTGTTTAATTACATTTTATTTTATTCACTCCCCTAAGTTATCCCAATCAATCAAAATTAATTCATTTGATTACACTTTACAAATCCATTCTCACTATTAACTAGTTGCTTATTAACATGCATGTTATTGAGATATTGGCTGCTTATTACACTGTAAAAAATAAAAAATTGAGTTAACTTTCAATTTTAAAGCAACCGGCTGCAAAGAAATTTTGAGTTTAATAAGCTTCAGTGGTTGAATTTGTGCCAAATTATTTTTTTAAGTTGACCGAAAACGCTGGTTTAAGTCAAGTATACTTTACAGGATAATTTGGCACAACTTCAAACACTGAAGCTTAATAAACTCAAAATTTATTTGCAGCCGGTTGCTTTAAAATTTAAAGTTAATTCAACTTTTTAATTTTTTGAACATATGGAGAAATAAAAATTTAAAGTCTCCTCAACTGAATATTTTACTTTCATTGAACAAACAGTTCCAAACATGCAGTTAAATCATTTTTATGAGTAAATTCAACTCTGAGCTCAAAAATATGTCCACCTAACTTACAATTTTAAACTGAATTAACAATTTGTAGGTTGGATTTTTAACAGTGTAATACATATAATCTACACATCCTTCATGATCTTAATCTACATCCCTAACCCAATACCTAAACTACCTTAATATCTATTAATAAGGAGCAATTTGGAGTTTATTGAAGCAGTCATAGTGAATTGTTTGCTAATAGTGAGAAGTAAACCTTTCTAGTGCTATTTAATCATTTGGTCAAATTGTACAGATACAATATATCGTACTATATATTGCAAAAAAATAAAAATAAAATTGTAGTAATATTTTGGCAATTACTAAAGATATATTTGCCAACATAAGACAGTTTAATCCAAGTTATTGAGTCAAATTTTTTGATTACAAGGCAAGATTACAAATCCTTTTCAAACCAATAATTTATTCTAGACTACAATATTAATATTAATATGATTTTATTAGTGTGTAATGGGCATTGGAGTGTCTAACATGTCACAAGGGTCAACAGAGTAAGCTTTCTTTGTCACAGAACAAACAGTAAGCAGAAATAGCACAGACAAACGCCAACATTGAGAGAGAGAGACAATAGCAGAAACAACACAGACAAACACGAACAGTGAGAGACGGAGAAAATCTGCCAACAATTAGTTTTATCAAATGAAAAGAGAAAAAATATATTTAGCTTTTTTTTTTTATTTTTTTTTTAGATAATTAGCTTTTTTTTTTTTTTTTTTTTTACACTTTCTTATGTAAAATCCAAATTTGTTCTTTTATTCTTAAAAACAATTAAATAAATTATTACATTATTTAATAAAAATTTATATTCTTTCATTTGTTTTCATTATAATTATTCACTGTATATGTTATGTTAAAATGTAAATTAAAATTGAAATTTAGGCTTTTCTACACACAGTTACATTGCTGCACATTTCCACAACTATCGCCATCAGTCAGATTTGGTCCCCCCCACCTCTCAGACCAGAATTGCACCCTTGGATGTATCGAATTTTCAGCCACTGAAAAGCTATGGGTCGAAAATATTATGCAGTTTAATGGATCCTCTGATTTGTGTGGCTTCAGTCATTGTTGGGCTACTCTTTTAAATCTGGAAGTATTAACGACTCATATCGAAATATATATCCTTATCGTTCAATATAGAAAATAATAATCGAGATTGCATTTTTTCCATATATTAAGTGTTCAAAAAGCGTGAGAAGGGTATTATACTGTGAATTCAGTCAGCCAATGATAAATAAACCACACTGCAGATCAGAAATGTATGAAAGAAAGACACACGGAGACGATGTTGTTGTTTTTTTATGCTTTTATTTTACCGATTAAAAGAAAATGCATTCGTTCAACATTAATTCAAATCAACATTCGGCTGGTTTACCCAATATCTGTCAGTTAAGTTTTTTTCCAAAGGTTTTCCTTCTTTTATCGTGGAATCTCGAGATCACTTTTTTCTCATTAAAATCTTCCCACCTGGCATGTTCACACCTGTGCCAGAGTACTTCCTGTTTGCAGATGTACATATAAAATCCAATGCTGTGTGCTCACCGGAGACAAAAAAGTAGACAGAACACACCTGCCCAAATATTAAACATTTAAGATGGTAAAACCATTTTTGCAAAACAACAACGCTTATAAACTTTTTTTTTTTAATCTCAATGTTCATAAATAGAACCCGGACACGTGTTGCATAAAAGTATATACGTTGATATATGTATATATACGCATATGCAGTTTTATGTTGTCATCATATTTAACTCCCCGTTAAGTTTATAAGGTAGCAGCGTGGTCTTAGCACTGCTGGTGCCCCATGATGGCCACTTCTTTATTGCAAACTGTCCTGATTTTAAACAAATGCACAACATTCGTACCACTTATAACTGGGGCCTTCTGGCCAGTCTCATAGAGACCATGTCTGTAACCCACGGTCGCCCCTGAAACTGAGTTGGCTTCCGAAGAATCAAGATCTTAAAACAATAATAATAACAATAATAAGGCCAAGTATCATTGCAAGTTAGGTTGTTTCCGTTTGAGTGACAGAAAACGAAAAGAAAAAGCCAAAGAAAACAAAACAAGTTAAGAGCCGTTGGATCGTATGCATTCCATTTGCATAGTTTTCGCTTCTTTTTTTGACGATAAAGTCCGAGATTGGACCTGCATTGGAAACTCGGACTGTTAGTTTTAACCAAAGGCTGGCTGAGGTTGATCATCGGTAAGGTAGCTCTCGGAAAAAAAAGCTGTAAAACACTGACCTTCTCAGATGGGGTCATAGCAGCCCTCGTTCTCCTTACTACGAGATTGTGAAATGCATATAATGTTGTTGTTTTGGGAAAACAAAAAAGAATTTAAAAGAAAGAAACTGGGATCCGACTGAGTTGTAACAACCGACTGGCCGAATCGATCGAGATTAAAAACCTACATGGCTCAAGAATTTCATAGCAGGACCAGTCGAACGCTGATTCCAGGATCCCACCCCTGCCCCGACCAAACAGAAAAGAAGAAGAGAGTAAAAAAATAAATCATTTCATGCAGACATTTGGCCATTTTAGTTTGTTTTTAACTCCCCAGTGGAATGTTCCTAACACGTCTCATAGCAGCTTATAGGTCTGATAGAACCAACCTTGATTTTCAATAGTTAAATTACATTCACTCTTCACAGTGAAACAGGTGCATTGTAAGAGAGATCTAACGTTATCATGTTGACCAAAGCCACAGCACAGCTGCGGACCACCGCTCAAGTCCAACCACCCCTCCCTCCCTCCGTTAGTACATTTATCTAATAGTAGTTGTCGTAATACGATAGTAGTAGTACATCTCGGCCCATCAGCCATTGGCCCTGCCCTCTGCCAGCATGCGGGCACTTCGAAAGAATGAAAGAGAGTCGTATCACCGTTATCTTTGGCAGCTGACGCAGATGATGCGCTGACAGAAGTTTAATCCAGTGATTTTTGTCGAGAAGATTCTTCATTAATGCAAACTTTCATGGTGAGAGGCCTGAGCTATTGGACTCGTTTAGTTTCCTCCACACGTCTAACAATAACCCTGAGAATGGCTGTATCCTGTTCACTGCTGAGGAAGTGGTACGCTTTATACTGAACACACACCTCCTTCTCTGATGTATGCACTTTATCAACGATTACACGACACATTCGCATGCACACGTAAGATTGTAAAGGAAAACGAGAAACACTGACGGTTTTTGTCTTTGTAACGCTTTGTCGACCAGGAACGTACGAGTGACATGGGTTTGAAATGAAAGCTATTGTGGGTTTTAGGCACGGTATGAATGCTTTCGCCATTTGTAACATGTCGTACGCTGTTGTTCTACGTCAACTCTAGTCCTTCAGGAAAAACCAACGTACAAGCTCCGAATTAAGAACACACTCGTTTTGTTTTTTGGTGCTGGTACTAAGTAGAACGTTTCTAAATAAACAAAAAAGATAGAATAAACACAGAATCCCACTACTGGCACACGTTTAAGAGCATTCCGACATGTTCATTACAGCAAGTTTGGCACCAATGTCAACGCACCTGAAAACAGCATATTTAATCCGTGGTTTATTCAAAAAGGGAGCAAGTTTTACAGATCTGAAGCTGCCCTTTTTGCGTTCTGTGCCACCAACGACGGAAACCTGCCGTTTTCACCAATGTTGACATGGGTACCACAATAGGTTGTAAACTTGTCAGCATTTAGTCAAGCTGGATCTCTGCTTCGCATTTCTAAGGTGTCGAATCACGTCAACCCTTCGTGCACGTGCCAAGAGTTGTTCGACCTCATTGGTTAACTGCTTCAAATCTTTTTTGGACCACAAATAATAATAATAAATCCTCACAAGATCATAAGGTCACCCCTCACTTGATAAGCTTGCATATAGAGATCGTTTTCATGCTGCAAAGGTTTGCTTTGGCTGTTTTTGTCATAAGCGCAGATCTTCCGAAAAAGATTGGGGCGATGGCTTCCATTTCGAACCTAGTTTGGCTTCGGGTAGAGGATACCGCCAAATAACAGGAAGTTCTGAGGCCTGACAGAGTAACAGTTAACGAGGCAACTTAACGGTTTTAAAAAGCACTCCGCTCTTTGACGATTCTCTTCGTTGTTCGAGCACGTGAAATAAAGATATGCTCAAGAAAGAGGGGATTCTGCCGAGCAAAAAGCACTGCCGCTTTTTAAAGAAGGCTTTAGTTTGACATTCACTTATTTCAGCTACGCAAGCAACCACGACTTCCTTCGACTGACTCTTTTTCTTAAAAAAATAAAGCAAACAGACAATATGTAAAATCAAAACACACGAGAACTTCAAAATGCTAAACTATGGATAATTAGACACAGGAAGAAAATAAAAACCGGCAACTTCTAAAGCGCATTCTTTTGGAAGAGCTCCAAAAACCTTGCCCATCGAGCACGCCAACCCTTTGAACGAAGCTTCAACAAAAGCTTTCAACTGGAAAAGTACCGCAAGTGCAGGAATCCTGAGATATGGAACAAGCAAACGTCTGTCTGTCTGTCTCCCGCCATCTAATGTTTTAACAGATGAAATAATAAACCCCAAGGCCTGGATTCAATCGCGTTTGGCTTTCGATTACGAGCCTTCGTTTTCCAGCGGACGCACTTCGCGATTGGATCCGAGGCTAGAAACGCATTGATGATGAAGAAGTAAGGGGGAGTTCAAGGCAACTGTGACTCAAGAAGAACATTTAAAACTGAAGGAAAAGCTGATTGTTTTCAGTCTCGCCAAAATATCATAACCGTCATCTTCATCTTCCTTGTCATGTAACTTTTGCCTACCTGAGACAGACGGGAAGGAGTTTTTAAAACAAAAACAAAAAAACAGACACAAGAAAACAAGAACAAAACACCTATGGCTGGGCCCAGATATTGTGCTGCAGGGCGGTCAGCATGCAGGTGTCAAACACCAGACTGAAAACCTCTACGATTGGTTTCACCAGCAGAGGTGCGTCTACTTCCAGGTTGAGAAAAACCAGCGGGATCTACATCCCGAACACGCCGTTTCCACCAATCCTCACTTCTGAATAACAATCACACACTGATGAACAAAGAGGAAGGGTCGTAACTGCTGTGGATCAGCCCTGTCCCTTGGCTGGAAGACTAATCTCCCTATAAAAAGGTCAACGGTGAACATGGGATTTCGTCCTTGCAGAAGCCAAAGAGGATCAACTGAGAGTTTGAGGTAACTCCACACTTTCTAAGGGGGAAACCAACAAACAGACAAAAGCGAGAGAATGAACAACTCACTGTACAAGCTAGCTGTATAAAAGCCCCTCTCTACCATTCACTCAATTAGCTACTAAACCAATAGCCAACTATATTTTCCTAGTAAGAAGCAGGATATATAGATATAGATATAAATATAGAGCTAATACTGATTAAACACAGCACATACAAAGGATTAAATTCACACTACAAAAACAAAAAAAAAAACAAAATCAGAAAGTAATGAAAGGGGGAAAATAAAATGAGAAGGGCCCATTTAGTGAAAGATCACCAAGCACAGGGTTAGAGAGGGCGTTTGGTGCATCTACATGCCCGCGCTGAAACTCTGCATCTCGCGGTGGAAGTGCTGAGTGGGTTCGTTCAGGACTACGCTGTTGTCCATGGAGGGATGCCAGACGCGGCCCAGGCCCAGAGACACCTCCTTGACCAGATTGTGGACGGGATCGCCCTCGATGTACACCGACTGGTCCGGGTCAAAGTCAATGCTCTCTTCGGACACCTCCAGGACTTTGAGGTTGGAGCCACGCAGACGAGAAATGGCCACTAGGTTGTGGGACCACACCGTGTAGCCTGTGAGGAAACAGAAATTCATTACCATGCTTGGTTTTAAAATTCTCAAGTTTTTTTGTTGTTCCACGTTTCAAATACCATCAAAAGAAAAGGAATAAAACGTCCCCTTACCATGGATGATCAAGACAGCGAGGTGCAAACAGCGCCAGGTAAGCAGAACCAGCGGGTCCTCGTTGCGGTTGACGCTGAGGTCTGGAAATCCAGCATCATCCCTCATCAGGATGAAGTGGGTAAGGGTTTTGTGGTACTGCTGCGAGATGAGCTCAATGACCCCATCCGTCACCAGCGTGCTATAGCTGTCCAGGTGGATCCGTTCCAGAGGAATACTAGGCTTCAGCACCCGCAAAAGATCCTGGCTGCACACATCCATCCCCATGATGTAGACGCGCAGGTTTGTGCTGCGGCGGACCAGAGCTTTCCAGTCATCCTCAGCCGCAGTACCAACCAAAGGCTTGACGTCCAGAGCAGCGCCGTTGAGCAGGAGGGAGAGGCGGTGGAGTGGCGCTCGGTCACCACAGGCCAGCAGACGGCACATGTCCGAGGTGAAGTCGCAGAAGTCTAAAGACAGAGAGTGTAGGTGAGCGAGGCGCTCCAGCTCCAGGGTGGAGATCAGGCTGGGCAGCTGGGTGTCCATCAGGCTGAGGTGCTGCAGCGAGCTGGTGCTGGGGTTGGAAAGGGAGGCCAGAGAGCAGGGGGTCACCACACCCAGCATGAACGCACACGACAGCCACTTCATCTGCCGACTATTGGACAGGATTTCTTCGAAGAGTTGCTGGATCCTAGAATAATCAGACGACGATGTACAGGTTACATTTTTAACCAGTGGAATGGAGATGGGAACTAAGGAGATGGTTATTGATTTTAGAGACAGAACACAAAGCAAAACTCATCCCATATTAATTAATGGGGAGCAAATTCAGTCAGTAACAACTTGTAAATATCTGAGTGTGATGCTGGACAAACTTGGGAGGGACTTATGGACTGACTGTATAAGAAAAAAAGCTTCAACAGAGAATGTACTTCTTAAAGAAACTATCTTCTTTTAACGTTGACAACAAATTGTTGATAAGGTTTTATAGTGCTTTTATTGAACGTATTGTGAGATTTTGTGTGATCTGTTGGTGCGGAAATGCTTCTGAGACCCAGAAGAGGTCACTTGGAAAGGTGGTAACAACAGCTAGTAAATTGTTGGGAACAATGAAAGAGTATTGAGAGTTTATGCGATGAAAGACTATAAAATGAGGCTAACATGATTGTCAATGATGAGAGGCATCCTTTATCATACACCTTCAAACTGTTACCATTAGGTTGTCGACACTGTGTTCCCAGATGCGTAAGAAATAGGTCAAAAACAAATACACACAGGAGATTGAGCAAAATGCCCTTTTTGGAAGAACATTCAGAGGTTATTGCATCTGAACTGTTCAAATATATTTGGGTATTTTCCTCTTTTTTTGTTACACAGAAACAAAACAAATATGGAAGACTACTATTACTATTATGTTTTCCCAGTTTTTAGTTATTATTTCACAAAAAATGATTTATTTATATAAATGCCAAATGTGGAATTGCCAGATGTCTCTGTGGGTGTATACAGCAAATGAAATCTCCCTACGGGGACAAAAAGTAACTAAGTAACTAACTAACTAACTGACGTACCAAAGGACTGTAATGCTGCGTCCCAATTCACATACCATCCATCCTAAATAGTAGCGTTGTTGCGATACTGGAATTTTGTAATGTAATGTGTATTTTTTTATATATAGCGCATCATTAGGGGGGTCTCTCAACACCACCACCAGTGTGCAGCATCCACTTGGATGATGCGATGGCAGCCACAGGACAACAGCACCAGTGCGCTCACCACACACCAGCTATTGGTGTAGTGGAGAGACGGCGATACAGCCAATTCAGTGAATGGGGTTGACTGGGAGGCCATGATGGTTAAGGGCCGAGAGGGAATTTGGCCAGGACACTGGGGTTACACCCCTACTCTTTACGAGAAGTGCCATAGGATTTTTAATGACAACAGAGAGTCAGGACCTCGGTTTATCGTTTCATCCAAAAGACGGCACCCACTATCAGTAGTGTCCCCTTCACTTCTACTGGGGCATTAGGACTCACAAAGACCCCAGGTTGAGCAACCCCTGCTGGCCTCATTAACACCACTTCCAACAGGTACTGACCACTCACACAGACCCCAGGTTTAGCGCCCCCTGCTGGCCTCACTAACACCACTTCCATCCAGGTACTGACCAGGCGCAGCCCTGCTTAGGTGAGTAACCGGTCTTGGGCTGCAGGGTGATATGGCTGTGGTACCAATCGGTACTAAAATTTTAAAAGCGTCTATTTCCCGGCAAACATTTAAGCGCTGTTGAGCGCGTTCTTAAAACACCATTGATTGTCCGTTGTGTTCACATGCTCAACAGAAATGCTGTGATGGGCCATGAACGTCATCAGTTCACTGCACTACACTGATGTTTACAAGCAAACACAGATACACAGACACTGGAGCATTTCAAAGCGGAGAAGATCAGCTAGTCTGTCTATGAGCTGACATGCAATCGATCTGCTGATAGATCGACTGATCTTTGCAGCTTTGAAATGCTGTAGTTTCTGTGTGTCTGTGTTTGCGCTCGATAAACATCAGTGAAGCGCTGTGAACTGATGGCCTTCACGGCCAATCACAGTCATTTCTGTTGCGCTGTGAACACAATGGCCAATCAGCAGTTTTTAAGAACGTGCTCAACATCGCAAATGCTACCAGGAAATAGACGTTTTTCAAATTTCAGTACCGATTGGTACCAAAATTTCAGTATCGTCACAAAACTACTAAGTAGTATTCAAAAATAGTATGTCCCAAATCATAGGATGTTGAAATGAGTAGGGATGCATAGGGTTGGGCCGATATACGATGCCATCATCCATCGCCGATGGCCGATAGACATCACGATGCAGAGCCGGCATCGCCGATCCTCCGCCCCCGTCGCAAACCTGCTCATGAAAAATACACACTCAGGCCCCGTTTACACTAATACAGCTTAGTTTTAAAATGGCATTTTAGAACAAAAATGATCCACGTCCACACTGGCGTTTCATCTAGCATTTCTGAACAGCCCTCAGTCTACTGAAAACGCATATCACGTGACCACACACACACACACACAGCCACAGACACACTGTCATTCGCTCGTCTGAGCTCCAGAGAACACTGTACGTCGGACAGTTTATCAAGGATGTATCGGTGGATCGTGTCTCACTATAGTTGTTAAATGTGATATTCAATTAATCTTGTCTCTATCCAGGGTTTAATTTGTGCCGGAACACACCGGATCCGGCTCCTCTGAAATCTGATCTGGCACCTCATTTTACCGATCTCCTTCCTCAACCGCCCTCCCCCCTTGTCCGCTGTTCATTTTCACTTTCTTCCGCGACTCTCCAACCCTCTTCACTTTCATCCGCGACACCTCAGCGCCGCTTACTTTCGTCTGCGAGACCCCTGCGCCGCTAACTTTCGTCCGCGACACCCCTCCGCCATCCACTGCACCAAACAAATGACTGACTGACACGGATCACTCTGCCTACTCATGCCAGAGTCCCGCGGAAAAAGTGATTGACAGGTGGTAATTTGTGTGTAACTTATCTATATTTATTTATGATTTGGTTATGGGTAAAACAAAGACCAGGTAGTTGAAACGGTAGGCTACAAATAATTAATTCGTTATGAATTAATTAATTATTCATAAATAATTAATCCACCTCCCATGAAGACGATGCCATCGTCTATCGCGATGTTTCACATTAGACATCGTACAATGCAAAATTGGTCAACATCGCCCAACCCTAGGGCTGCATGATACTGGGAAAAGAAGTGTTGTTATTGAGCGTTGCGATACGATATTTCCTACGATATAAATACCTTGCAAAATGCTAATTTATCAACAATTACACACACATACATACATACATACATACATACATACATACATACATACATACATACATACATACATACATACATACATACATACATACTATATATATATATATATATATATATATATATATATATATATATATATTACTTATGTCGTGAATATAGAAAAAAAAACTGTTCCCTGTACAGTTTTTGTGAGCTAATTAAATTTAAAATACTATGTCAAGGTGGAAAGAATTAGAATTAAAAACACAGCAAAGACTGAAAACCTCTAATTCTTATTGGCTATTGTCATTTTCCTCTCATGTCTCCCAGCATTAGCATCAGCATAAGGTAGGAATGAAGACAGCAAAGGCCTCATCTGATAGGTCAGATTTGAATAAACAACCCATGCATACAGAACATACAAGCTATAACGGCCATTAATGAGGAAGTAGTATGTCCCAAATGTAGCATACTCTTCTGTTACACACTCAAATGTATATACTTATGGGACGTGATGTGAGAGAGTGCACCAAAACATGGCATAAGATCTGGTAATCTGCTTATGTGGGTGAAAGGTAACATTAAAACATACTCTTTCATTTTCTTGCCCCCTTGGTCCACCTGGCTGAGGTAAGCGCTGTCCAAAATGCCATCATCCTGAAGAATGCATGTGTCCCCATACAGACTCAGCTTCTGGAGGTTTCTGAAGAGGGAGAAGTGAATCTATCAGTCTCATATCTTGCAAACTACATTAAATCAACTGATAAAATCCTAATCTCATAATCTAACATGCGGAGTTTTCAAAATTAAGTTTGTTTTTTGTATGATTTATGATTTTTTGAATAATATTACACATAAATGATGACTGTGTGAAAATGTAACCTTAAATAGTTAAATTCTACAAAGAGGCGACCAACTAACTCCAACTACACCAGACAGACAATATTCAGCTCTTTTTTCCCCCCTGTTCTTCACACTTTTCAAACTAAAGCCTATTGTTTAAACTGCAAGTGCTGCACTAGGTGTCCTTCTAGTGCTTTTCTGTTGTATATAAACAGAACAGTAAGCTGCAATCAGCATCAGGAAACATCTATGAAGAGCATGAAGCACAAAGCTGGTCTTGTTTAAACATTGTTTTGTAAGATTTTAACGATTTGGTTAGAATGTGAACAATGCAGTAGGGCTTGTGGGAGTTCAGCCAGCAGTTTTAACACCGACTCCTTATGAAGTACCAGTGTCCATTTCTGTTACAAGTGCTTATTTTCCTATGAAATCCAGCATTGGCCAGAATATATTCAAATTGAACAAGCTAATATTAGATACAAATATCATGTGTTACCAACAGTCACTCAATAGAGTCAAGTTGACAATACAACAAGTTACAAACTGCAAACTTTGCCACTGAATATCCATTTAACCATCCATCTGCATATCTACCCATCTATCACCTTAACCAACAACCTACCATCCAACTACTTACATACCCATCCGCATATCAAACTATCTACCCATCTATTTGTCTTAATTGCCATCTATTAACCAACCATCCCATCTATTTACCTATTTATCTACCCATATACTGACCCATACATCCATCACCTTATCCATCCACCCACCTAAATATCCATTTACCCATCCATGTATCAAAGTATCTACCCAGCTTTATTCCAGCCTACCAACAAGACATCCATCAACCTACCCATCCATCTACCTGTCTATATACCCATCTATCAATATGCCAATTCACCCCTCTGCTAGATGGATCTGCCCTTCTACTTACTATTCACATTTCAGTTCTTATTAGTTAGATTGTTAAATGCAACTATAATTTAGCCATTAAGCAATTATAATACCTATATTTTTACGTGTGAAGAAATTTGTAACCACATTAATAATTCTAACAATTTATAAGGTAACCAGTAACAACTTTGACATCTATCTATTTATTCATTTACCTATTGATCTACTTACCTACCCATACATGCATCACCCTATATCCATCTACCTACCTACATCTCTATCTATTCATCTATCTGTCTACCTACCCATCACTTAAACCAACTTTCTACCTACCTACCATCAATCTACTTACATACCCATCCACATATCCAACTATCTACCGATCTACTCGTCTTAATTCCCATCTATTAACCAACCATCCCATCTATTTACCTATTGATGTACCCACATACTGACCCATACATCCATCACCTTATCCATCCACCCACCTAAATATCTATTTACCCATTTTACTTACTATTCACATTTCAATTCTTATTAGTTAGATTGTTAAATGCAACTATAATTTAGCTATTAAGCAATTATAATAACCATATTTGTACTTGTAACTATATTTGCCACCACATTAATAATTATAACAATTTATAAAGGTAACCAGTAACAACTTTGACATCCATCCATTTATTTATTTACCCACTGATCCAGCTACCTACCCATACATATCACCCTATATCCATCTACCTACCTACACATCTATCTATCCATCTATCACCTTAACCAACTACCTACCTACCATCCATCTACGTCCACAGCCATACACATATCAAACTATCTACCCATCTACTCGTCTGGATTCCCATCTATTAACCAACCATCCCATCTATTTACCTATTGATCTACCCACATATTGACCCATACATCCATTACCTTACCCATCCACCCATATAAATATATATTTACCCATCCATGTATCAAACTATCTACCTGGCTTTATTCCAGTCTACCACCAATCCATCCACCCATTAACCAGTCTACATACCCATCTATCAATCTGCCAATTCACCCCTCTGCTAGATAGGTCTGCCCTTCTACCTACCAATTCTTACCATTCACATTTTAATTCTTATTAGTTAGATTGTTAAAAGCGACTATAAAAAAAAAGCCAATAAGCAATTATAATAACTATATTTGTACTTGTAACTTTATTTGTAACTATATTTATAATTATATTAAATTATACAAAAAGGTAACCAGTAACAGCTTGGACATCTATCCATTTATTTTTTTACCTACCAATCTATCTACCTACCCATTAGGGCTGCACAACATATCGTTTCAGCATCGATATCGCAATATGTGAATCTGCAATGTCAAATAGAGATTATAATTAACCAGGAACCACATTTCAGAAGACGTGATTCGTGAAGTTATTTTGAAGTTTAACCATAATATTTGTGTGAAAGATTTTTACTTGGATGTGTTTTTAAGGCCTGCGACTGTAAGTCTTAAAGCTATTTTAAACCATTTGAGAAAACAAACGATAAAGTTTGCAGCTTTGTGTTTAATTATTCGTACAATGAAGACTATATAGTGTTTTTTTAACATTTGATTATTGAATTTCTGTATCTAAATACTGTTCGACTCCACCGAAAACCATAAAGTGCAGTTTATTTCATATTAAATCTCGGATATTTTGGTTTCATCTGTTCTGCAATATATTTTATTTTGTATATTTCATGCAGATACACTCCCCTACAAAAATCATTCCAATCATTGTAAAACTATAAATTGTTTCCGGATGGATGGATGGATGGATCTACCACCTATCTATCCATCAGCCAATTCAAGTGGGCATGGGACGATAACCATTTTCGAGGTATATTGCTGTTTGGAAAAGTCAAGGTTTTAAAACCGCCAAAATGTTCTCCTATACCGTTCCTACGGTATATGTAAGATTTTTTATTTACTTTTTTTTTTTTTTTTTTTTTTTTAGGACAGTATCCAGCAGAAAAGATATCCAAAGATGCAGTTAAGTTGTAAAGAAGTCTGTGATTCATTTGAAATATTCAGCCTGACATGTTTACTGCTCCAAATTATTATAAATGTTTCACAAAATAAAATATATAGTGTTCAAAATGGAAAAAAAAAAAGGTTTAGTTTTTTCCCAGACATTTAAAAAGAATATATTTTAGATCAGTAATCACAATACCGTGAAATTTTTGTCCATGGTTATCATACTGTCAGAATCATTTACTGGCCCAGCCTAGACCTATTAACTATACTTATAATCACCATATCCATCTACCTACTTACAAGTCTGTCTGTCTGTCTGTCTGTCTATCTATCTTCATTCCAGTCTACCACCTATCCATCCATCCGCCAATTCAAGTACCCATCCATCTGTTTACCTATGGATCTACCCATCTACAGATAGAAAGATAGATAGATAGATGGATAGATTTACCAACCCACTATTCAATTCATGTTTATTTATATGGCGCTTTTACAATGTAGATTGTGTCAAAGCAGTTTAATATAGTTCTAGTAAAGTCCAGATTTCAGAGTTGACGTTCAGTTTAGTAACTATTACTATTAACATTTTTCTTTTAAATGCAACTACAATTGGGCTATTTTAACCAACTGTATGTGACAAGTTAGCAATTATAATAACCACATTTTTAAAGAGTAATCAATAAGAACTGGTATAGTCTAATATCAAGAAATAGCTGCTAGAATCTACAAAAGCTGTACTAAATGTTGAAATATATACACACCAGAGCTGATTGGACATTATTAAAAGTTAAACAAAAAACTTCAATGAATGAATCCTTATTGGTTGAAAGAGAAATTGTTATAAACCTAATATCTAAACAACTCAATGGAACATCCGTGTCACTAATGACAATAACAATATGTATTAGTGACGCTGAGACAGATACAAGTCAATATTACCTACTAATAAAAAAAATACAGCAATATTTATTATAAGCAACAAAAATATCAACTGGTTATGAGCTGATCACAGTTCTGTTATGCACAAAAGCAGGCAGCCATGCGATGCTTCAGACACGAGCGTTACGTAATGCGCAGGGTTTGTTTATGGCTGCTGGTGTTGATTAAATGTAAGGAAAGCAAAGCAGCCAGAAACGTAGGTGTAACGTCAACAACACCGACGCATGCAAAAAAAAATCGGTTCCCAGCTCTATATAGCTTACCTGTTATTACGCAGACTGCCGAGCACACACAACACCTGATCCAAATATGTCACCAACGCATCTTTGGCGAACTGCGGGTCGCTCTCGACGGCTTCCACTCCGTGCTGCAGCGGGCTTAAGTAGCCGTCCACCGGGGCGAACTCCACCTGCAGCTCCCGCACGAATGAACCGAATTTGCGCATGAGGAACTCCAGCCGCGGGGTTTGGTCGGATCCAGAGCCGCCGCCGTTGGTTCCCCCGCCGATGCGCAGCTTGAGCTCCGTCCACAGCGCAGGGTAGAAGAGACACTCCCTCCAGCGGGTGCACACGGCCGAGGCCCGGAGCTTGTCTCGGTCTGACAGGAAGGAGAATATGTGGACGATAAGCTCGCTGGGTAACGCCAAGGCTCCGACGCTACTGCACAGAGCCATGGCAGGAGGCTGGGAAAGATGCAGTGAAGATTAATTAAAAGCGTTAACCGTTACACAACTCCGTGCCTCTCCTCTTCTCCTCTCCGCCCTGCTTACTGCGCTGAGTGAAAACAAACAACTGCGCGATCATGGGCTTTGCTTTCAATACTACTGGACTATTCCACTCTCGTCTTCCCGATAGGGGGCAGCGGGAAATTTGTCAGGATGTTATGGTGCACGTGCTGAACGACATTGAGACGTGAATTGTTTATACTGAAGCGTACAAACTGTTGGATAAAACTAATGTGAGATAGTTGCAATTTTACTGTGTATTCTGTGTAGAATAGAATCAGGCAATTAAGCGGTTGCGGTGGTTCGCTCCGAAAATGCCTTATTTTTGCCATACACTGAGATGTAGAAAGATGGCGCTGGAGTGCACTTGGAAATAGGTGACCCTGACCACAAAAACAGTGATAAAGTGTACACTTTTGGAAAGATTCTAGCATTATCTGAAAGCTGAGTAAAGAAGCTTTCCACTGATGTATACATTATAAGGATATGATAATATCTGGACAAGATTTGAAAATGTATCTTATCAGTCTAGTGTGCTTTTACAATGTAGATTGTGTCAGAGCAGCTTAACATAGAAGTTCTAGTAAATTAAAACTGTCAATCAAGTTTTCAGAGTTGAAGCTCAATAAATAAATAAATAAATAATAAGCTATAAATAAGCTTTATTTGATGTATAATTCGTAAGGATATTATACAAAAATCAAAATATTGATTAAAATCACCTTTAAATTTGTTCAAATTACATTAGAAAGGCTCATCGCTGATCAAAAATTTAGTTTTTATATATTCATGGAAGTTAAATTACAAAAAAAGTATTTTTTATAATATTCTAATGATTTTGGGCATGAACTAAAAATTGATCATTTTGACCCATACGGTGTATTTTCGGCTATTCCCACATACATACCTAAGAAACATAATTGAGGTAAAGTTGTTTTTTATTTGCATAAATCATTTAGTGACAACTTTCCTATATTGTTTATCATGGTACTTCGAATATTCGGTTTGAAATTGTGTGTAAGTATGACTTGAAAACAACATTAGCACTATTTAATTGATTGTAAACAATGTTGTACTTTGATAGTCATGGATGTTAATATGATTTCGCTATTTAGAATTTGCTAATTATTCATTCATTCATTTTCGGCTTAGTCCCTTTATTAATTATGGTTTGCCATAGCGGAATGAACCGCCATCTTATCCAGCATATGTTTTACGCAGCGGATGCCCTTCCAGCCACAACCTAACACTGGGAAACACCCACTCTTGCACACATTCACATACACTACAGCCAATTAAGATTATTCAATTCACCTGTAGCGCATGTCTTTAGATTGTGGGGGAAACCAGAGCACCCGGAGGAAACCCACATGAACACGGGGAGAACATGCAAACTCCACACAGAAATGGCAACTGACCCAGCCAGGACTCAAACCAGCAACCTTCTTGCTGTGAGGCGATTGTGCTACCCACTGTGCCACCGTGCTGCCCTTTGCAAATAATACTTTTCTTAAATTATATTATTAAGGAGTCCAAATGTGTGATTATAAAACCAACTTTACCTCAATTGCAACATAAGTCTGATTTTGTGGTCCAGTGTCACGTATGGTAAAGAACTTGTGGAGACCTAAAAAAAATCAAAGAATCAAATTAGTCATAGTTTACTAGGATACAAATAAACCCATAAAAATATGGATTATATTGTAAATTCACCATTGCGTTGCAGAACTAACCTTGGGTTAAATGTGGAGTTTTAAAACTGCTTCTTCAAATGGTAATCAATGCAACAAAAAAAAAATATGGTTACTACATTTATAGTGTAATAAAACTGTTGTATGTTTTTATAAGAGCGACACCGTAGCGCAGGGGTTATGCAGTCGCCTCACAGCAAGAATGTTGCTGGTTCAAGCCCCGGCAGGGTCAGTTGGCATTTCTGTGTGGAGTTTGCATGTTCTCCCCGTGTTCGTGTGGGTTTCCTCCAGGTGCTCCGGTTTCCCCTACAGTCCAAAAACATGTGGTACAGGTGAATTGAGTAAACTAAATTGTCAGTAGTGTATGCGTGTATGTCCTGGTCCTCTAGGTTGGTGGTTGAGCGTTGGGCTAACAACCCACGTCAGACCCGTATCCAGCCAGGTGGAAAGGGTGGTTCATTTTTCTCAAAAAGTGCACCTTTTGCAGTAAATTCACCTTATTTTCTATTTAATTATGCGGTTTAAACACTGCATTATAAGCTCTATTTTAGCCGGATTAGCTTGTCGGGTGGTCATCATAACCACACTTTTTGAGGTACCAAAAACATTTGCTAAATATTTAGAGTAAAGAAATATATAAAAAAAAAAAAAAAAAACTTTTTTTTATAAAATACAATTTATCATATATCATTAGAGAAAAGGAGTAATTTTAAAAGGAGAAATTTTTAATAAATGAAAAAAATTGTAGCCTTTTGTCATTTATTGAGCAAATAACAAACTGGCCAGTACATTCAACTTTCCTCAGTCAGAATTTGGCCATCTGAAAAAAAAAATTAAAACATAATAATATTAATAATGTAGAGCTTTAAAAAAAAAAATTACATTTTGAAAGTTCATGGATAACACAAATAGCCAAATAAGTATTAAAATTTACTTTAATATGGGCCAATTTTGGTGCTTCAAACATTTTTATTGTTATTTTTTTTAAGAATAAGGTCCACGATTCAGAATAAAAGTTACTTGTAGTTAAAGATTACTTCATACGTCAGATTGTATGTTTTCTTTCACAGCTGGATGTTGGATAATTGTTTGCATTCAGTGGAAGCCTTCTTTTATGGGTTATTTTCACAGTTTATGATGGCATCGCAGTCAAAATAAGACAAAGGAGCTCATGTATGGGACAAATTCTGGACCTTTTATCAGTGGGGGTGGGTCTTTCGAACCACCCGAAACCCCCCCTGGCTACGGGCCTGAATATGGTGCAGCTAAATATTCACTTTGACATAAATAGCCCTGGGAGTAAGTATGTTTTTATAAGGGTTTTGTAAGCCAAACCGAAATATATATATAAAAAAATCTGATTCAGAACAAATCTGTGAAAGAGGGTTTTTGCATTTTGAAGAAACATTTTTTGGCTCTCAAAAGAAAATTTCAGTCAACAGTTCTGTAAAAAAAAAAAAAAAAAAGTTTATTCCTGAAACCACCGATGTCCTCATTCTTTAGATGTACTTGGTTAAGTCACTTGGTAAAAGTGTTACAAAATGCATAAGGAAATAAAGGAAAATATATGCATGAAACCAAATATGAAAAAAGGTGGTGCAACCTCATTTATTAAGCACTACAAAAACGACACAAACACGTTTTACTAGAGTTGCAGACAAAATACAGCCATTCTTTTTATGATTAAACTTGATCTAGGCGAGGTCATGATAATTATTTTATATGTGAAATCATCTTTGTCAAAGATTAATCACAAAATGAGGCCAATGTTTGCAAACATAATCTGACAGAGCAATAAATTAGACTATTATAGTTTAAGAGTTGTTATTATGAACACATTAAAGGATAAAAGAAGAAAAGCACATATGAAAAAGAAGCACATATGATGATGCTAAGCCCATATATAATATTGCAAAACTTGTTTTAGGCCAAAAAGTCAAACTGGAACACTTGAACACTGCAATCCCCAATGTTTTTACGTTACATTATTTAACTTTTCTTTACTAATAAGGTGGCTGACAGGATTACATTATTAAATACAAGTAATTAGAATTATGAAATAGGTAGAGTTCAACACGAAGAAGAGGGTAACAAAATCTGGTGTCAAAATCATTCATTCATTTTCTTTTCGGCTTAGTCACTTTATTAATCTGGGGTCGCCACAGCGGAATGAACCACCAACTTATCCAGCATATGTTTTACGCAGCGGATGCCCTTCCAGCTACAACCCATCCCTGAGAAACACCCATACACTCTCATTCACACACATACACTATGGACAATTTAGCCTACCCAATTCACCTGTACCGCATTTCTTTGGACTTGTGGGGGAAACCGGAGCACCCGGAGGAAACCCTTGCGAACACGGAGAAAACATGCAAACTCCACACAGAAATGCCAACTGACCCAGCCGAGGCTCAAACCAGCGACCTTCTTGCTGTGTGTC
Organism: Danio kyathit; assembly: GCA_903798195.1. Classification (NCBI taxonomy): domain Eukaryota; kingdom Metazoa; phylum Chordata; class Actinopteri; order Cypriniformes; family Danionidae; genus Danio; species Danio kyathit. The sequence goes on along the minus strand of LR812535.1, from coordinate 16,478,976 downwards.
GACAGCACTACCTACTGCGCCACCGTGTTGCCTGGTGACAAAATCATTGGTTAATAATAAAAGCATGATCTGCAAAGAGAGAAAATATTTCAATTAATAAAACAATTATTACAGTATAACGAACTACAGTGAGCTCGATGCTGATGTTGTGATGCAAATACTTCAGTATACAAGAAAGTTTATAAAAAGATAGATATAACATTATATTTAAACTTTTATTATTGTACTTCTAAAACAACAATATCAGTGTAGCTACCCCTGACAGAAATAAACCGTGCTTTAATTATAGTAAAACTTGTAAACATGTTTTTTGGGCAGACTGTTTACCATTTGGGGTGACACGGTGGCTCAGTGGTTAGCACTGTCACCTCAAGAAGGTCGCTGGTTTGAGCTCCAGCTGGGTCCGTTGGCATTTCTGTGTTCTGTCCGCTGTATAAAACATATGCTGAATAAGGTGGTGTTTCATTCCGCTGTGGCGACCCTTGATGAATAAAGGGACTAAGCTGAAGGAAAATGAATGAATATTGTTCATATCTCCCCTTAGCTTTTAAAATTTGCATTGGATTTTTGTTCAATAAAAAGTAAAACGTTTATACGTTTTTTTGACCGATTACCATCTGTATATTTACAGTTTTACAACATATACCTTTATAAAATTATGATTAGTGGAGCACAACCAAGCTTCATTCATGATTACCATAGTTTAACTGATTTTTTGTTTGTTTGTAGTAGTAGCGAATAAAATAAAACGTAAACTAAACATTCCCATTCAGCAGCTCCGAATAAAACTCCTGTTTATGTTAATTTGTATTAATGGCAACGACTTTTGTAAATTTATCAGCGTGTTCGCGTATCCTAAAGAAATACATTTCAGCGATCTATTTACACGGGAATTGTTTACATGTGACGTCACTTCCTGGTTAGCGTTTCTAGGAGGAAGAGCTCGAAGAAAGCAACAGAAAAGGCAGAAGAAGACATGGCTGAACTGTCACTGTACCTCACAAACGTCAACGTGTCTTTAGGACAAACTATGGACGCAGAGAAGGTAAAGACATTTCTACTAGTAGTAATTAACTTGCCATTCATATTCGTACTCTATTTTGATACAGACCACAGTCGAGATGTGTCATTCTACTTCCTTGTTCGTAACATCTTTGTCTAGCGAGGTAACGTGTTATGCTTATTTATAAACACCACATTAGGTTTATTACGATGATTTAATTTGTTTAAAGGTTTTTATGTATTACAATATGAGAAGAAATTATAGCTCTGTTGGTATATTTTTCTATAAAATATAAATTACATATATATCTATCTATCTGTCTGTCTGTCTATCTATCTATGTAACAATTTTACTTGTATGATATATTATTAAAAATGAACACGTGATGATAAATGATGAAGTTTCATGTCTCCATGCCTTTTTCTTTCTTTCTTTTTGTACAATTTATTTATATAACCATAAGTTATTTAAAATTGTTATAATGATAACAATCTCCAAGTCTTTCTTTCTTTCTTTCTTTCTTTCCTTTCTTTCTTTCTTGTCTTTCTTGCTTTTTTGTTTTCTAGCTGTACAACAATTAAATTTACATAATAATGCTCTATTATAGAATTATTTAACAATGTAAACTATAAGTTTATATAATATACAAGTTTATTGCTATGCTTTTTCTTTCTTTTTTCTTTATATATATTCATTCATTCATTCATTTTTTTCGGCTTAGTCCTTTTATTAATCAGGGGTCGCCACAGCTGAATGAACCGCCAACTTATCCAGCATATGTTTTACGCAGTGGATGTCCTTCCAGCTGCAACCCAACACCGGGAAACCCATACACTCTTACATTCACACACATACACTACTACGGCCAATTTAGCTTACCCAATTCACCTGTACCGCATGTATTTGGACTGTGGGGGAAACCGGAGCACCCGGAGGAAACCCACGTGAACACGGGGAGAACATGCAAACTCCACACAGAAATGCGAACTGACCCAGCCGGGGTTTGAACTAGCGACCTTTCTTGCTGTGAGGCGATTGTGCTACCCACTGCGCCACTGCGACGCCCTATATATATATATATATATATAATATATATATAATGTATGTATAAATAAGTATATTTCTATTTGTCTTTAAAATTTTATAATATAATAAATCTCATATATCATGTCTGTCTATCTCTTTCTGTACAACAATTTACAAAATAATGCTATATTATAAAATACTTTAACAATATAAATTATAAGTTTATATAATATACAAGTTTAATTAAGTTTATCTCCATGTCTTTTTCTTTTTTTTTCTATGTCTGTACAATAATTTAACGTATATAACAATGATATAATAGCAATATTTTATAATTATAAAATAGCACAATCTATTATATATAACAATATAGAATATTTTTATACAATAAATGCAGTATAGTCTATCTTAAAATAGTCAACATTTGAAGTGGATCAAAACCTTTCACCAAAGTTAAACTATGACTATATATAAAACTAAAACTATTCAACAACACCCATTTTTGTCTTAGGACAATTTTGAAACACTTTTTTGATCCAAATGTTGACCACTATATAACACTAATCTGCTTGTTTAGACTTCAGCTGTGGTGAAAGAGTTTGAAAATGTGGAACTTGGAGATCTGGGCAAAAAACAACCAAAGATTCCCCGCAGAACAATCTACTTCGCAAGCGGTGAAACAATGGAGGAATTCAGTACCGATGAAGAGGAGGAGGAGGAAGAAGTGGAGAAAAAGAACACCTTAAGCACAGTGGATCCGGTGAGTGGCATCAGATTAGAAAATATAAATGTATTTTCAGTTTCATCTTGCGCTCATAAACTTTCCATCTTTAATTTGTAGTCCAAGTTGACCTGGGGTCCATATTTTTGGTTTCAAATGTGGAGAGTGGCAACCTCGACCGTCTCAGGTAATGAAACTTTTCCAGTCTGTCACACTTGGTACTGCGTAAATAGTCTAAATTTAATCATTGAACCAATATGTTTCAGTTTGCGACTATCTTGGAGAGAAAATGGCCTCATTGCTGGGAATCACAACACCAAAATATCAGTATGCGATTGATGAATACTACAGGATGAAGAAGGAGGTTTGTATACCAGTTCACTAATTAGTACAGTTTATATATATATATATATATATATCCTTTTTTTTTTGGTGAAAGAACAATAAAGTTAAACTCCTTTAAAAAATTCAAATGTAGCCTGTGGGTCAAAGACGAGACACTAAATCTTTCTGCATCAAATTAAACTGATAAAAATGTATTTTAAATAACTAAAATGTACTGACCAAAGGGTAAAACTTGAAGGTTTGAAACACATTTAAGATTTAAAATAAGTCAAAATGATTAGCCCTCCAGTGAAATATTTAAAAAAATATATATATTTCCCAAGTGTTGTTTAACAGGGCAAAACAATTTTCACAGTATTTCCGATTATATATTTTCTTCTGGAAAAAGTCTAATTTCTTTACTTCTGTCTAAATTAAAAGCAGTTTTTATAAAGTATTTTGTTTAAAAATGTGTTGAAAAGAAACTTTATTAAAGGTTGGAGACGCCCTCGAGTACTTTCTTTGAAATTTTAACAGATTTGTGTGTGTTGAGCATCACATAAGACAGCGTTAGCGCCTGTGAGCTTTAATTGTGGGAAAACTGGATAATTTTGAGGTTTTGTCAGCTAATTTTATACTCCGGGTTTAAAATCATTTTTGGGGTGGGATCAAAATCTGTGACGTAGCGCGAATCTAGTGGATTGATGACGCATGTTTTTTTTCATTATTATTCATAACTGAGCTTTTTCATCCTATGAGAAGACTCTGCTTCCTAATTATTCATGAGAGCACATGCAAGCACAAAGGCAAGGCAAACCTGCCAAGCTGTGAGACCAAATGACTGGGTGAGACCGCTTCGTGCACAGTAAGCAGTATTTAGCCGTTCATCAAGGATCACAATGTTATGTGTTTGTTTCCATGATTCACGTAGTTTGTTGCATGTGTTTCCCCGTGATGCTGTCCTGGCTGATACAGCAAAGCTGTTGGTTTGCAGCAGGCATTTTTGTCAAGAGAGCTGTATGAGAAATGGAGAATGGCAGACTTTTTCTTTATCAGTGGAGTTTGTTACCATTCAGACACATCGCCTATATCCGTGCTGCTGTGTTCACCTATTTTTAAAGTCCTCCAGATTACCGGCAGGGCTAATGGTTGAAATAGACAGAGCAAGAGACCTGCTGCACTGTTATCCACTGTGTCTGCATTCAGACCCAGGCATTCAGGAGGAGAGAAGTCCTCATTTATAGTGTTTACATGGTTCTCTTTATAATGATGTAACAAATTGTGATTATGTGTATATGAAATTATGAATAACAAATCTAGCAGGGCATTAAATTACTGTTTATTTCTTTGCATTTTAACTTTGTAAACTATAAGATCATGGCTCTCCTCACGGTTTGCGTGTCATTTTGTGAGCCAACTGACAACAGTTGTTCGCTCCATTTTTCCCTCCCTGCTCTGCCGGCCACGCCCACTCCTCCCTCTGCTCGCAGAGCTCCACACCCATCATGAAGCATTTTTTGAAAATTTTCTGAGGTAGACTTGAACCGAAAGAGGGGGGTTTCATGATCCTTTAAGGATGCTCCATGACTAGCCTTTTGTCTTTCTAATCTTGGTTTCTAATCTTTTTTTATTTCAGCTTTCAGCATGTATAAAAAGAACTTCTGTACACGTTGCTACGAGATATCAGTACCACATTTGTTTATCTCAGAAAAATGTCATTTTAAAAATGTGTTAAAAAGACTTCATTCCGTTAAACAGCACTTTGGAAATATTTAAAAAAAGAATTACAATCACCAAAAAGGGCTAATAATTTTGCCTTCAGCTTTTGTCATTAAATTATTTTTGCTCTAAATATGCTGACTAGGCGGCACGGTGGCTCAGTGGTTAGCACTGTCATCTCACAGCAAGAAGGTCGCTGGTTCAAGTCCTAGCTGGGCCTTTCTGTGTGGAGTTTGCATGTTCTCCCCGTGTTTGCGTGGGTTTTGTCCGGGTGCTCCGATTTCCCCCACATTCCAAAGACATGCGCTATAAGTGAACTGGATGAACTAAATTGGTCGTAGTGTATGAGTGTGTGTATGAATGTGAGTTTGTATTGGTGTTTCCCAGTATTGGGTTGCAGCTGGAAGGGCAAATGCTGGGTAAAACATGTGCTGGAATAGTTGGCGGTTCATTCCGCTGTGGCAACCTCTGATAAATCAGGGACTAAGCCGAAGGAAAATGAATGAATGAATGAATATGCTGACTAAATTGTTTTTATAAACTATCGTTACACTGAATGACAGAATAAGTTGGTTTTGTTTTTAAATCATAGTAAAAATGTATGATGGTAATTTTTTTAGCTTAGAAAAAAATGTATTTAAACCGCAGACACATTCTAATGTCCAAATATATATATATATATATTACGCTGTATTATACATTTAATTTAAATTCTTTTAATGATTTAAAGACTTTATCATATTTGACACATGTACAGTCACTAATATGACTGCACAATATTGGAAACATCGTGATATTTTGTAATTCTGCAAATCATTGCGATATGAATACAATTTCACCAGATTGCTTAAATAGCTCTATTTAGTACAAATTCAGGTTAAAAAAATGTAATAATCTAATAAAATTCAAATAAAAAAGCACCGCAGTCTTCATTGTATAAATAATCAAATAAATTTAAGTTGGGCGACACAGTGGCAGTGTGTAGCGCTGTCGCCTCACAGCAAGAAGCTCACTGGTTTGAGCCCCGGCTGGGTCAGTTGGCATTTTTGTGTGGAGTTTGCATGTTCTCCCCATGTTCACGGGAGTTCAGTTTCCCGCACAGTCCAAAGACATGCGCTACAAGTTTATTGAATAAACTAAATTGGCCGTAGTGTATGTGTGGGTGTAAAAGCAAGAGTGTATGGGTGTTTCCCAGTGCTGGGTTGCAGCTGGAAGGGCATCCGCTGCTTAAAACATATGCTGGATAAGTTGGCGACTGTGGCGACCCCTGATTAATAAAGGGACTAAGCCAAAAAAAAAAGAATGAATAAAAATGTAAGTTACCAATGATACAATTACTTGTGCCTGATTGCTTTAAAGTCTCTAGATATCCTCATACAGTCACAGGCTTTAAAGACTCGTGCAAATTATAAACGGTTTCTCCATTATAGTAAAAATCTTCAGTGACTCCACAATGTTCTGATCTATGGCTAAAAGTTTAGAATTTTTATCATGTATTGACATTAAAAATATCTAATTTGTGTATGCATTTGTTTGTTGTTTTTAATTGTATATTTATTAATGAAATGTTCTTGCCATCAAAAATAGCCTTTGTTGCTTACATGGCATTAAATAAAATTCATCATCATCATCATCACATCCGTGGCTCCTGGTCAACTATAATCCCAATTAAATATTGCAGATCCTTCAATGTGACTATTGCGGATGCACACATTGCAATATCGATGCTAAATCACTAAGGCTAGTTACTAATACTACATGAGGCTTTGGCCTTGTGAGACCCCTAATCATGTGTAATCCGCAGGAGGATGAAGAAGAGGAGGAGAACCGTCTCTCTGAAGAAGCAGAGCGACATTTTGATGAGCAGCACAATCAAGAGAACCAACAACCAAAGACGGAGCAACCAGAAGCCACTGCGTCTTTTGTGAACGTGACCTTTGAACTGGAGCAGGAATCCCATGCCACCCCTGATGCTGCGAATAAAGTGCCTGCACCGATTCCCTCCTAAAATGCTGAGCGCGTTTCATGCTTCCACCATATTTACTGTAGACTAAAGGCGTGCTAGATTTCTTTTTTGTGGGACGAGTCTCATGAAGTTGAACATGAAGGTTACCTGTCGTTTATGCATAGCTGACAATAGATCTGCTTTTGAATGCAGAACTGTTTGAATAATCGTTTTATGAAGCCATACATAAAAACCTCTCTTAGTCACTACAACAATTCACTGTACGTTTGAATAATTGTAAACACCTAAAAGCCTGCTAACACTACAACAACTGCATGACTCTCGTCAATCAATCTAGATAAAGATGCTGTCAGATTAGACATTGTTTATAATCTTAAAGGGGACCTATTATGTAAAAATCACTTATTTAAGGGGTTTAAGCACAGTTGTGTGGCATCAGTGTGTAAATATAGCCACCCTCTATTGGTAAAAATGAGTTAATACAATTTTTTTTATAATCACACTCGATAAAAACTGGAGAAACACTTTGATTGACATTCTACCTTTGTACATGTCATCAGAAGGGGGAAAGCCCCGCCCATTAGTGACCATCTCTCCCTCATTAGCATAAACTGCCTTGAATAAGAAGTAGCCGTCCTTAGTTCTGTTTTAAATCTGCCACTATGCCAAAGCATAAGCGTTTGTAGCTCCGCCCTCTTTTGAAAACAGCACAATCTCATTTAAATTTAAAGTGACAGTCACCAAAATGGCACGTTTGGGATCATAGCCTGATGGTGTGTTCACACCAAACACGGATTAAGCGTCAAGCCCGAGTGATTTACAAGTTAAGGCAATGCAAAGACGCGGATAGACATCTTGTGACACGATTTGAGCGAATGAGGCGGCGCGAATGACACGATTCGCACAAATGAAGCGGCGCGATTCACTCAAGTTGAAAAATCTAAACTTTAGCGGACATTTGCGCCCCATCAGGAGCTTGCTTTTGTAAGTGCGTGATTATGACGTAGCACCTGCAGTTTTCCGAGGGGAAATCCTGCAGCCGACAATGGACAACAGCTCATCAAACTGGGCTCGGCTCAGTCTGAAGCACCGCTGAAACCTTCCATCATCCAGGTATAGTTTCTGGAGGACTTGAACTCACGGAGCTGGGTGCACCGTAGAAAGGATCTAGTGGACTCAGACATGGCGCCGAATTAATCTGTGCTGTTTTTCAGCCTTCCTAAAGCCCTTAAAACACAGCTAATTTCTTAATAGAATCCATGTTAGCCATTTAGCAATGAAGCTACACTCCATGGGGTGGTACCTTTTCAGAAGGTACATGTTTGTAGAGACTGAGAGTGTAGAGACCAAAGCCCTGCCCATGACGCGAGCGCACATCTATTGTGAAGTGAATTTGATGTGCAAATGAAGTGAGTAAACTCAAAATGTTCATGCGTTGATTCATGTGTGAATATTTGGGCGTTCAGCATCTGGTGTGAACAAAGCATAAAAAGGTCAGTTTCAAAGAGTTCTAAAGCATTATTTATGGGGTTTTCAGTTGAAACTTTACATACACACTCTAGGGCAGAGGTTGGCGCATGGAAACCTTTGGTTTGGTCCACCATCTGAAAAGAGAGGGAGAATGCCTTTGACAGAGATCGTCATTTCAAATTTAACGTAACCTTCAAATTCTTTGTTTAATCGAGCTACAAAAAATTGAATGTTTCAATGAAATGTTGCAAATGAATCAGATTTTTAGATTGTAAATCCTGTCAGTTGACACACAGAGGACAATGCACAAGACATCAGTGAGCAAGTCAAGGCAAAGCTTGACTAGTGTATTCAGCATTGAACTCCATCGTGTTATAAATGGGATTGTTTATGTTTTTACTATAATAAGTTCTTTATAAAATGTAAAAAATTATACTAAATTAAACATTATTAATTAATGTTTAAACCAACATTTTCTAATTATTTTGAAATATCAACAAATAAATTACCCATGGCAAATTTAATGTAATACAGTTTGGTATATTTAACTTCAGCCCACAGCCCTCATTTAAGTTTGGTTTTTGACTTGCAAGAAAAAGTTTGAGCACCCCTGCTCTAGGGACTTTTTTTACATCTTGTAAAAATGGGCATAATAGGTCCCCTTAAAACATTTCTGTTACTGATGATGTAATGTTCAATGATCTGAAAGGAAATATTCTAGGCCTATTTTTCTAACCAAATGTTGTTGTTGTGTGAACGCATTATTTTACTATTTTTGCTGTGAATGTGCTTTACTCATTAGATTTGAGCCTCCCCCTGTTACACAAACGAAAACATTTCATTTTGGAGACTGTTTAATTTATTTGTGTACAATAATTTTGTATTATGTAGGTGAAAACGCACCTACCTTTCTATAATGTAGGTGAAAGAAAAAATACAGGTTGTTTTGTACATAATATTACTTAATAAACTATTCGATATACAACTCTTGAATTCGGTGTGTTTTTCTGAGTGGCTTGACTATGCAAAGCGGCGTCATGTGTCGTCTAAATCGGCAGCATTGCTGTCAGTGTCATTGGCCACCAGAACTTCTCTGTTCTCGTAAGTCCAGAAACCATTGAGGTCGATGAGGATACTAGAGACGGTGTCACCTTGACCGCTGTTGACCAGATCCTGCAACGTGATCTTATATGGATCTTTGGGTTTCACCATATCAAAGATTTCATCCTGTTAAGCCAGAAACCAAAATGCATGAAGGTGGTTATTCAGCAACCTGCAATAACATAACTTGCTGATTAACACCAATGCACAGAAGGTCATTTACCTTGACATCTTGGAAGGAAACTGGCTCCTGTCCATGAATTTTCATTTGTTCCTGAATGGCCTGATATATACATACACAGACAAATTAGTTAGGTTCTGCTGGGAGCTAATAAAGTTTTAGACAATTAATTACATTTGAATTATTTATCAAATATTTCTCAATTGCTGTTTATCAGAGCAAGGAAATGATAAATAATCAACATTTAATTAATCTCATTCAATTAATCTTCAACTTTTGAACTTTTAATTTTTTCTTCAAAATATCGAGTAAAATTGATAAAATTTTGCATTATTGTAGTGTATGTAATATTGTAAAATGATGTACTGTCATCATGGCAAAGACAAAAGAAATTAGTTATTAAAGAGTTTATGTTTAAAAATGAGTTATATTAAAAATAATTATCTCTTCAACTGCATCGGTTTGTTTTTGCTTACAGCTAAAATGATTAAATTTAAATTCTTTTTCAAATATTTCCCAAGTCCTGTTTATTAGAGCGAGGAAATATTTAATAAATAATTTTTTTATGATCAATATTTTATTCAAATTATGTTCTGTGAAATTCATCCATTCATTCTGTTCATAATTTTTATGGACAGAATTTCAAGGCGCAGCCTTGGGCTGGAGGGGGTCCGGTTCGGGGACCACAGGATTTCATCTCTGTTATTCGCAGACGATGTTGTTCTGTTGGCTTCATCGAGCATGGACCTTCAGCATGCACTGGGACGGTTTGCTGCCGAGTGTGACGTGGCTGGGATGAGAATCAGCACCTCCAAGTCCGAGGCCATGGTGCATGTTGCATGTTCTCCCCATGTGCGTGTGGGTTTCCTCCAGGTGCTCCGGTTTCCCCCACAGTCCAAACACATGCGCTATAGGTGAATTGAATAAACTAAATTGGCCGTAGTGTATGAGTGTGTGTGAATGAATGTGTATGTTTCCCAGTACTGGGTTGCAGCTGGAAGGGCGTCCGTTGTATAAAACATATGCTGGAATAAGTTGGCGGTTCATTTCTCTGTGGCGACCCCTGATAAATAAAGGTACTAAGCCGAAGGAAAATGAACGAATGTTTAAAAATATGTTCAATAAAATAAATAAATAAATAAATAAAAATAAAATAAATAAGCCCTTGGGAAATATTTGATAAAGAATAAAAATTTCCCATGAGGGTTAATAATCATGTATTCAGCTGCAAAATCATAATATATGATCTTTTTCTTGATCTAATAATCAAAAGCCCTTACTCTGAAAAAGTAGTTGAGGGCAAACACATTGAGATAGCCTTTGTTCTCCATATCCAGGAGTTTGAAGATGTACTGGAGGGCTGCAGGCTCTTTCCTGTTCTCTAGAGCCAGCACAAAGTCCAGATAAGTCTTATAATCCTGAATGGAGACATTAAAATATTGTTGTTAAATACAGTTTTTTCAGATATTTAAAATGTTGATGGATATTATGTATGAATCTAGATGCACACAAGACAATTATGTGCATATCTTTAGTGGTAACCTTTTCGGTTAGACTCAACTAATATCATGAACATACTGTATTTTTGATTATTTTTAAAGTTATAAATCCACAATTGCTCTTTTTTCTAGACATTAAATGTGATTTCGACAAAGAAAATAAATAAGCATCACCATTTTTATCCTAATAACATAATAATAATAATAATAATAATAATAATAATAAATATTTCCATGTAAGCATATTAGATGATTTTAGAAAGATCATGACACTGAGGACTAGAGTAATGCCTGCTGGAAAATTCAAAGGGATAAATTACAGAATATTTCCGTCTAACTGTAATAATAATTTTCATCATTACTGTTTTTTTTTTATCTAAACACTTCATTCAATAACATTTAATACATCTAACAAGGCTCCTAAAGCATTACTACACCATATGTTGGAGCACTGCTCAGTTAGGCCTGGTCTACAATGCATTTTGGCTAATCAAATTGTAAGTAATAAGGGAGACACTTTTCTGTTAACACCTTTAAACCGTTTCTTTTGTCCACTTTCAACAATTCCCCTTATTTTTGGAGGAGGACAGTGTATGTATGTACAGTGCTCAGCATAAATGAGTACACCCCCTTTTGAAAAGTAATATTTTTATCCATTTATCAGTGAATATAGCCTTAAAATATTGGGCTATTTAAACATCACTCTTTTATTAAACAGTTACATCAAATAAAATAAGAGTTTGGTCACCTAACATCTTTAGGAATAGAAAGATAATCCATTTAAATTTTTTAAAAAATAATAAAAAAAATACAAAATTTCAACAAAATTTGATATTTTTTTTAAGTTTCTCCTGTTTATTATAATTTAATTTAATATTTTCCCCTAACATATACATTTTTGGACTGTGATCTTAAGTGTTCTTGTTAGATTAGTTGCAGTTTTGGCTTTGGTGCCGACTAATCTAATGTATATGCACAAATATATTATTGTAAAAATAGAAAATATGAATTTAAAAGAGATCTGTGAGGGGTGTACTAATTTATGCTGAGCACCGTTTGTATCTAATACAAATTGTTCAGTTAGTCCTACCATTTCACCATCATAGGTCAAGCATTCTTGGTAGACGCGGTCGAGAAAAACACCAGTTAGTGTTCCAGTGCCATAGCGAGACAGCTCTTCCTTACTGAGCATCCCATTATGGTCCTTATCCAGGTTGAGATACTGACCTGTATACCGGAAATATGATGATTAACAACATATGAGATTTAACAAATATAGTTGAAGTAAATTATAGGCACAATGATGTTTAAAAGAGCAAGGACATTTTCACAGTATTTCCTATAAAATTATTTCTTCTGGAGAAAGTTTTATTTGTTTTATTTTGGGCTAGAATAAAACCAGTTTTTACTTTTTTAAAACCACTTTAAGGTCAATATTATTAGCCCCCTTACGCAATATTTTTTTGATCGTCTACAGAACAAACCATTGTTATACAATGATTTGCGCTATTACTCTAACTTGCCTAATTAACCTAGTTAAGCCTTGAAATGGCACTTTAAGCAGAATAATAGTGTCTTGAAAAATATCTAGTAAAATATTATGTACTGTCATCATGGCAAAGATAAAATAAATCAGTTATTAGAAATGAGTTATTAAAACTATTATGTTTAGAAATGTGTTGAAAAAATATACAGGGCGGCTAATAATTTAGGGGGGCTATTAATTCTGACTTCAATTGTAACACTGACTGAATAAACAGTCACCTAATATGTGATTACCCTCAAATGAAACCGGTAGCCACTGATATTCATAATACGTAAAAAAAACAATGTAAATCAATGGCTACCGGTTTTCACCATTTTTCTAAATATCTTCTTTTGCATTAAACAGAAGAATGAAACTCAAACAGGTTTGCGACAAGTGAAGGGTGAGTAAATAATGATTTTCATTTTTGATGAAGTGTCTCTTTAAGAGTGTTTTGCATGCCTACCGTAAACTCGAAGAGCAGAAGGTGCAGAGAACCAGTTGGACTCCTGACTCTCCTTTGACAGCTCTTCATCTCGAAGCTAAAACAAATGTAGAAACGTCATTAGATTCTCATTCAAAAAAAGTGTAACAAGTACTGGAAAAAAATGGACTGAGTATGTCATTTCAAATAACGTGACAATGTGCATCAAATGTATTGTGATTTGATATTGTATTTCCTATGATAACATAAAAAAATTATTCGTTTCAGATAGATAGAATAATAGATAGACAGATAGAACCGATAGATAGATAGATAGATAGATAGATAGATAGATAGATAGACAGACAGACAGACAGACAGACAGACAGACAGACAGACAGACAGACAGACAGACAGACAGACAGACAGACAGACAGACAGACAGACAGACAGACAGACAGACAGATATATATATAGATAGATAGATAGATAGACAGCCAGACAGATTGATTTTAAGTTTGTGATAATTAGAGAAAATCTGCGCTCTACCTCTAGTAGGTCGTCCAAGAAACTGCAAGCCAGGATGTCCTGAATTTTTATTTTCCCTGCAGATTGAGGACAAAACATTAGATCGATTCTATTCATAAAATGGCTTATTTCTTGTTTTTATGGAATTATATAATTTTTAGTTAATTACAGGAATACATGTTTACTCAGGATTCTATTAGTCGCATTAATAGACTAATATTAACAACAAGAACCCAGTGGGAACAGAAATTTACAATATGAAAAGACTGACATTCAGATTAAGACTGCAAAAAAAAATTTCTGCAAAAAGAAACATTTCTGAAGCACTGGGGAAATAGGTTAAGCTATAGATTTAAAGAGAAAGAAGAAATATAATTGTCAGTGGTGTGTGTAAATGAAATCTGCTTGGTTGATTCAAAATGGAGATGAGTGTCATGTTAATGAATGTATGACCACAGGAATTTACACACAGTTGAGGTCAAATAATTAGCCCTCGTGTGAATTTTTATTCTTTTAAATATTTTCCAAGTGATTTTAAACAGACCAAGGAAATTTCCCAGTATTTCATATAACATTTTGTTCCCTCTGGTGAAATTTCTTTTAGTTTGGCTGCAATAAAAGCAATTCTTGTAAAATTTTTTAAACAATTTTTAGGTTAATATTATTAACCTCCTTAAGTATTTTTGCCTATCTACAGACAAAAGAAATTAGTTATTTTAAATCATTAAATCATAATCATATAAATATTATAAATTATTAAAACTGTCATGTTTAAAAAAAATCTCTCAATTAAGCAATTCTTGGAAAATATTTTTAATAAAATTAAAATTTCACAGGAAGGCTAATAATTTTGACTTCAACTGTATAAACACTTATATATATAAAGATTTAAATATTTGCTTGTACTGTAACAAGTTGACCATTGTTTATTTATTTACTTCTCACTTTTTTGTTTTGTCCTATGAAAAATATTCATGAAAGAGCGTTGTTTGTTTGTTATTGTGTTGACATTTTCAAAAAAATAAAGTATAGTAAAAAGTAAAAGTAAAATAACAATGATTCTATTCATTCCTGTATTTCCATAGGGTAAAACTGAATGGGTTCTGCAGCTGCTGTAATTTCAATGAAAAGGCAACATCCGAATTAAATAAAAACAGCATGACCACAGGACAATTACCAGTGTGTAGAGGATCAAGGAAGAAGAAGAACTTGCGGACGGCAGTGCAAACATAAAACGAGTAGAAGGATTTCTCCAGGCCATCCAGTTGAGGGAGTGTAGGAATTAGTTCAAGAATGTAGTTCTCCAAATCCTGCAGAAAAAAGTAATGTAACACTTTACTATAAGGTTGTATTAGTTAATGCATTTACTAACATGATCAAACAATGAACAATACATTTATTACAGTATTCATGTTAGTCGATGTCAGTTAATGAAAATACAGTGTTTGTTGGTAGTTCATGTTAACTCATGATGCATTAGTTAATGCTGAAGTATGATTAATAAATTCTGTATGAGTATTGTTCATAATTAATTAATGTTAGTAAGTGCATTCACTAATGAAACCTTATTGTAAAGTGTGACCAAAGTAATATATGCCATACATATATTAAATAACTGTTCAACAAACACATTGATGTTATAGAAGATATTTTGAAGAATGTTGCAAACCGGTATAGCCATTAACTTCCATAATATATTTTTTCTGCTTTTATGTCAAGGGCTAAGGTGACTCTGTGGTTAGCCCTGTCGCCTCACAGCAAGAAGGTCGCTGGTTCGAGTCCCGGCTGGGCCAGTTGGCATTTCTGTGTGGAGTTTGCATGTTCTCCCTGTGTTCATGTGGGGTTCTTCCGGCTGCTCCAGTTTCCCCCACAGTCCAAAGACATCCGCTATAGGTGAACTGAATAAACTAAATTGTCCGTAGTGTGTGTGTGCGAATGAGTGTGTATGGGTGATTCCCAATACTGGGTTGCGGCTGGAAGGGGATCCGCTGAAAAACATATGCTGGAATAGTTGGCGGTTCATTCCACTGTGGCAACCGCTGAAACAGAGACTAAGCTGAAGGAAAATAAATGAATGAATGAATTTTAACGGCTGATTTCCAATATTCTACAAAAAAAAGTCCTAAAGATTTGAAACCATTTGTGTTGAATGAGTAAATAGTGAGATTTTTATTTTTGGTGAACTGTCTTTTTAAGAAAATCTAGTGCACGCAATAAACAAAACAATAACCCTTACAAATAGCATCATATGGCCTTTTAGGGGCCGATCACACCGAACGCGATTTTCTATTCTTTTTTTTTAAGATTTATTTTTGGCCTTTTTGCCTTTATTAGATAGAAACAGTAACGAGACAGAAGCGAAGTGGTTGGGAAATGTCCTCGAGCCGGGATTCGAACTCGGGACACCCTGAAGTACTACTGCACCATATGTCAGCGCACTAACCACTAGGGTATTGTGCCAACGCGATTTTCCATTCTAAGTACGCAAGGCACACCAGACTTTTTTCATTGACAAGAAAAAAAAAAAAAGAAGTGCACTGTGCTTTTTATGTCGCTAGGCAACCATACCGGTCATCTCTATTGCCAGACTGACTTGCTTTTTAATAATATTTTTGGCTTTTTTAAATAATAATAGTAATAAGGTATATATTAAAATAAAATTAGATAAAAGTAAATAATCACAAACTACTATAACCAAAGCAAAAAAATAAATAAAATTGGGTAATGTAATAAAAGGCAGGCCTGCTGCTTTTTAATAATATTGTAATATTCACGATTTGTGAAGTCATATATCTCCGGATAACTCGAAACAGTGACCACTAGTTTCTCCTTCACATAGATATATACATTAGATGTCGCCTACCCTACTGTTGTCTATTAGAAGGAATGCGTTGATAGAGCCGCCATTTTAGTACAGGGTAGCGCTCCTTTGAAATGAATGCAGGACCAAGGTGAAGTGGAGGATTGTGGCCATCCAAAGCCAGAGAAATACACATATACACATATATCTATGATCGGGAGTTTTCCCCGGTGGTCCGTATGCAAATAATTTTTGAAATTACGAAATATTATAATTTTACATCACTTTTCTACATTGATGGATGTGACCGCACAGGCATTACCGTCAAAGAGTGTGTGTTTGTGCGCATGGAAATGCATTACCCTCCTTCCCTGTTTAATTTGATCTAATCCATGTCCTGAAACACACCCCCTCTCCTGCTTTCACTTCTCATTCTGACGGAGCGATTCGTTTGTGAATGAATCTCCGTTATGAACGACTCGTTCACTTAGCTGACAATAAATACAAGTTTCTGGCAGCGCAGCGTCTTCTTGTCATATTTCATAACATTGTTTGCTTATTTTATTCAACAAAACTAGCAAAAGCTTAGAATTTAGTGTGAGTTGGTGCTCCTTTGCCTTATGGTGAATGCAGTAAGTGACTGTAGAAATAACGTTACTTGTTAAGCACAAAAGTTCATAACATACAAAAACATAAAAAAACTAAATCTTACCTATGAAATGTGATGCCTTTGTGCTGTGTTTTCTTTGTTTGCTCGTTACTACACCCGTACACAGCGCTAAAGTCCAGCATCTTCACATTGGCACACTGTCTTGACTAGTGCGGTTGAATGACATTTGTCCTAGGACCACTGTACCAATGTGGCGGCGCTATTGACGCATGCTCAGGGTCCCTATGTGATATCTAGTGTATATATCTATGTCTCCTTCATCTTTAAAAGTCTCCATTGTTGTCTTGACAACACAAGCACTGCTGTTACCTCAACCAAAGAGCATAGAATCAGCAAGAGGCGATACTCTAGTGCGATTTGGGAAACAGCCACTAGATGCCGCTAGTGTCACGCGCCGGCCATTTTGGACTGAAAATTCCAATTGAACAACAGCATAGTATAAGTCTGTAAAATAAACTATTAAAAGTGCTGATGATTTTGATAGTAAGTGCTGTATTGGCGTCTTTCAGCTTGTATCTCAACTTTAATGCGCTTTTTAAATAAATAAATAAAAAATAGAGCAGCTGCTTGCCATCGTGACAGCAATAAGATCCAATGGACGGTTGATCGCTTTCACTCCAAAATGGCAGAATCACGGGGCTGTTGCTGGGCGCTGCTGCTGCAATGGAACGTTCTATTGAGTGTCGCCTCTTTGCCTTAACGGAAACCCCATCTCTGCTTTCATTTGATTGGATAATGAACAAAGACACAAAGGCACAGAGCACAACGGAGGTGCAGCAGGTGGTTAAAATGCTTGCTGCCATTAAAAAAAGCATCCAAAAAAGGCCCCTCTCATCATCAAAAAGCGCACTTCATGTGATCAGCCCCTAAAGCAGCTTTTCTCCAGAGATGATATTGTGAATACTTCGTTTTAAATGTGTTTGAAAGAATATATTGAGATTACTTACAGACTCACGCAGATAACCCTGACCGGCTACATCATAGAGACTCAAACCAATCCTTGTCTGGTGCAGCCATACTACCAGAGGAAACAAATGCAGATCCACACGTGATTCATCTGTGCTACTATGTTCAAAATCAATTAAACACTCATAATTAAATGTCATTTAAGCACAAATTGTATAATTACCTTTTCTCATGACATAGTTGAAGAACTGCATAATTGATATCCTCCCATAGGGATCATTATGAAGGAGTTTGGCGTAGACTCTGGCAGTGAAGAAAAGCCTGAATGAAGGGTAAAACAAATATTTTAGTTAGTCACGAGGCATTGCTCACTTGTGGATTATACTATTAGAACTACTAGATAGACTATTAGTTACAATATAGGTATCAGCTCATGGTTTCAAGTGAAACTGAGACTGTACTCTTCTCTATGACGCACTCACTTGCATTTGGTGCCTGCTTTTTCTCCAACCTTTAGAAAACTCTCATAACTGATCATGGCCTCATCACTGGTCGTGGGGCGGGACTTGATGCTTATCAAGAAGAAACCAAAGATTCTGTAGAAAAAAAAAAAATTAAATAGAGGTAATAATGTGGCCATTTTGGGTTTTTTGGTACTTTTTTTTTAGGTACAGTTTTTTTGTGTAAAAGATTAACCTTTGTTATAATTTGTTATATAAAAAAAAAAAAAAAAACACAAATAAAATAAAAAATAAATAATAAAACAAAAATAATAATAATATAAATAAAAATAATATTAAGATAAATATTAAAATAAAACAACAAAAATAAATTATAATAAAAAATTATAAATAATAAAATCAAACAACAAAAAATAAATAATAAAACAATAAAAGAATAAAATAAATAATATAAATAATAAAATAAAACAACAACAAAAAATAAATAATTGAACAATAAAAATAAACTAAATAATAATAAATAATAATAATAAATAATAAAATAAAAACAACAAAAATAATTAATAAAACAAAAATAATAAAATAAAAAATAAAAAATAATATAAATACTAAAATAAAACAACAACAAAAAATAAAATAATTAAACAATAAAAAATAATATAAATGATAAAATAAAACAACAAAAAATAAATAATTAAACAATAAAAAAATTAAATAAATAATAAAATAAAACAACAAAAATAGATAATAAAACAATAAAAATAATAAAATAAATAATATAAATAATTAAAATACAACAACAAAAAATAAATAATAAAACAATAAAAAAATATAAATAATAAAATAAAACAACAACAAAAATATATAATAAAACAATAAAAATAAAATAAATAATAATAAATAATACAAACAATAAAATGAAACAACAAAAAAATAAATAACAAACAATAAAAAATAATTATAAATAATAAAATAAAACAACAGACGACGCGGTGGCGCAGTGGGTAGCACGATCACCTCAAGAAGGTCGCTGGTTCGAGCCTCGGCTGGGTCAGATGGCATTTCTGTGAGGAGTTTGCATTTTCTGTCCATGTTTGCATGGGTTTCCTCCGGGCGCTCCGTTTTTCCTCACAAGTCCAAAGACATGCGCTATAGGTGAATTGGGTATGCTAAAAATTGACCCTAGTGTATGTGTGTGAATGAGTGTGTATGGATGTAAAACATATGCTGGATAAGTTGGCGGTTGAATCCGCTGTGGCGATCCCAGATTAATAAAGAGACTAAGCCGAAAAGAAAATGAATGAATGAATGAAAATAAAACAACAACAAAAATAAATTATAAACAATACAAAT
Organism: Danio kyathit; assembly: GCA_903798195.1. Lineage (NCBI taxonomy): Eukaryota > Metazoa > Chordata > Actinopteri > Cypriniformes > Danionidae > Danio > Danio kyathit. Next base: position 16,459,299 of record LR812535.1, on the reverse strand, counting down.
AATAAAATAAATAATTATAAATAATAAAACAAAACAACAAAAAATAAAACAATAAAATGATCAAATAAATAATAATAAATAATATACATAATAAAATAAAATATTAATAATAACAAAACAATCAAAATAATAAAGCAAATAACAATGAATACTAAAATGAAATGAAAATAAAATGCAAACACATTTAATAAGGTCAATGCAGAAGGTTTTCTTTTGGACACAAGCCAAATGACATGCGCTCTTACTTGTAACTCTTCATTGTCCAGTAGTTCTCTGCTTTTCCTCTGGAGAAACACTGCCCTCGATTCTTCTCTGAGTTTCTGCATTAAGACTTCATCTTCTGCAGGAAGCTGATGAGAAATATTGTACAGTCACAATGGGCTATATGCACACAGACTTTTAATTTTCAGCCAGGCAGCCCGAGGGCTTCCGGTGAATGGTCATTCCATTACAAAATTGTCACGTTTAAGATCTGATTTCTTTAAAAATCAGCCATCTTCACTGCCTGTTAGATATACGATATAAAGTGGGCCTCAGATCGGACAAGAAGCACTGCATTAAATTCCATTTCCCCCGTCTTGTCTTTAAAAATTACTGTTTATTTTTGCCCAGTATTTTCAATGGAATTTCTGCACTAAACTGTTGCTACTGAGGGTGCTAGTAGTTACAACAGTCTTTCATCTCGTTTTACGCTTGAACAACTAAATGAATGCTTAAGTCTATTTAACTGAATGTATTGGAATTACATTACAACATCGATGCTGTAAAAACAACCTTGTGAAATTAAAAAATACTCACATTAAGCTTTCACCGGAAGTTTTTCGTTGGCTATAAAACGCTAGCTGTGCATATACCCCATTAATATTATATTTTAATATTTTTATTGTAATAATAATAAAAAATAATAAAATAAATAATATAAAAAATACATTTGTTTTATTTCTGTCTTTCATCTAAAAGATTTATCTTAGTTATCATCTGTAATAATAATAATAAATAATATGTCCATCAAACGAATATCTTCAAAGACTAGAGCTAGGCTTTATCGGTGTCATCAATAGGTCAGATTATGACACACGGACGTACAGTAATTGTAACGTTCTGGTTTTTAATATAATGTTCCACCACCACTCACAGCACTGTATTCTTATTACTGATCAGACCATGCTCAACCCACCCTGTAGTAGAAGCGTGGGATGTGTTTGAATGAATCATCTTCTCCTTTTTCACCCCCTTTCCATTCAGCGTAATACTTGCTGAACAATTCTGATTCCTCTGCTTTCTTCTCCTCCTCTGTTCTGCCATCTGTTCAAAACAAGGATAGATATGAACCCACACATTAAAATTACTCATGCAGTACAAATCTCCTCTATGCTAAATTAAATAATAAGCACAAAAATGTGATATTTTATCTTCTATTCATAGTAAAATGTTTGTAAATTTAAGCAAAGTTATGGATGGATTTCAACTATGCAATACATTTTCAAGTCTCTATAATTCATATTGATCAAAAAAAGATAAAATACTACACTTACTACAATTTTAACTTATGGCAATCAAATCAGACAGCTTTTATTTATCATTAAATAATATAATTGTAAATAGATTATGATGTAGAGTTTAATTTAATTTAATTTGCCACAAATTTGATCTTAGTTTCTTTTATAAAGGCCCAATTTATCCTGTATTAAATAATACCATATGTATCTGAAAAATTAATTGACAATTTTTTTACTTTTGATTAATTCACACATTAGAGCTGCACAATATTGTAAAAATCTGACATTTTATTTTTCTGCTATATATATTGCGATATACTGTATCTGAATTTATTGTCGCACTTTATTTAAAGGTTCAATTCTCGCTATTAGCAAACCATTAAATACTACTTTTGCTTCAATAAACTCCCAATATTCTCCTCACTAATAGATATCAAGGTAGTTTAGGTATTGGGTTAAGGATGTAGAAGAAGATTATGCAGAATATGTAGTTTATAAGTACTAATAAGAAGCAAGTATCTCAATAACATGCATGCTAATAAGCAATAATGAGAATTGGACCCTAAAGTGTTATCAAATCTATTAATTTTGATTGGTTGGGATAATTCTGCAGGGGAGAGAGTCATGCATAAAATGTAATAAACAAACTACAAGCATTGATGAATGCAATAAAGCAAAGATATATGTGAAATAAGCAGTGCATGTTTGTATATGTATGTAAAAAATACACTGCAAAGTCAACTCAGCATTGCATTTCTATGCGATGAGACTATTGTGTATACACACGTTGCAATATCGATGTTGAAATGATATATTGTGCAGCCCTAATCCACATCATTTATTTATATTTACACATTTATTTACATAATCAGTGTTATTTCTCATTTTGTTTGCTTTATTTATATTTTGAATTATTTACGAGAAGCACACATTTGTGTTAGTATGTTTATAATTATTAAAAATATTACAATCACCCAATTTTGGGTAAGCTAAATTGTCCATAGTGAATGAGTGTGCATGGATGTTTCCCAGTGATGGGTTGCAGCTGGAAGGGCATCCGCTGCGTAAAACATATGCTGGATAAGTTGGCGGTTCATTCCGCTGGGGCGACCCCAGATTAATAAAGGTGAAAAGCTGAAAAGAAAATGAATGAATGAACATTACCCAATTTTATTTATTTGTTTGTTTGTTTATAGTAGTTTGTGTTTATTTATAATAATAAATTGCTTGATTATTTATTTTAATCTAATTTCATTTGATTATATAAATTATTTATTTTTATTATTAATCAAGAAAGAATTTGTTTGTTTTTATTATGCTAAATTTAATCAAATTAAAATCTAAAATCAAATGTCTTAACTCGTTTTGCATAACAAAAACTATCCAACATGGGTTGGGTCACTATTAGGGCTGCACGATATTGGAAAAATTGCGATATTTTGTTTTTCCGTGATATATACTGTGGTATACTTTGTTATACTTGGAAAGAATTTTTGGTCACACTTCATTTTAAGGTTCAGTTCTCTCTCTTAGAAAACCATTTTGACTTTAGCTTCAATAAACTCCTAATTTGCTCTCTATTAATAGTTATTAAGGTAGTTTAAGTATTAGGTAGGATTAGGGATGTGGAATAAGATTATACAGAACATGTGCTTTATAAGTACTAATAAGCAACCAATATCTTAAAAACATGCATGCTAATAAGCAACTAGTTAATAGTGAGAACTGGTCTCTAAAGTGTTACCTAATGTATTAATTTTGATTCACTGTGATGATTCTGTAAGGGAGTGAGTCACGCAGAACATGTAATAAACAAACTAAAAGCATAGATAAATGCAACAAAGCAAAGATAAAAGTGAAATAAACGGTGCATGCTTTATGGTTTTGTATATGGAAATGTAATAAATACACTGCAAAGTCAACTCAATATTGCATTTATATGCGATGTGACTATTGCAGATGCAGATTTATTCTGCAGCCCTAATTCACATCATTTATTTATATTTACACATTTATTTATCCAATCAAAGTGTTATTTTTCATTTTGTTTGCTTTCATTACATTTTGAATTATTTATGAGATGCATATATTTGTAGTATGTTTATAATTATTAAAAATATATTACATTACCCAATTTTATTTATGTGTTTGCTTATAGTAGTTTGTGTTTATTTATAGTAATAACGTGCTTGATTATTTATTTTAATCTTATTTCATTTGATTATATAATTAATTTATTATCATTATTAATCAAAGAAAGTAATCATTTGTTTTTATTAGGCTAAATATAATCAAATTAAACACTCAAATCAAATTTCTTAATTGTTTTTGCTAAACAAAAACTATCCAACACTGGTTGGGCAACTATTAGGACTGCATGATATTGGAAAAATCTGACATTGCGATATTTTGTTTTTCTGCGATATACTTTGATATACTTGGAAATAATTTTTGGTCACACTTTATTTTAAGGTTCAGTTCTCGCAGTGAAATAAGCAGTGGATGCTTTATGGTTTTGTATACTGTAAATGTAAAAAATACACTGCAAAGTCAACTCAACATTGCATTTATATGCGATGTAAATATTGCAGATGCACACATTGCAATATCGATGCTGAAACGATTTATTCTGCAGCCCTAATTCACATGATTTATTTATATTTACACATTTATTTACCTAATCAAAGTCTCTTTTCTCTTTTTACATTTTGAATTATTTATGAGAAGCATATATTTGTATTAGTATGTTTATAATTATTACAAATATTACATCACACAATTTTATTTATTTATTTGCTTGTCTTGTTTATAGTAGTTTCTGTTTATTTATTTAAAAAATGCTTGATTATTTATTTTAATCTTATTTCATTTTAATATATAACTGATTTATTATCTTTATTAATCCAAAATTATTAGTTAAAGTTTTAATTATGCAAAATTTAATCAAATTAAACACTAAACTTACATTTCCAAACTGGTTTTGCATATCTAATATGGGTTGGGTAACTATGGTTTCAATACAACAAACTATACCATTATAAGAATCTAATAAACAGCTGAAATTAAAATAAAGTATATTAAAGTATAGTATTTCGTATAGTATATTGAAACATTTTCACCAAATTTGCCAGCAAAGTAAGTGTTCCTATAGTAAAACACGGTTTATTTTCCATTCTAAATCCTTCTTAATGTATTAAATCAAGTGAGGGATTTCTGTTTACACCTATAAATGATATATTTTGGCATACATTTTACACATTTGATCTCGCTATAAATCTCTAAAGTTATTGATTAGCTAACAATCATCTTACCAGGCTCCGCAGAGGCGAGTCTTTTTCGCAGTAAATCTTTCCAATGTGCGGTTTTGTCGTTTGCCATTCTTAAATACACCCGATCATAATATGTTTCGAATTATGTATACACACGACTATTTAACAATTATTAACAAGTTTAAACAGACTAGCCCGGTTGATCAACTGTTTACATCGCTGACATACAGTCGCGTGAGTGACGTCATTAAAGCGCGACCACACCGTGGAGCGTGAATGGCTGCTCACATCGCATGTACTTGCTTTCTGTTTAGAAACCAATGACTTTGACCGGATACTGTAAGTTTGGATATTTTGTTGTTATAAATCACCGACTATTCTATCGACATATGTGAGTTTAAAGGAAAATATGCGATATCTGAGCCGTGACGAGCTCAAGACTGTGTGGTTTAAGTACAGAAGGACATTTCAACGCAGATGAATTGCTAAATATTATGTACATCTGTAATTTTTTCTGTATATACACATGATTACTTAACAACAATGAGGGTATGAAACAGAATACTTCAAGTATATAAACCTGTGCACTTGTTTTGTGGTGGATAATGTCCATAAATTACATTTGAATTAGGTAAAAATACAGTATTGTAAGGAAAATGGGATTTGTAGCTATGTCAAAATCAAGGACCTGCATGAAGCATCTATGCACATGGGTTGTCAACCCCCTGTATTACAGGCCTGATTTACCTCACCAAAACATCATGAATGCTGCCAGATTAATCATAAATCCACAGACAAGATTTTACACCACTAAAAGAGACAAACAAGCACAATCACCAAAAGAAAATGGCTTCACTCCCAGAACAAGACCCGCATTCCCTCATTCAGTATTCAGTGCTGGAGCGGCCAGAAAAAGAGCCGAATTTTTAAAACAGAAGTCAGGGTTGGATGCAGAAGATGATGATGCACCTGTGAGAGCAAGAGAATCTCCAAATATGGTCCTTCCTGATCGTCCTCTGACCCCATCAGAATGGGCAAATCTCAAAAAGGATTTCTCCAGACCTGAGCGCTTCGAGAAGGTGATGATGGAAAAGCTGGTCAGGGCCGATGCAGATGTCAACATCGCCAAATCTCTCCTGTCCTATGTGGTCCAAGACAAGGGCACCCTGTCTTATGAAATTCTTTTGAGGTATCTCACCATCTGTGTCAGGGCCGGGTATCACTCTGAGGTGTTCGATGTGTATGACATCATGAAAACCTGCTTTAAGACTCTGGACCTTGGAGCATCAGCACTGTTTATTAAAGGTTTCAGTCAAACTGATCGCTGGAGGGAGGCGATTTCCATGCTGCGGGATATGAAAAAAGCTCTTCTGCCGTCTCCTCGTAATTATGGAGATGTTATTGCTGGAGCAGTGCTGCATGGTGACTCTGAGATCAGCTGGAAGCTTTATGATGAGCTTCTGGAACTGGGCCTGGTGCCGGGTCAGGACACCTGGCAGTGCCTGTTTCAGAGCGGGATCACTCAGCGAGGACACGAGGAGAAACTGTTTGATGTTCTCTTATATATGAGAGATAATCAGATCTACCCAGAGGAACCACTGATCGAAACCATCAAAGCTTGGTTTGAGAGGTAAATGAGCAATTCTATATGAGTTTGTTTTCACCAAAATAGCAAAACCCTTTCTAAGTGTTTTTGTGTGTAGGTTTGTATTTTAAAGTACTGTAAATATACTCAAAAATGTCTCTGTCAGTTTTCAAATTCAGGTCCGTAGCCGGGGGGGTCGGGTGGTTTGAAAGACCCACCACTCACTGACAAAGATCCAGAATTTGTCCCATCCATGAGCTTATTTGTCCTAT